>CM067508.1:7145339-7217839 GCA_034509495.1 Acestrorhynchus altus
TCATACGAGCCTGACAAATCACAGCAGCACAGGTCCCTCACATCCCACCTTCCTGAGTTTAAGCATGCTCTCACTCAGGTTCATCCAAACGGATTAACCGGGATTCTGTTGGGATGTCTATGGCGAGTCTGGATCAGCTCACACACTGTGGCTCAGTGACGCTCTGCCATCTCACTTTCACAGCGTCGACTGTGATGCTCAAGCAGTGAAATAAGAGAGTTTAATCACAGCAGTAAAAGTGCAGGTGTTTGGGCTTATCCAGAGAGAGAGAGAGAGAAGTCTGTGTGTGTGAGAGGAATGAGAATGATTCTCTCTCTCTCTCTCTCTCTCTCTCTCTCTCCTCTCTTATCCCCACACACACACACACACACACACACACACACACACACACACACACACATATATATATATATAAATGTTCCATCCTGAACAGTCTGATGACTAATTGTTATTTCCTCCTGTTAAACAATTAGACATCATTGAGTGAATTCCAGGTGGTGTGTGAGGGGGCTACAGATACTGGACCCTCAAGTGTTTTCTCGGCTGAAATTAGCCTGACTCATCTAACCAAGGGCTCCATAATTAGCTGTTAATGATGAGTCCAATTAGAGCAACATAAACACCAAAAGGAATACTCACTCACCTCCAAACCGCGAGAGCTTTCAAGCCCCTTTATAAGAATAAACCAAACAATCAATACCAGGTCAGCCCGGGTCAATTACTTAAAATATATGATGTGAATTAAATTTACATTTATGGATATGTTGGTTGGAAGAATTACGATTTAAGAAAGAACACGGAAGGACATGGTTAGAAGAACACCTGTAGTAGAACAAGGATCACCAAATAGTTAGATCACAGAACAAAGTTAGAATGCAGTCAGACCACAGAAGCATACAGAGATGACAGTCAGAAGAACACGGGGAGGATTTTATATGAAACCAAAGTGAGCGAACCCAGTCTGAGTAAAGACAGAAGATGATTTTGAATAGCACAGGCGCCCAGTTAGAAGAACCGCGGTTAAGAGGAACCACAGCTAGAAAAACCTGGTTGAAGGAACATGGTTAGAAGTACAGGTTAGAAAAGCACAGTTACAAGAACACAGAGTACAGTTAGAAAAAGAACACAGTTAAGATCACGGATTAGAAGAACAAGGAGAGCCAACACAGAAGAACACGAGGAGAACACCAGTTAAACTCATGAGAACACACACAGTCAGAGGGAAGTCAGGAGAACACCAGTCCAGAAGAGTCAGAGAACACAGCCAGTTAAACATGAGGGAACACAATCAGAGAAGTCCGGGAGAACACAGTTGAAGAAGTCAGGAGAACACAGTCAGGTGTCAAGCTAATTCTAAAGATTTTTTTTATTTATCTAAGTTCTGTCTACATTTTACCAACCTAAAAGCTATTTGTTTCCTTTTGTCCTTCTGTTTTTCAATAAGCCGAAAGCTACTTACCTGTTTACCAATCTAATTACCAATCCCCCCAGTTTAAGTGCTGAACCCACTGAACCCAAACATTGCACCAACCAGTTCTACTTGGTAGAACAGTCGAGTTATAATACAGTTAGTGCTCCTTCTACAGTTAGTGGAGTATTTCTGTTTGTGCATGGCCCCTAGTTTACACTCACCAATAACTGTCACGAGAGCCAGTCGGCGTATTATAACTTTTCTCACACCTGGCTGCTCTACAGACATTATGAGTTGTGAATTCGTATGCAACTTTTAAATGAGACACTTGTGTTTGTGTGCATGTGTTCAAGGGCAATGGAATCCAAATATCTGGGCCCTGTTTCATAATCTAAGAAAGGTCACTAGGCTGCTCCCTGCTTTGGAAAAGACATTTTCAGGCAAACATGTTTGATCACTGACTCAGATTCAGCTAAGTTTGCATGTTTGATATCCTGACATGAGCTTCTTCCATTTTACACAATGAAATTGTAGTTTCACGTTGCACGAGATTTGGGCTGCTGCTATTGAAAAGCTAGATGAACACCAATGTACAACATATACTGCCTGGTATATTTGCAGCCATAGATGGCAAGAACATCTCAGATAACAACACACACACACACACACACACACACACACACACACACACACACACACACACACACACACACACACACACACACACACATATACATACCCATAGGGGTTGGACAATGAAACTGAAACACCTGGTTTTAGACTAATAAAGGTGATTAGTATGGTGTACTGGGGCCTCGTTTTACAGCCAGTACAGTGTCAATTTGTCTTGAGAATGACATTTTTTGGATACAATCAGGTTAACACCCCAACATCCCTTTCAGACAGCTTCCTCTTGCGTCCACTGTTAATCCTGTTGGTTAATGATTTGGTCCTTCTTGGTGGTGCTGACATTACCCTGGATACCGTGGCTCTTGATACATCACAAAGACTTGCTGTCTTGGTCACAGATGCGCCAGCAAGACGATGCACCAACTATTTGTCCTCTTTTGAACTCTGGTATGTCCCCCATAATGTTGTGTGCATTGCAATGTTACAGGCAACTGTGCTCTTACCTGCTAATTGAACCTTCACACTCTGCTCTTACTGGTGCAATTAATGAAGATTGGCCACCAGGCTGCTCCAATTTAGCCATGAAACCTCCCACAATTAAATGACAGGTGTTTCAGTTTCATTGTCCAACCCCTGTATATTAAATGTTGTTTTGATGCTATGATCGATGAAAATTATTGACTAATTTACAAGAGATAACGAAAGAAAGAGAAATAAACCGGACTCTGAATGGAACATGAGCAATAAAATGTGTCATTTTTTTTAAATTACTGTGCTGTTAGAAGTTGCTATTGTATCCCAGGTAGCTGTTAAACAAAACATAAACCAGTTGACTCAGAACTCACTTTCAGCAGAACCCAGTGGGCAGGCACTGAAGCAATAAACCTGGATGGAAGAAAACTGTAATGTACTACAATTACATTCTATTTATATAAACCTGCAACAAAGAACAATTCATTTTCATTTGTGTGTATTTCCAGCACTCTTGTGCAACACACACACACACACACACACACACACACACACACACACACACACATGCTCACACTTGACCACATTCCTACACCTGCTCTTGAGCAGTGACATCACAGACCCCCCAAGCCACCACACACGCACATACACACACCCACACACAGACTGAGATGACCTTAGCATGTGTAACGACATACAAAACTTTCCAATTATAAATGAGGACCCTCGTAAACCTCCATGAATGTAAACACACATGCAAGCAAAGTGGAGCAATACACTAAGTGACGCACAGCAGCAACCGAAAGGCTTCATTACTGAATGTGATGCAGAAACAAACTGTATTGTTTCAGGATTTCCAATGATTAAGATAATTAATCATGATTAATCACATTATTAGTGTAGTTAATCATGATTAATCGCATTTGTCTCATGGTATTTGCCCAAATTTGACCTTACAGAATGCTATTGTTCTGTTTGAAAGCAGTGCATTGTGTTATAGCTATATGAGTGGAAACCGTGGACTTCATCAGAATCTATTCATTACTTAATTTAATAGAATTATTTTGAGCACAGGGTTCAAACATCCTTTGATCCCCAGAACATCCAGTGAGAGCAACCATGTATATGTTCCACACTGTGATTGGAGGCTTTTTTGTAGCTTTAATTCAAGGCATTTAACAAAAATACTGCATGAACTATTTAGAAATTACTGGACAAACTAATATAATTATAAATATAAGAATATTTTTTTACTTTAAACTCAATTACTTTACCGTCACTAACTGACATCTGGAGCCCATGAGCATCACCAAGTATGATTATTCCCCTGAGACCTTTAATGCTTTTGTCTTCATTTGCTGCTTGTTTTTCTTCCTTCAGTTTCTCTTCATTAAGAGAATGACATGCTCAGTCCAGTTCAGGTCAACTGACCAACTCTGCCTTTTAAGATCATTCTGTTTCTTTGCCTAAAGACGCTCTTGGGTCCTATTTATGGTATGTCCTGCATCATTGACCACCTGTACAGCGAAGGCCCATCCTATCCTTCTGCAGACTTTGAATGAATCTGAGCACATAGTATGTCATCAGTGACTCAGCTCCATTTGCAGCTAAACATACCCATGCCATAACAGTACCTCCACCATGTTTGACAGTTGATGTGGTGGCCTTTGGATCTTGATCCCTTTCTTTTCTTGCAAAGATTCTTGTTCCACAGCTGGCTTTTTTCGATGATTTATATGAGTGTCAGTATCTGATTTTCATGAGTTATATCAGTGGTTTGCATCTTGAAATGAAGCCTCTGTATTTACTTTCATGGAGGCAGCTCTTAATTGTAGATGTTGACAGTGATACACCTGCTTCTTCTTGTTCTTGACTTGACTAAATCTTATCAATGGGGCTTTGATAATATTTCATTATATTTTATTATATTTTCTATTTTCTACACAACCCCTTCAACTCTGAAAGGTCTTGTTAATGAACAATACGGGGTTTCTTGACAGGCCTGTCGTCAAGTTCTGCTTTATTTATATGGGTTTTGAAGGACTAAACAACAGTCCTAAATGTTTATAATCTATCACTTGCTGTACCACCTGTAGCAAACTCTCAATGCCAAGATCTTTAAAGGCTGGGTTTGTCTGAAAGGAGCTACAGTCACAGGTTCTACGAGAGCAACATACAGTAGAGCATGAGTTGTGTGAAGGTGGAAAGAGTTAATCAGGAGAATAAAATCTGAGCTGCTGAGATTATTTTGAAGGATTTTCTGCACAAGAACAGCTTAATGAGCTCAGATCAGCACAGCTCATACACGCAAAGAGAGAGAGAGAGAGAGAGAGAGAGAGAGAGAGAGAGAGAGAGAGAGAGAATGTGTGACTGAGAAGACTGTGTGTGTTAAGGTCTGCAATAGGCTGGTCTGTGACAGGCAGGTCCATACAGAGGTGAAGCCACGCCCCTTTTGTCCCTAGCCTATATTTAACCCAGAATGAAGCTCAGTTACTGCAGTTTACTGCACATGGTCAGACCTACACTCACACACACATTCATACATTGGACTGAAACCGACCTGTAACCTGCTGTTGAACACTCCGACTGACCGCACTGGATATTACTGACCACTGTAGAATTTTGTACTTTTTTTGTATGGATTATTAATTGAGAGTTTGGAAAATGTTGCTGCAGGACACCCCAGGATCTCTCCTGCATGGTAAGTCAATCTCTCTATCTCTCCCTCTTTCTTTCCACTTTAGTGGCGAGTGATGATGACAAGATAGTGCCAAATGTTTCATAAGAGAACATAGAACAAGAACAGCCCCCAGGAATTTCACACAAACACACACTCACACACACACACACACACACACACACACACACAGACACACACACACATACACACACACACACTCATACACACACTCATAAACACACACTCCCAACTGGACAGACTGAGATTCAGTTGCACTGTAATACTCAACTGTAGCCAAAGCAAATAAATTATTGATTAATATAATCAATAATAAACAAAAAACGTATGTCTTATTATGTCTAAATATACACTGTTGCTGACACACTTGCCTTGTTAAATGTCAGTCTCACTCTCCCAGCCTCTCTGTCTCTCACCCACATACATATAGTCTCTTTTTCTTGTGGAGGTTATTAGGCAGCAGGTGAGTCTGTTCTTGAGAGTTGTGTTAAAAGCAGGAAAAATGGGAAATGCTCTGATCTGAAACACTTTGACAAGTGCAATACGACGGTCAGAGCAACTCCAAACGGGTCTTGTTGGGGTTTTCTGATATTCAGTGGTCAGCACCTACCAAAAGAGTTCCAAGAAGTTACAACCAGTGACTGGTGTCATGGTTATGGGTGCCTAAGACTCACTGATGCTCATGGAGGCCCCACCTCACAACTTACAGAACTTAAGGGATCTTCTATTAATGTTTTGTTGCCAGATAATACAAGACACCTTCAGGGGTTGTGTGGTGTCCATGCCTCAAATGGTCAGATATGTTGTATTAGCACAAAGGGGACGTAGTCAGTATTAGGCAGATGGTACTAATGTTATGGCTGATCAGTGTATAGCCCCATTAGTCTCTCTCATACATATTTATCATATTTAGTCTATCTTTCCTGAGTAGACTCTTACACATTAAGTCAATCTCTTTCTTTGTCTCTCAGACACAGTCTTTGCCTTTCTCCCACTCTCTCGCCCTTTCTCTTTTGAAGTGAGTAAGTGTTTAATTGTAATGGATGGCTGCTGGTTGCATTAAAAATGAACAATGATTACAATCAAAATAACATAAAACACAAACAAATGTCTGTCCATCCATCCACCCATTATCTGCCACATATCTGGGGGGGTGATGTTCCAAGGTGTTCCCAGTCCAGCCGAGAGATATAATATCTCCAGCGTGTTCTGGGTCTTCCCCGGCGCCCCCTCTCAGTCAGAAATGCCTGGAACACCTCACAAGGGAGGCCACCAGGAGGCATCTGAACAAGATGCCGGAACCACCTCAGCTGGCTCCTCTCGATGTGGAGGAGCAGCGGCTCTACTCCGACCCCCTCCTGGATGGCTGAACTCCTCACCCTATCTCTAAGGGAGAGTCCAGCAACCCTGCGCTTGTACTCAGGATCTCATTCTTTCAGTCACTACCCAAAGATGTTGGCCAGGTGAGAGGCAGAACGTAAACTGACTGTTAAAGTGAGAGCCTTGGCTTTGGCTTAGCACCCTCTTCACCACAACAGACCAGCTCAGAGTCTGCATCAGCAGATGCTGCACTGACCTCCCTCTCCATCTGTCCCTCACTGGTGCACAAAATCCAGAGGTACTTGAACTCCTCCACTTGACATAGGAGTTCATTCCCCAAGGGCATGAGGTGGTGCAGTGTTCCAAAGCCAAGACAGAACACACATTGTATCTCTTATATCTGAGGTTCAACCATCAGCCAGACGCTCTTCTACAGTACCCCTGCATAGACTTCAACAGGGAGGCTGAGGAGGACACTGGCCCAATGTCCACGCAATGTTACAAAGCAATATCAGCCACGACAGCACCACAACATTTAGAAACTCTGGGCAGATCTCGTCCACAACTGGTGCCCTGTCACCAAGGAGTTTTCTAACTTCCCCGGTGACCTCACTCTATGTGTTGGGTGCCCCAGTCCACAAACACTGCTTCCTCTATGAAAAACATGCTGGTGGGATTGAGAAGATCCTCAAAGTATTCCTTCCACCACCTGATGATTTTCACAGTCAAGGTCAGCAGCCCCCATCCCCACCCCATACAGTGTTGGTTGGGATCTGCTTTCCCCTCCTGAGCCACCGGACAGTTTGCCAGAATCTTCTCAGAGTCAACCAAAAGTCACTTTCCATGGCCTCCCCAAACTTCTCCCACACTCAAGTTTTTACAGATATGACATTTTCTTCAGTTTGACAGCGTCCCTTACCAGGGGTGTCCACCACTGGGTTTGGGGATTGCCACCAAGTTAGGCACCAATGACCTTGCGGCCACAGCTCTAATTTGTCACCTCAACAATGGAGGCACAGAACATCATAGATTTGGACTCTATGCCCCTGCCTCCCTTCAGAAGCAGTCAAATATCTACAAGATGTGGGAGCTGAAGACCTTCCTGATAGGTTCCTCTGCCAGCTGCTTCCAGCAGACCCATGGCATCCCCATCCTCAAGTCCTCACAAGGTCAGGATCAGTTGACAGCTCAGCTCCTTTCTTCACTCAAATTCAATTCATGGACACCCTTGCATTGAAAAATGGTGTTTGTTATGGATAAACCTTACCAAACACAGAAATCAAATAACAAGACTAGCCTGAAGGTGTCGGGAAACATCTGTCTCATCTACCGGGGGAGAAACCCAATGTACAGACAGAGAGCTGGGGAGCTATAAGTCCACTCCCATCCTATGCCTGTCTCCATGGGCAACTCTGGAATAGAATATGGTGCAGCTCATTTCGAGGAGATTGGTTCCAGAGCCCACAATGTGTGTCACGGTGAAACTAACTATATCTAGTTGGTACCTCTCAACCTCATGCACCAGTTCAGGCTCTGTTCCTGCCAGAGAGGTAATATTCCGTGTCCCAAGAGCCAGTTTCAGTAGCTGAGGATCGGAACACCAAGACCCTTGCCTCTGGACATCTCACTGGACCCCCATTACTACCCCTCCCACAGGTCATGGGACCATGGGAAGGGGGAACCATGGGTAAAGACCTGGCCACCAGGTGCTCACCAGAGTCCTATTCTGTTCATTCATGAGTGGTATCTGGATCACACTTTGTCTGGTCTATTACTGCCCAGTTTACCCTGTGAGACCCTACCAGGGGCTAATGCCCCAATAATATAGCTCCTAAGGTCACTCAGGCATGCAACTCCTTCAGCCACAATAAGGTTAGGACAGACAGATGCAGAACAACAGTAATTACTTTATTAACTTATTTACTTAAGAATTAGTTATTAATACAGAGATGAGGAAACAGCCAGTAGAATCAATACCTGGAGAACAAAGAACACACACACACACACACACACACACACACACACACACACACACACACACACACACTCACACCTCTTTTCACTCCCTTCCCCCAGTTGTGTTGTATTTGGATCGTTGAGTATCCGTTTTATGGTGACAGACTGAGTCACTGGCGTGGGAACAGTCTGTACACACACACACACACACACACACACACACACACACAGAGTCACAGTATAAGAGCTGCAGGTTGTCCCTCCTGCACTGATTCCATCCTGTGCTTAACTCTGTGTATTCAGGGTTCATGATGATGATCGGATTCACTTTATTTTTAGGAACACTACAGTAATACTGGGCAGCTCAGTGACATACCACAGGTATGTGTGTGATGCACAGCTCCATGGGCCATGGGTTGTAGGTGTGATCTTCACTGAGGTCTCTGTGTCAGTGAGGAGTTTGGTATGTTCTCGCTTGTCCGGCTAGGTTTACTCTGCATACTCCAGCTTTCTCACACCTCCCAAAAGCACATATGGTAGTTAAATAGGCTGTGCTAAACAGCTTCTAGGTGTGAATGGGGGTGTGTGGGAACCTGTGATGGCACCCTGTTCAAGGGGTAATCCTGACTTCAGTCCAACCGTGACTCTGACCTGGAAGAAGTGGATTAGAAGATGAATAGATTAAAATTTGCCAAAGGTGTTCTATTGAATTCAGATCTGGTTAGTGGGAAGGACTCGAAAGAACACGAATGATAATAATCATAACATTAATAATAACAGTTAAAATCAGAGAAATGTTGTAATCTTGCCTCTCAGAGCAAGATTAATAAACCTGCAGTTTGAGAGCTTGTCTTAAATTAAGTACTTAAACTACTGTACAGCATGACATAATTAACATAATTGGTGTGTATAATATTTATGTCATCTTTGCTGTATAGTGTCTAATTAATGTTTATTACTGTACCATGGGTCTGAGAAATTCTCTGTATGCCTTGTACATATTGCAGCATTGACAATAAAGCCGACTTCGACTTCATCATCCACACAATTATATGTTATTCATTGTTGTTATTGCACCGGTGGAGTAATGATGAAAACACAAGCCTATTTGTATTCATTAGTGATAAAGTAGAACATACACTTCATAAATTTAACTGGTTTAAATGTAGATGTATGCTGGTACAGTGGGCTTACAGTAAGAACACTGACAACGCAAAATGTAAACATGTGAGATCAACTGTGAACTGGAATGTGTGTGTGTGTGTGTGTGTGTGTGTGTGTTTTTTTTTTGTTGGGGGGGGGGGGGGGGGAGGGGTACTCCACTGGACCATGTTGACCAACTCTGTAGGTTATGTAAAGCCTAGACATGAAACATCCCTGCAGTGGG
Source organism: Acestrorhynchus altus (assembly GCA_034509495.1). Lineage (NCBI taxonomy): Eukaryota > Metazoa > Chordata > Actinopteri > Characiformes > Acestrorhynchidae > Acestrorhynchus > Acestrorhynchus altus. The sequence goes on from CM067508.1 coordinate 7,155,213, forward strand.
TTTATTGTGTGGGTTTCTAACTTCACTCCCTGACTCCTGAAGACAGGACAGATAAGGATATGGTGGGTGTGTGTGTCTGAGAGAGAGAGAGAGAGAGAGAGAGAGGGAGAGAGAGAGAGAGAGAGGGAGAGAGAGAGAAAGAGAGAGAGAGAGAGGGAGAGAGAGAGACTTATATAATTCATCTTCTCTCTACTGATCTGTGGTGGAACTGGAGCCTAAATGTGTGTGTGCGTGTGCGTGTGTGAAGTGAAGAGATAACCATTCATCACCATCCCTCTGAGCTGTTTATTTACGCAAGCTGAACACACACACACACACACACACACACACACACACACACACACACACACACACACACACACACACACAAACCTACTCCAAGCTATAAAGCTGAACTAGTAAGTATTAGAAACTTAGGTATATTAATTAGTACACAACTGAAACTCTCGCCTCAAACTGTGTAAGAATCAGTGACTGAAATAGATTTAATTATGTGATTTTTTTGCACGAGGGACATGAACTAAAGTTCTGAATATAATTATACATAATACATAATAAAGAGCTTTTCTTATGAATTCCAAATGACATCCAGGCAAGATGTTTTCAAGGATATTTTCAGTGAACATGTCAGTATCAGAAAGTTGTTACGTATCAATTACAATGTAAAGGTTTGTAAACTAACAGAAGTGTATTAAACACCACACTGCCTCTGTATATCACTGCACATATTAAACTGATCTTCACTGGTCTACTGTACGCAGCTGAGCTTCAGAAACAACGTCACACTGTAAACACTGTTTACTGTCATTGTGAGGAAATCATTAAAGTAAAGTGGGTGATAACACAATCTTGTAACCTACATTAAATTTCTCAGAACACTGGTGTATTACCTAGATAACCCAGTACAAACTTTCACAATGTTCAAGTCCAATTACCATCATTGCTGTTGTGAAATGTACATCAATAAAGCTTAAATGGCTTTCTGTGCTGAAAGCTGCACCTGCATTGTGTACTGTAAGTTCAGCTGTAGCTTTAGCTTTATCTGACTTACCGGCAAACAAAGCCTTACTTAAACGCAGATAAGGAACCACTTTATCATGGCAAACCAGCGCATTTCAAATGAGTGATTTCAGTTGAAAAACAAATGTAGGCATCAAATAAGTTGTTTATGTCCTGGTAACTAAGCTGGTCAACCAGCATGATCAAGCATGACCGAAATCAAATGCAACATGCATTCTGCTGGTCAAGAGCTGGATAACCAGTGAGTTTACCAGCATAGGGTATGTTACTGTCATCTGCATCACCAGATTTTTCAATCACCTTGATCATCAAAGGCCAGCTTAGGACACCTAAAAACAACTGGAAAAAGCTGGTGTCAAGCTGGATTGTTCAGCTGCTGCATTTTCAAATCCAACAATGTAAAATACAAAAAAAACGTCTTTTAGTGTTGGGGGAAAAAGGTTTTTGGCTAATTTAATCACCGAAGACTTGCCCCAAACTGAAATAAGAGTCTCGTCTTTGACCGTTTAGACTCTTATGTGATGAGAACATTTGCATGCTCACTTGAATTGCATTCAGATGTGGCAATAAAAGATAACTCTTACACTAACGAGTGATGCAACTATGTAAAATTTGATTATTTGTCAATTGCTTCCTGTAACTCCAACATTGCACAGGAATTATGCAACTCATGAGTTGCCTCTCAGTTTCACCCTGTAAGAAATCCTACAATCCTGAGTAAATAAGAAAGCCCAACTTTGACCCTGTCTTTGCTACCATCATTTGGTCTTGATCTACCGTTACCTTGTGTATTGATGCCTCCCAGTGTCAGCTGGCCATGTATTTTGAATGACAGTTGATTGTGAATAGAGGTCTGTGGATAAGTGGAGTATGACTGTCCTGCTTATAGTCTTCCACTGCTGAAATCTTAATGACACGTAATGCAACCCAGCCTCCGGATTGCGCAACATACGTGTCACCACTGAGGGGTCATTAATGAGGTCGCCTTTCACACCTAAGGAACAAAACACACGCAATAAAATGGACTTTCACAAGACAGGATGCGTCTGTTACAAAGTACCAGAATCAGTCAGGGAAAAGACTCGTTTATACACTCTACCTCTCCACCTTATGTAGGAGTGAGACCTTGTACAACTAATCGAGTAGTTCTGTGAGAAAAGGAGAGACTTCATTTATGGGATAAATGTATTTTTCTCAGGACTGAAGCACACAGAAAGACGTTTGCTAAGACAGAAGGACTGAGAGACTCACAGACAGACGGACTGAGGCAGGTGACCAAAGACTCAGCCAGATTATTCCTGTGCAGATTAGTGTGTGTGTGTGTGTGTGCGTGTGTGTGTCTGGGCCAAACACTGTAGTCACTGGTCTGGCCCACTATTTGCTCCCTGCCTGTTCCACTATCCCTGACCACTTCATCAGAAACTCCTCCCCTGTGTTTCTAATAAAGTGGCCAGAGAGTGAAAGCACAAGGCAAGTGTTTCTAATAAAGTGGCCAGAGAGTGAAAGCACAAGGCAGGTGTTTCTAATAAAGTGGCCAGAGAATGAAAGCACAAGGCAGGTGTTTTTAATAAAGTGGCCAGTGAGTGAAAGCACAAGGCAGGTGTTTCTAATAAAGTGGCCAGTATGTGGAAGCACAAGGTAGGATGGTGCATGGTGTTATGCCTGTGTGTGTGTGTTTCTGTATTCAGATTTTTGTGGGGACCAGTGTGGGAATGAAACACATGTAGTCGTGAGTTGATTGTGTTAGTGGAAGGGAAATTCTAATATGTGTATATCTTGTTGTGGGGTCTTGTGTAAGATCTCAAAACATATTCTTAATGGTGATTTAAAGATTCTGTGTTTTAAGCTAGAAAACAGCAGAAAACCGGCTGAATTCACTTACACTGATCAGCTGTGACATTACGGTACAGGTCCCCCTCATGCTGCCAAAACAGCTCTGACCCATCAAATCACGGAGCCACAAGATTTCTGACGGAGTCCTGCGGAATCTGTGACCAACACGTTAGCAACAGATCCTTTAAGTGTGCTAGGGTCCATTAGCTGCTCATGCCCATACCTATACAAAAATATAATGTACATAAGAATTCACAGCTCGATACTTTGTTGAAGCTCTTTTGGCAGCAATTACAGCCTCAAGTCTTTTTGAGTTTGATGCTACAAGCTTGGGACCTGTTTTTGGGATGCTTCTCCCCATTCTTCTTTGCCGAACCTCTCAAGCTCCATCAGATTGGATGGGGAGCATCAGTGTACAGCCATTTTTAGAAACCTCCAGAGATGGTCAATCAGGTTCAGATCTTGGCTCTGGCTGGGCCACACAGGTGTCCTGAAGCCACTTTGTTATCTTGGCTGTGTGCTTAGGGTGGTTCTGTTGGAATATAAAGCTTTGTCCCAGTCTGAGGTTCAGAGCGCTCTGGAGCAGGTTATCGCCAAGGATGGCTCTGTACATCACTGCAGTCATCTTTCCCTCAACCCTGACTAGTCTCACATTTCCTGCTGATAAACATCCCCACAGTATGATGCTGCCACCACCATGCTTCACTGTAGGAATGGTATTGGCTAGGTGATGAACAGTGCCTGGTTTTCACATGATGTTTGGCATTCAGTCCAAAAATTTTAATCTTTTTGTTTCTCGTGGTCTGAGTTGGACTGGAGGACACACAAACACACACACTATCTCTCTCACACACAATACCCATCTCTCTCTCTGTCTCTCTCTCTCACACACACACACATACACACACACACACATACTCTCTCTCTCTCTCTCTCTCTCTCTCTCTCACACACACACACACACACACACACACACACACACACACACACACATACAGTCTCTCTCTCTCTCTCTCTCTCACTCTCTCTCTCCACACACACACACACGAATGCTCATCACTGCACAGCAGCGTTTAGCGCGTGTGCACTGCGCATGCGTACTGCTGCAGCGTTGGCTGAAGCACATGGACATTAGGCTGGTGGTCCTGCGCTTCTGCTGTTCATTCATCATCAGCTGCAGCGGCACGCAGGGGGTCCGTGCAGTGTGTGAGCAGTGTGTGAGCGGAGCTGCTGTGGGGATTACTCTTCATGCCTGTGTTTCTGCGTAATCGCGCGCAGTGCGGGAGCTGCGCGGCGGTGGATGCGCATGCAGGACGAGCTACAGTGAGGAGCGAACATCTGGAATAAAAGAGCACCGTGTCCGCTCCGCTGTGCTCCTCACAGGCCCTGTTCTCCTGCGTGTTCATGCACGAGGAGGTGAAGCTCTGCTCGGCACAGCTGCAGTGAGTAACTCCCACCATCAACACCGCAGTCCGCCTTAAAGACTCATTCAGCACAGCACGTTAAACACCACTGACCGAAACCACCCTGCGCTCCAGGAAACCCCGACACAGGGGCTGGGACAGGGTTATAGAGGATACCTGCAGTCCACAACAAAACATCTCAGCAGATAAGCAAGAAGGATATCTATGATAGTGATGATTATTATTAATAATTAATAATATATATATATATATATATATATATATATATATATATATATATATATATATATAACCATTATAGCCTATTTATTCACATATTTATTAATATTACATCCTCTGTTATTATCATTATTAATATTACAGTAATAACTATCCTATTTTTTATTTTATGTATAATTATTGTTTAATTATTAATAAACCACCACTAATAATAATTGTAGTCTATTTGTTCATATATATTTATTATTATTAAAGCTTTTATTATTATAGTAATAATATCAGTAATAGCTAATACTATGGCTTGTTTTATGTATTATTATTATTATTAATAATAATAATAATAATGATAATAATAAAACCACCAGTAATAATTGTAGTCTATTTATTCATATATTATTTGTTATTGTTTTATTATTATTAAAACCATCAGTAATAACTAATACTGTTATTGATGTTATGTAATAATAATAATAATAATAATAAAAATAACAATAAATAAACCGCCACTAATAAGTTATTTTTATTATGTATTTTTATTATTATTATTATTATTATTATTATTATTATTATTATTATTATTATCATCATTAGTATTAAAGCCATCAGTAATGAGTAACACTCTTGTTTATGGGGTGTATTGTTATTGTTTTGTTTCTGTCAGATTACAGGCTGGGGATTGGGGGGAACACTGTGTCCAGCTGCAGTTGCTCTGCCTCTAAAGGCAGATCGACACCTTGCAGTCTTCAGACTGAAGCCCGTAAACCGAGGCTTTTCCAGCTCTTCTCGTCTTTATTGGCGCTGTGATTTGATGCGTTTCGTTACTGCAGTGTGTCTACAGTTCAGCAGCGCTCATTTCTGTGCCTGTCCTTTTCCACACACATCTCCTCTCAGTAATAATGTTCAATCCTCTTCCTTCATTGGTGTGTTTGTTCTGTTTTGCTGTGACGTTTTGAATTTACCGCCCGAATCTGCTCGTCAGGGCGGCTTTTCCAGTTCGTGAATGACTGACGCAACCGCTCAGCCCACGTTGGCATGACTACATGTATTTGCATACCCCACCCATATTTTCATTATCGTTGAGAAGGCTCCGCCCACGACGTCAATAAAATAGCCGCATATTCCGCACATGCGCACACGGCTACATTGAGATCGCCAGACTCTCTCTGAACTAATCTGAATTCCCCACCCACAGTCCCTCACGATACAGCGGTCTGAAGCTCCACCCACCGGAATCGAATTTGAATGGCCCACCCACAGTTCCTTAAGACAGTGGTCTGATGCTCCGCCTACACCAGCATCTAATTTGAATGCCCCGCCCACAGCACCTAAAATACATCGGTCCAAAGCCCCCGCCCATCACAGAATCTATTTTGAATGCCCCGCCCATAGTCCCTTAAAATGGCGCTCTGAGGCTCCGCCCGCCCCGCACCTAATTTGAATGCCCCGCCCCCACCGCATAGCTTCAATAATGTGAATGGCGACGCGGACCGTACGGAAGAGCGAGGAGCGGCAGCGCGGCCGAAGAGACTGAATGAGACGGTGGAGGAGAGTAAGTGGTGGTGTGGAGGTGGTGTGGAGGAGGTGTGGAGGTGGTGTGGAAGTGACGGAGCCGCCGGCGGCTCTGTGTGTCTGTGTTTTCAGAGCCGTTACGCTGAACGGGCCTCGGCGGGCCGTTAGCACGGCAGGCTAACAGCGGGCTCTTTTGTTCGGCTTCGTTTCCTCAGACCGACGCGGAGAGGCGCTTAAGCCGCTCCGAGCCGCGCCGTCCCGAACCCTCGGCCCGAGTCCACCGCCTGCCTCTTTGTGTACGGTTCGGTCCGTTTCCGCCGTTTTCTGGCTGCCGTAACTATGGCGACCGTCAGACACGTAAACAAGTTTCCTTAAGACGCGTAAACAGCGGCGTTGGTGTCGGATTGACTGGTTAGTTGGTCGAGTCGGGGCTGATTAATGGGGTTTCTCTCGGGTCGGGTCTTGTGTGAGCTCCGGCTGATCTCTGCTGGCCCTTCGCCTGGAAAACTCTCCACGAAAGCCTCCGTTTGGTAATTTGGGGCGATTTTCTCTGCATTTCTGCTATGAATGACCTTAAAGTTGAAGTGTAGGGCTGGAAGAATCTCCGCCGTCCTGGGATCTGCTGCAGGAACCTGTTGGACTTGTTGGTGGGATGCTGGAGGCTCTTCTAGCCGGGCTGAAGCTCCAGAGAAATCTGTGAGGATCACGACTGTCTCTGTGTGGTCAGGAGATCTTGGATGTGGTGCGACGTGGCTGGGTCACACAGCAGCTCCAGCTTCTGAGCTTCTGCACAGTCTGGATTGTGGTGTCTAACTTCATTGATCTACACCTAGTCTTATGTCCTGTTGTTAATCTAGAGCTCTCCCTGTTTCTGCACTCAGTGACCCCTGGCATTGTGGCGTGTGTGTGTGGCACTGCTGTGTCAGATCCACTCAGACCAGCACAACACACACAAACACACCACCACCGGGTCCGTACAGTGCCGGGAATGACCACCACCCACATTATACCTGCTCCGTGGTGGTCCTGTGGGGTCTGGCCGTTCATAACTGGGAAGGGCTAATGTGTGGTCAGTGAAGCTGATGATGATGAACAGTGGAGAAAGGAGGAGGTGGTCATAATGTTGTGGCTGATTATACACTCATGTGTTTGGTTCAGTTTAAAATAAAAATAAAGACAAAACTGCTTTGAAATCAAAGCTGTGGCCTGGCAATTCGGGAACCAGCCTTGTGACTGGCAGGTCGCTGGTTTGAATCCCTGAACTGGCAGGACATGACTGAAGTGCCCTTGATCATGGCACTGAACTCCCCAGCTGCTCCCCGTGCACTGAGGCTGGGGCTGCCCTCTGCTCCGGGCAAGTGTGTTCACTGCCCACTGGTGTGTGATTTCACTAGTGTGTGTTTGTATCACTGTGTGTGGATGAGTTAAACGCGGAGGTCTAATTCCTGTGTGTGCACAACACAGTGGGTCAAATGAGTGATTACTTAAATCAGGTGTGGGTGTGGCCTCCAGATAAACCACACCCACACCCGGAATTGTCATGTGTTTTAGCCACAGCTGGATGCAAAAATAGAAAAGACTGTCAGTTGTGTGCTCTTTATTTCCATTTTGATTTGCTAAACATGTTTCTATCAGAAACTTAATTTTGATACTAATTAACTGTTGGGTAATTTTACTTCCTCTTTACACTTTCAATTCTGTTATTTAGTCAACATCCCAAAATACTGAGAGAAATATAGACCTGGCTGTTTTATGGTGGTTTTCAACAAGGGCAAGTTTGATCTGACAAGGGTAGGTGATCAACATCGGTAGGCAGTAGCTTATATTCAGTAATTTATACATAAAACTGGGTGAGGAATCATGATGTTCTAATTAAAATGTGTATATTTCACCTGAATTTACAATTTCCTTTTTCATTTTGTTGTACTATTCTCAAATTGTTGCACTGATCAGTGTCATACTAAGCATTTAATACACATTTGATGTGAATATACTTAAAGTCTGTTTACTCAAGTATATATTTATTTTCAGGCTTTATTCAGCTCCACCGAACGAGCTGTAATAAGAAGCTTTTGGGGTTAACACGCACACAAACTCATACAGTGAATGCATAATGGAGATGACCTAGAATTGGGAGAGTTTATACGTTATGTTTAAACTTGTCTAGACCGTAGAGGGGCTATTTGTGCTGTGGTCATCCTTGTCACAGTAAAGGAGCTGTTCGGGGTTTATACAGCCGCGCAAACACATCAACACGGAAAAAACATTTGTTTTACAGCCGTGTGAATGCTTTGCACTCAGTCTGTAAAATGTGCAATTAAAAAAGTATATGTATGCCACTCGTTTTCACACACCCATTTTATTCACATGCCCTTGTTGTCCCATAGAATGGCTGACTGTTTGTTTTTACTGCTGTATGTGTATATATAAATGACCTCTTTTCTGATTGTCTGCTCGTTACTGAGCCTTAATCAACAGAGCACTTCAATGAGAAGCAACTGTTGTGGACTGGGTAGGTGGGGTTTATGTAAAAGTGATGGGATCTAGTGGGCTTTTTGGCAGCTCCGTTTGTGTATATGGAACAAGAAGGGAAGAATAGGATCTGTTTTTAGAATATAATAAGGTTTATGTCCTACATCAAACTCTTCTAAAGCCATAATATGGATATAGATTTGGACCCTCCAACAAGGAATATGTGCCTGTGTACAATTAAAAGTTCTGCAGCTCACCTTTTTAAAAATATCACTAACCACTTTTTTCTGATTTGTGTGTTTTCTTTCAGGAAACATTAATGTAAAATGGAGGATAGCTTTGATTGCGACTGCGGTGAGCTCGAGCCACCTGATCAGTGACGGAGAGCGATCCTGCTGAGGTTGGCTGACTCTTCCGTTTTCAGACACCAGCTGCTTTAGAACAGGCAAAAAGAGTAAAAAGGAAAAAAAGAGGCTATCGTCGAAATCTAAAGTAAATTTGTTGTGCTTTGTTGGCACGTTAGGATAATGCTGCTACTCAGGACGAGTCATACACTGAATGTATCGGCACTGTAAGGATGCTAGTGCTGGTCAACACTTTCGTTATTATTATTTCATTTATTCACAGAGATTATTGATTAGCCCCTGGATCCATTCCATTTCAGCAACAATTTGAGGAAAACAAGTTAAAAAGTAAGCCCTGTTGTTAAGAAGACAAAGAAGCCCCCAAAAAGTGTTTTTCTTTGTTTTTAATTTTTAGTTTTTTTTTAACCATGGTGACACATTCTGGCAACATATCATACATATAGTCCTCCTGCTGCTTTGGTATGAGAAGGCTGTGAGAGGAAGGAAGCATTGAAGTGCTCAGTAGCCTGTGTGCCTGTTTTGCTGTCAAACAAAGGAAAAAAAACAGCTAGTTATTAGGATTTTTCAGGGCAAAACAGAAGGGGAATCCCTCTGTGTTGTGCTCATATCAGAAATAAATAGGGGAAAAAAAGTAAGAGCAAATTCCTCTGTGCCCTTTTGATATCAAAAACAACAAAGTCTGTTATAACCACAGCCAATCATTGAGCCATTTCCCTGAATTTAAATAGAAATTTACAATTTGCAATGGCGGAGAAGTTTGAGAGCCTCATGAACATTCATGGGTTCGACCTGGGCCCTCGCTACATGGACCTGAAGCCGCTGGGCTACGGGGGCAATGGCCTGGTGTTTTCCGCCGTGGACACGGACTGTGACAAGCGGGTTGCCGTGAAGAAAATCATCCTGACCGACCCTCAGAGTGTCAAGCATGCGCTCCGTGAAATCAAGATCATCCGGCGGCTTGACCATGACAACATCGTCAAGGTGTTTGAAACACTGGGCCCCAGCGGGCTGCGGCTGACCGAGGATGTGACCTCACTGACGGAGGTGAACTCCGTTTACATCGTACAGGAGTACATGGAGACGGACCTGTGCAAGGTACTGGAGCAGGGTCTGCTCTCTGAGGGCCACGCACGCCTCTTCATGTACCAGTTGCTCCGCGGCCTCAAGTACATCCACTCGGCCAACGTCCTGCACCGAGACCTCAAGCCTGCCAACCTGTTCGTCAACACGGAGGACCTTGTTCTCAAAATTGGAGACTTCGGCCTGGCCCGCATTATGGACCCACACTACTCGCACAAGGTAGGTCTGTTTGAATGTAGAACTGCTTTAAATTGACTCTCAAAACATAACCAAAAGCCTGATTGATCCTGCTAGTTTTTCAGTGTTTGCTCAGAGTCAGCTGGAAGAGTTTGCTTCGGTCTTCTGTTGTGTAGATTTGTGTTCGTGGGTGATGATGGGTGTGAGAGAGGAAGTGAACGTGGCTTGTCAAATGTCATAGTTGCGGAAATACTGCCTCTGCTTCCTGTGAGGTCACTCCCAGCCTCTGGCTATGTGGTCTTTATGCTAAAGGAAGAGAAGGGCCTGTTTTACTCACAAGGAAACAGGAAGGAAGTTTGTTTTGTAACTCTTTATTTGAAATGAGCACTGTGGATTAGCGAGAATAGGCTGAAAAACCTGAGCATTGTAGAGCCAAAAGCTACAAACTAGGGATGTCTGATATATCGACATTTATATTGATATCAGGATATTAACAGCGCAATATGGGTTGAGACAAAATTTGTGAATAACATTGGGTTTACTTACTGGAGAGACAGGAGTCTGGGCTTCTGTGATTGTAATTGATTGTATATTAACATCTAGTTTGTGTTTTATGTGAAAACACAAACTTAATAAATTGGTGGTTTGTCTATTAGCTTGTGGTCAGAGCTAGGTTGGAAGTATGAAATACAGCTTCTGTTATGCTAAGAAAAGAAACACCAGGTAACATTTGCTGCATTTTAAACATATCATACTGAAGTTTTAATTCAGTACTAGTTGAGATCGTTTATGGTAATTAACTGTCAGCTACAGATATAGCAGGTACAGAAAGTACTGGAGTATTAACTGGTTTACTTTGTGATATCAGTCCCATATATCATTCAGCATTTGGGTGGTGTTTCTTACGTCCATTTGCACACGTTTCTCAGCAGTATGTGTTTGTTGCTTTTTTCTGCTGTTTTTCATTCAGCTTGATGTGACTAAGCTTTGGAAAGTAGGTTGAAGGAGGTTTTTCCTGACAACACCGCAAGCGACAGTAATTCCACCGGCTGTTTCAGCGAGACACCCGCACGTGTCTTAGATTAGTCATCGCCTTTCCCCTCCCTCACATGCTCACGTGATCCTTGGGGCTGCTCAAGCTATTTACCTCTTCCTGAGCTGTGGGGCTGGTATAGGGATGCCGAATGTGGTGGGGTACTATTTATGTTGCACTTCTAAGAATAGTTGCCCCACCAACAAGGCAGCCCAGTGACTGCTAATGATCTTTTCAGACTAAATCAAATATGCTGCACATGTTTCTTTAACTTAAAGCTGGGTGAGGAATGCTGGGGAATTTCCTGATTTAACACTGCCATACATTTCCAGGTGGAGGGAAATTGGCTAATTGTGCTCTACTCTGACTCTTGGGTCTCCAAACCTGACCTCTGTTTGTGGGATAATCCAATATGATTACCTCATTTCACCCCATATGTGGTCAAGTCAAGATTGAAGTGATATCTGGTGTCTGAAGTTTGCTTTCTGAATTCTGAACAACCAGGCTAATCGAGAATTTATTGCAGCGTGTTGCAGACATGGGCCACCCTGGTCCTGGAGTGTCAGATTCCTGCACAGTTTGCTGATTGGCCTGTTCCAATAGGCCTATTAAACCTATCAATTAACAGGTGAGCTGAAATAGGTGTGCACAAAATCTGGGACTGCAGGAGTAGGATTGACCACTGCTGGACCTCTTGTGTTGTATTTTGACCAGTATTTTAGCTCAAGTTTTTTTTTCTTGTTGAAAATGTAAACATGTCTCATGTTTTCAGACATTCATGTATTTAAACACTGTTGTATCTGTATTACTGTTGTATAATCAAGGACTACAAAGCAGAGCTAAAAGCACTAGTAACCCATTGAAGCTTAAATTATGTCCGTACTTTAGCCCAGCGTTTCTTAATCTGTGGGTCGTGGAGCAATCTATAGTGGTCCGGAGGCCCATCCTAAGGGGGAGGCGTTGTCCATAATGGACAAATTCAGTGTGTATGTGTAAATATTGATTTGGTGCGAGTAAAAATCAGGAGATTAGTTGTTCATTAGTTGATTAATACTGTCACAATGCTGAATCACAAAAGCAAATTAAACATCATAGGTTTCAGAAAACGCAGTCGTGGGCACCTGATACAGGCAGTGAGCTAAACACAGATGATTAAACGAAGAAACAGTGACGCTGCTGCTGCTGAGAAAAAGCAAAGAAATCATACGCAAGGACAAGAGTTCACATTATTTTTGTGAGCTACATTTGGGACAGAGGTTAAAATGAAGGTGTGCTATTGTTCAGACACTATTCCTCACATTTTCAATACTTGAGAGATTAAAGACAAAATCTATTTTGCATAATTTTCTTCTGGGCCTTTATGCTGTGTAATTATACAGGTGGGCCATGAGGTGGAAATGGTTGAGAGCCGCTGCTTTAGTCCATGTTTATAGAGAACAATAAGCCATACGGTGTCAGAAACCTCATAAGCAAGTCTATTAGAGATGATTGAACTCCGCAGTTTGAGGCAAGTGTATTGATTTAGCTGGTGTAAAGCTAATGGGCACATATAAGCTTCCAGTTTTACATTAGCTTTGTGGCTCCAGTGTAAAACAGAATACGCAAGCTCATGGTAGCAAACGTCTCTCAGGGTTAGAGGAGAAAGCAAGTTCTTGTGGTTTTAAGCTTATCCTAAAGGGTACCAGATGGTTATGGCCTGTTGCTTGTAAAGCTGTGTTCTGCCGGGGTGAACCACTGCATGTCTCGGCCTTTTTGGAGTTCAGTTTCATATGAACAGAAGCATTTGAAGGGAGGAGGGGAAAATCCCCTCTGTGCACTCCCTGGCCCCAAATCCCTCCCCATTTACCCCTCCCTTTCCTCGTGCCCCGGCTGCAGAGATCTTTGTCTGCGTCGGCTGGCCTGAATAAGCACCTTTTTTGTGCTGAGACAGACAGACAGACAGACAGAGACAGACGGGTGGACAGAGGGAGTGAGCACATTGAAAATGGTCCTCCTCTACACTCAGCGGGTCTGTGGTGGCTGCATAAGGTTTCCACGGTAACCAGACCACAGTCCCAGTTTGTCTACAACGTCATAACCACAGTAGACACACACACACACACACACATTTTCTCTCTCTCTCTCGTACAGTGGCAGGCACCACTGAGCCGCCTTCAGGAAGTTGTTGTCTTTGATAAACAAGGCATAATAAAGGCAGCTCCAGATCAGGTCATTCTTGCTGAATTGCTGAAAGTACCGACTGCATCTCATCTGGTTGTGTTAATTATATAAGAGCTGATTTCAGCTTGAGGCAAACTAATTGATCTATTCAAATACATGCTTGTGTTTTTTAAGAAATCCCCAATAAGGGTTTCAGTCTGACTTGTAATTGTGTGTGTGTGTGTATATTTGTATGTATATATGTATGTATATATGTATATATGTATATATGTGTATATATATATATATATTATATATTTATATATATATGTATATGTATATGTATATGTATATTTATATGTATATGTATATTTATATATATATATGTATATTTATATGTATATATGTGTATATATTTATATATATATATGTGTATATTTATATATATATATATATATATATATATATATATATATATGTGTGTGTGTGTGTGTGTGTGTGTGTGTATATTTATATATATATATATATATATATATGTATATTTATATATGTATATTTATATATGTATATGTATGTATATATGTGTATATGTGTGTGTGTGTGTGTGTGATATATATATATATATATATATATATATATATATATATATATATATATATATATATATATATATATATATATATATATATATATATCACACACACACACACACACACACAGATATGTGTGTTTTCTAACCATATTATGGATATCACAACTGGTCATGTTCATGTTTCCTTACAAAATGAGGATAATTAGTCTTATTTAACTGAATGTAGATACTTTGACTCGTTGCCAAAACAGTATCAAAATACAACTGATATATTTATAAGTACTGATTATATCTATAGTATATTCTCAGAAACGAATGCTGTTTATCTTGATCATATAATTTAAAATATCACATTGTTCACCACTTTTTTTAAATTAGATTTGTCATAGAGGCCACCCTTTGTAATTCCGCCATTAGCAGATTTAGCAGTTAGCTGATTTAAGATGTTAATTTCCGTTTGCTCTTACAGATTTTTTTATTCAGGAATTCACCATGCAAATTTGGCCCATTTTAAAGGGCAAATTATGTTATTTATATTGTGAATATGGCTCATTTTAAAGCACCAAGGGAGTTTTATGTTCACTGTTGAAATAATTTTGAAAAACCCAGCTATCTATTACATCATGTCATAACTAAGTGATGAATGGGCCAGTAGACATGCTCTTGAGGCCTGAGTACACAAACCTGAATTCTAAGCAGCTCCTGTTTTGGGAAAGCAGTGTGTTTCAAATACAAGACTGGCTTTCCTTCTGGCAAATCATGTAACTACACAGTGGCCAAGAGGCGGGATCAGCTTCCGTCTTCCTTCAACACAACCTGTTGAACCAGATCTGTTTCAGACGTAAGTTGGAGCGGATCCAGATACCACTACAGAAACCCGTGACTGCTGAGAGCTGGGGAGGTGAAGTAATGTTGCATTTAAGAGCAGGGCAATAAAGATGCCAGTATTGACCTGCTAAATATACACTACTCTGCTCCTAATGGGGAAGGTTGTTTACTGAGGGGCAATTCAGATGCATTGGGTTTGGAATGTTGGATATACACATTTCATTACAGATTGCCACCCCTCACCCCAACCCCCCCATGAAGTACTAGTGTGTTCTTACTGCGAGGTGGTAAAAGGGCAACTCTGAACTGTTAAAAGTGCACCCTCCCTGCAGCCCCCTGGCCTGGGGTCCAGGCCAGCACGGAGGACGTGCTGAACATGTAGTCCACCTGAGGAAAGGAACATGCAGAGTGTGTGAACTCTGTGGTTGAGTGGAAAGCTATTTATTGGCTATGGCTTTCTTGTAGAGCATCTGAGTAGAAGGAAGGATTGAATTAATCAAGTGTGTTTATAAACTCAAAATAGTAATTTGTTCCTTGTGGAGTTCTGAGTGCCCATTTAAGCATTGGCTCTATCATTTGGAGGTTGCTGGTTTGAGCATTAAGGAGAGTATGCTGTGTATTTGCATCACAGAGATGCTGAACCTGCTTAGTATAGCAAATAAGGCCAGGCCCACTGTCAGCAGTGACAAATATAGGCCTCAATATGGAAATATGTGCTTCCATACTGTTCCAGCCCTATTTTCATCTCTTATCTCTGCTCATGCAGACTGAGGCTTGGCAGTGGTAGCAGAATGAGGTGTGTGTCAGTGGCAGTCAATGTGTGGAATAAACTGCGTATGTGTGTTAAACGCAACACTGAATACATTAATAGGGCGGGTGAGCTTCTCACTGATGGCACAAGTGCTGTTTTCACTGTGAAGAAACCGAGCCATGACAGTTTAGCTTGAGTCTGTCCCATAGGGGTAAGTGCTGGGTGATGATCTCTGAGAATGGAGAAGTATGAATAAAATAACAACGAAAGGCAACATTCAGCTACTATTTGTCAGTGTGATGACAGCAACTGAAAATTCTGCATCTGGAGATGATCAAATACACTTTGTATATCGGCCACATCCAAATATCTGTCCTGTTGGGGTGTAACTACATAAAAGTTTGCACTTTATTTAGTAGTAGTGTAGTGCTAATCACAGTCTGTTCTACTTAGTAGCGTATAGGAGCCCCTTGAGGCCTATAGTGTAGTAAACAAGTGTTGTGTGTTTCTAGATCAGACACAAGATGGAAAAAGGCCAGTATGTAAATAAAATGATAGATTTTTATTTATTTTTTTATTTTAGTTTTAAACAGAGTGACCGAATAAAGACAAAGTAGTATCTGTATCCTTTAAGGGTAACCCATTAATGTTATTCAGAATTTGCTCTCTGAAATAATTGTAACACAAATGTAAATCTGGAAACACCATATAAATATATTCTGTGAAAGTGAACCAGATTTGAGGGCCTGAAAGCCAAGCCCCCCAGCTGCCACTAAAGTTAGTAACATGACTGCAGCTACTGCTGATGAAGCACTCGGGTGAACTGAGGATTTACTGGCAAAGTACAGGGTGGAGTACTGTTTGAGAAAGTGAGGGAGCAGAAAAAAGTTTTCCGCAAGATTGAAACATTATTTATCAACTTTTCAACTTGATGTAAACGATATTGCTTCAGCCCATATGCCACTCTGTTTATACCCCGATATTGAGATCAATATATTGACCAGCCCTAACTGAACCTTGCGGTTTGTACTGTGGTTATTTGATAGAAAAGCATGTACCACTACATCCCTACTGTTGAGTGCCTGTTTTTTTATTTTAGCTGTTTATTTCATGAAGAATTAACTTATCAGTTTTATAGACGTAAATTGACATGATTAAATACTCATTCATATTTAGTGTTTATTCCTCACACCTGGTGCTCTGAGTAGTTTTTTGGCCTTTATACTTTATCAGGTCACTGTGGTCGGGTTTACCTACCAGTCATTTGACTCATTTTCCTTACAAGCACAGGCAAGAGGGTGGATTTCTTTGACTTTCTGAAAATGCCTTGATGCGTCACACTGTGGTTTCAATTAGGCACACGCACTCACTAGGCAGTATTGTTGTATTTGTGACGACTTGCTCAGTCTTGTGTAATGCTGTGCTTCTATCAAAACCACAATGTTGGCTTCAGCAGCAGAAAAATAAATGTTTTGGTACCTCACTGGTAGGAAATTTTGTTTAAAAGCTGGAAATGACCTTCTTGTGGCTCTTTATGTGCAAAATTTTCATAGTTTTCTTTCATGATGACATTTGGTCCTGGCAGAGATCTAAACACAGATATGCACACACTTTCAGCTTTAGCCGCTGAGTGAGTCATCCTCTAAGCCGCTCTCCATGTGAAACCTCATTGAGATCACTTCCTGAATGAATAAACACTGCTTACTGATTGGACTGTGTCTTATTTTTCACGTTTTTACCTCAAATCCCCTCACCCCTTCCCTGCCAAACACGGTTTTGGTTTGTTGTCTGTCCAGACAGTGAGCCAGACAGCAGTCAGACAGTTTTAAAACTGTGTGCCAGCTCTGAGACTGCAAAATCAGCCCACTCCAACACTTTTGCCTCACTTCTCGTGTTTAAGTCCTTAAATTGAATAACTCATTTTGTTTTTTCCTCTCCAGAAAAAGGTCCACAATAAACAGATTGCCAGTCTGAACCAGTTCAAATACAGTAAAGGCTCAGTGCTCTTTGTGGTTGTTCTTCTATTAAGAAGCATAAAGGTTCAGATGGGACTTGTAGTTTATGAACATCTGAAACTCCCAGCTGAAGCTATAGAACACCTGCTCTTCCAGCGTGTCTTCTGAAGCAGTAACAGCTTCTCCTCTGAAGAGGCTTTACAGTACTTTTAACATTCCTGGGAGGAAGACGCAATTGTATTTGGTCAGGTACTGATGTTGAATGATTAGTTTTGCCTCTATAGCTCATTGCAAAGGTATCAGAGATGTAGAAAGTGCAGTTCCTCTCCTCCGTGGACCAGTGATAGGGGCTTTATATCCCTTTAGCCTCCACCCAGCATTGGCCACATTGGTTTTAAGCTCACGGCTGCTCCAGATCATCCCATTCTGTCAGTCTGTGCTTTTCTATAGAGATTATACGGGCTTTGTGCAACTGCCTCTGTCAACTTTAAAGTAGCTGGACTCTCAGAGTCTCTCTTACTGTCCGTTTCTGTGTCTCTCTTTCTGGCTCCTTGTGAACATGCCTCATTTCCCAGGAATGTCGCTGTGTAAAATCCTAGTTGGAATGTAGTAAATCCCTCTCCCAGGTAATCTGTAAGTTGAGAACAGTTCTGAGAAGCCATGAACATTACGCAACATTCAAAGCCTTTTATTGTGCTACCTACGAAATACGACAGACAAGGGTTCTTCAGAGAAGGAAACGTTACATTCTAGTGAAACTAGACAAGTCAAAGAACATTTGAATGTCTTGTGGGAAGGGAGCCCTCATTTTTTTGCTCTCTTGTGCTCTCATTGAGACTCTTGCGTATAAAAGGTGTCTAACAGAGCAGTGTGTGTGCATGGGGGTGCGTATGGGACCATATGCAATCAGTTACCTGTTATTCTGCAGTTTATGCAGTAATTGTACACTTAAGTGGTGTTTACACACTGCTATTACAGTGTTGCACTGATGAAGCACTGATGATGCCCATCAAATACTCAGATGTTTTCTGTGGCATTTCTTTGAGAGTATAATAACAATAAAATTTCATAATCTGTGTGTGTCTGTGTGTGTGGGGTTCTTAGAGCCCTAGAAACAGTCCAGTGCTTTTAAAGAGCGCATCAAAGGAAAGGAACGCGGGTGGGTACAGAAATAGCCTTCACTCTGAATAACCGCCGCAGCATCCGTACCGCGCACTCGGAAGTCTTTGAACAGCATAAAAGAACAGAAGGGTTGTGTGTGTGTGTTTACCCAGACCATGTTAGTGGTGTCTCTGTGGCACAGAGGTGTGCTGTCAAATTGGGAAAGAAATGTGGGATCATTCCATGTTTAATATGACCCAGAGTGTTTTGTGGTCCCCCTGAGTGCTGCAGTTGGAGTGTAGGATCATGTAGGATTCTGAAACTAGATCACTTGCTCTAACGCTGTGGAGAGAAATTGGGTAACGGGAGCTTTCTCTTGACGTCAGGGTGATGGGAAGCAAGGTGGCGTCCCCAATCTGCCTCTCTCTGCTCTCTTTCACTCTGTTTCTCAGTCTCTCTTAAGCTGTTTTGGACAACTGATTCATCTGTCAACTGTCTCCTAAATGATTGACTGATCTGACTGAATCTTTTCTCTTTTTTTACTGCTGCACTTTCTCTAGTGTATTACAGTCGGTCAGAATGCGTCTTGCGCTTCCTGTAGAGTTACAATCTGTCAGAATGACAGTGTGGATTATATCAATGTAATAAAGTGTCCACTGTGTCTTTCTGTGGTGTATATGGTCAGAATTACACTGTGAATCATATTGTATTTTTTTACTTTTGTGTGCAGATTGATAAATAACAAAAGTAAATTAATAAGCAAACTCATCCCCTCTTCCTGTTTTTCTCCTCTTTCTCAGGGTCACTTGTCAGAAGGTCTGGTCACTAAATGGTATCGCTCCCCACGTCTCCTCCTCTCTCCGAATAACTACACTAAAGCCATTGATATGTGGGCTGCCGGCTGCATCTTTGCCGAAATGCTCACAGGGAAAACACTCTTTGCAGGTTAGCCCATAAAATCTTTTGTTTTTGTTTGTCTGTCTGTCTCCCAGTATCTTTACTGCAGCAATCCCCAATCCAGGAGGTCCAGAGTCCAGCATTAGGTGTGTAAATTTTTATAGTCAGAGTAGATTAGAGTTCTCTAGTAAATGCACCAAGAAATCTCACCGTTCACCATAATTTGATTTGATGTGTTTAAAATACACAGAATACACAAAAAAAAATTCAGCGTCAGAAAAACAGATTTCATGCCGTTTTTATGCCACTTTAAAACTCATTAGATAATTATTACCACTATAGATGGATTAAAAGCCACAAATCACTATGTTTTACATTTATATTCATGACATGATTAGCTGACACTCATATCCAGAGGGTCCATGGTTACCCTTATTACGGAGTCTTGCCCAAGGACTCTTATACTCTTATAGACAGTGAATCGAACCCCAGTCTCCCACATTGTGTGGTGGTTTTATTTTTTGTGCCACACCAATGTTTAGCTGGGCTAAAGCAACTAAAAATGTGATTTGCTTGGTTCTGCATCTGTTTTTCCTTGTTAATGCCTCTCTATCTCTACTGCTATTATTCTCGTATGCTCAACAAAAGAAGAATAAATTAATCTAAGGCCAAGCTGATGCTTTCCTCCTAGTTTGGGAGGAAAACCTTTCAGTTGAACTCTAAACCAAACTGAATGGAAAGTAGGTCAGAACTGCTTTTGCCTTAAATGATCCAGACTGTAAATTGTGCATACTAGTTAAAGATGTTTTCAGTATCTTTCTGTATGTATAACATAGAGCAATATCAAAGGGTTATTCATGCAAAATTATGTCCCACACGTATACAAAAAACATTTGAGTTTGAGTTTTGAGGCTAATACTGCAGTCACAATTATGCAGGAGCTACTCTTAACTGCTAATCAGCAATGTTATGAGAGAAGAATATTCAAAGGTTTGAAGTAAGTGTGTGTTTGTGTGTGTGTGTGTAGGTGCTCATGAGCTGGAGCAGATGCAATTGATTCTGGAGTCAATTCCTGTAATCCATGAAGAGGACCGGCAGGAGCTGCAGAGCGTCATCCCTGTATTCATCAAGAACGACATGTCTGTACCCCACACTCCGCTTGCCAAGCTGCTGCCAGGGGTCAGCGCTGAGGGTCAGTATCTCTCTCTCACTCGTCAAGCTTCCTCCTTTTAAAGCTAAACAATAGAGTTCATCTTATGTACAAGGAGTCAAAACGTTTAACAGAAAGACATTTACTGTATATTTACATTTGCAAAGAATAATGGCTATAAATATATAAATGTTGGTTACCATTTTCATTTTTTACATTTTACTCTGATATTCTCTCAAAGAGCTACTAACTTAGAACTCCTCCTTTTCTGGTTTGTACAGCCCTCGATTTCCTGGAGAAGATCCTGACTTTCAACCCCATGGACCGGCTGACTGCAGAGGAGGCCCTGGCGCACCCGTACATGAGCGACTACTCATTTCCTCTGGACGAGCCTGTGTCATCACACCCTTTCCACATTGAGGATGAAGTGGATGACATCCTGCTAATGGATGAGAGCCACAGCCACGTCTACAACTGGGACAGGTCAGAGAAATGCACATGCACAGGAGTGACTGAGTGCAGGCATGACTGCATGTTAAATTGTTCCAGATGTGCTGGATATAGTAGACCAATTGGTTTCTCAGTGAGCGTTTTAGGTTAAAACAAAAGTGATTTCCAATAGCAACAGCCCTCTTCTTCTCCTGACCTGATGGACATGCTTGAACTTACCTTCCTACAGAGTCCTATAAAGCTCTCTTCTGTTCCCGTTTCACAGGTACCACGACAGCCAGCTTTCAGAGCCAGACTGGCATCTGCACAGCACAGCGGAGGCTGAGGACGTCCAGCGTGACCCCCGCGCCCTCTCCGATGTAACAGATGACGAAGAGGTGCAGGTGGACCCGCGCAAGTATGCAGACGCCGACAGTGAGAAGTTCCTAGATGACCCAGCAGCCTTCGACTTCCCTCCAGAGCGCTCATGGCCACAGTATGACGACCATCACGAAAACAAGTACTGTGACTTAGAGTGCAGCCACACCTGCAACTACAAGGCTGTCTCTCCATCCTACTTGGACAACCTAATCTGGCGGGAGAGTGAGGTGAACCACTATTACGAGCCCAAGCTGATCATAGATCTATCCAACTGGAAGGAGCAACAGAGTAAAGAGAAGGGTGACAAAAAGAGCAAGAGCAAGTGTGAGAAGAATGGCCTGGTCAAGGCTCAGATCGCTCTGCAGGAGGCTGGCCACCACCATGGGATCAGCCAGAGTCCACCAGAGAAGGACCGCCATCAGGAGAAACATCAGAACCAGAGTCAAGGCTTCGATTTTGATTCCTTTATAGCAGGCACCATCAGGCTAAGCCTTCAGCCTGAGACCAGCCAGGTGGGCCTCCTGAATGAGCTCAACACCTCTGTGTCCCAGCTGTCCAAATCAGTCAGCCAGGAGAAAGATGAGAAGTGCCAGGTGAACCTAGCACAGCAGGGCAGCCGCCCGCCGTGTCCGTGGGATAGTTACGGAAGCCCAGGGGCGGATGAAAGCTGCTGCCTGATCGATGAGGCCTGCTGGGATGCCCAGAAAGAAGGCAGTCTCGGAGGAATCGGCAGCGGAGGATACACCAGCTACTTGGACCGGCTCTTCAGCAAGAGGGATGAAAGCGCCACAATCACACCTACAGAATCGCCCGAAGACTTCTCTCCGGAATCAGATGTCGCGCTTACTACCCCCCAGGAAGAAACCACGCCTGGGTTTCTTGCCCGAAATGGAGAAATTGTCCTGGAATCGTTGGCTATCCCTGGCGACCTGCCACTGAAGTCCTTGCAGGCCACTCTCACACCAGCGGCCCACGTCAAATGCTCCCCTCAGATTGCCCACAAGACCTACAGCAGCATTTTTAAACATCTGAATTAAACCATTCAATTAATGTTAATATCAAAGTGATGATAAAATGCTCCTCCCTCTCCAAAAACGCCACCTGCAGCAAGCGCAAAGAGTGAGCAGGTTTTCTTATTTTTTTATGAGGTTAGCATATTATTTTACTTGAATCATTTCATAACTTTTTACATATGGTTACTTTTTAAGATTTTTGTTTTGGTAATCGTATGAATTATTATTATTATTATTATTATTATTATTATTATTATTATTATTATTATTATTATTATTATTATTATTATTGGAGGAATCTATTCATGACCTTCACCAAGTGTTTATCCAGAGCCCCTCTTATGCTTAATTTTCTCTTGAAAACAGGAAAAAAGATGATACTTAAAAAAAAAAATGGCATGTCATTTGCACACAGCGTACTGTAGATTCATATACATATGAAAAGACAAACGAAGAAGAAACTAGTAAGGTAGGCTTACAAGGAACACAATAACAATGAGAAAAAGGGGGTACATACAATGCAAGCAGAGAGAAAGCGAGGGAGGATGAATGCACTAAATGTGAGGGAGAAATAGTCACTGACATTTCTGTCCTTGGCCAAAAAAACGTGGCCTTCCAGCTGACCGGTGCAAAGGACAGACAAAACCATGTTTTTTTTTCCGTCTCCTCTTGGTTATTATTATTATTTTAATTTCTTCATTTTAATGTTATTCACCATATCTAACATTATATTTATGTGAGTATTTCTTTTCTTCCCTCCTTTTCTGAACCGCAAGGTTGTCCCCGGACAACCGGATCATACTGTAACGGAGCGTGTTTGTGTTAACGCGATGCCAGCAGAGCAACCGTTTAAAACCTGTAGGTTCGTAAACGTGTTATCTACCTCAAAAAGGTAACAGCAGACGGAGTGTATCGGAGCTGTAGTGCTTTACGCAAAACATTCACCCTGTACAACCATTCAGTGCGCAGTGACCCAGCGACCTTTTCTCCTTTATTTTTTTTAGAAGAGAAAACTTTGCATTTGCCATAGTGAAGTGTTAAGATCATTTATTTATTTTTAAGCAGATGTGATATTTATTTTAAAGAACCATTGTTGTAATTTTTCAATGTGACTTTGGCGACTGAGGCATTGAACTTCCATCCTTTCATTTTTCAGCACTGTGCGTTTTCGAGTGTGTGAATGCACGGGTGTGTGTATGTGTGTGTATGTGAATGGCTGGAGGCTACTCTTCCTTTCTACGTTGTAAAGACGCTCTCCATTTCCAGCAGTAGTTCTTTTTTGAGGAAATCATTCAATCTTTTGTTTTTTTGTAGGTGCTGTGTGTGAGGAAATTTGGCTTTTTGAAATCCGATGCACCTAAAAGTCTTAATTTTGTTGTTTTGTTTTTTATATATAAATGTATTCGAATTGTGTGCATGGAAGAAAAACTATGGAAGGTACATTTAAAAACGAAGTTTATGGTGAAGTCTTGTCATTTAGTTTTTATTTTAATTGTTTTTATTATCATTTCTTCTTGTTTTTTTTTTTCTCCCCCTCCTTCCCCAAAAACGCATGATTGAAACAGGTTAAGGGTGTAGCATGTAGAAGATCTTTGGACTACTTCTCTCCTCCCCCCCTTATTTTTTATTTTTTGGCATTTAAGTACTGATACTCCATTCTGTTATCATTGGTTCCCCTGTAAAATAATATTAATAAAATGGCCAGCAAAATATGCACCTGTTTTGATGTGTGGTTTTGTACCCAGGTGATGACGTTTTCCAAAAACAACCCGCAGGACTGTTTCTAATGTCTAGCAGCATGTTTTGCTGCAAAACAAGGCATTTAATGCATTTTGAAACCAAGATTTATTTATACTGGTCTTTGTGAAGAATTTTATTAAGTGGTGCTTTCAGACCTGCCTAGCTTGGTCTGGACTTTCGGACTTTTCAGTTTGTTCTCAACCAAAAAAGCAGGTGTGGAAGGTGCCATGGTCCTAACAAATTTGGTCCAGCCTAGGTGGTCTCTGTCTTTATGAACTAAACCATGTCACTAAACCACTTCATGAGAGTGTGAAAACCCTTTTTTGGATAGTTCAGACTTTCAGACCAGTTACAGGAAGTTGAGGCAGGCTATTGTCAAATCAAATGATGGAAGAAAAACAGAATTGGTCCTTGGTCTGGACATTCAGGTGTATAAACAGATGTAATATGACATGCCCTTCAAACATCAAAAGAGTTTTTCCACGTTCCTGATAAGATGATATTCTATAATCACAAACATACATCTTTATAGATATATCTGCATATGTGTCACAGTGCATGGAGCTTGTGGTCAAATCCCCACTTGCGTTGCTGTGAGGAGTTTTGTGTGTTCTTCCCCTGTCTGTGCGAGTTGCCTCTTGGTATTCTGGATTCCATTCATCAAAAATGCAGGTGACTTGGCCATGCTCATTTGGCCCAGGTATGAGCCTGTAAGAGAATGGTTGTATGTCTACATGTAAGTAAGGTATATGCAATATTTATATTAACCACATAAACCAATGACACATTTGTGACCTATGTAATATGAAAATAAGCTATGCATATACCATATACTACAAAACATTTACACATACACGTCAATTTATGAATTTCCTAATGGGTTTCATTTTTACTTGATATAAGCATTTATTTCACACATGACAAATTCATATATGTACAGGGGTTGGACAATGAAACTGAAACACCTGGTTTTAGACCACAATAATTGATTAGTATGGTGTACTAGGGCCTCCTTTTGCTGCCAATACAGCATCAATTCGTATTGTTAATGACATTTTTTTGATACAATCCGGGTTAACACCCCAACATCCCTTTCAGACAGCTTCCTCTTGCGTCCACAGTTAATCCTGTTGGATGTGGTTGGTCCTTCTTGGTGGTGCTGACATTACCCTTGATACCGTGGCTCTTGATACATCACAAAGACTTGCTGTCTTGGTCACAGATGCACCAGCAAGACGTGCACCAACAATTTGTCCTCTTTTGAACTCTGGTATGTCCCCCATAATGTTGTGTGCATTGCAATATTTTGAGCAAACCTGTGCTCTTACCTGCTAATTGAACCTTCACACTCTGCTCTTACTGGTGCAATTAATGAAGATTGGCCACCAGGCTGCTCCAATTTAGCCATGAAACCTCCCACACTACAATGACAGGTGTTTCCGTTTCATTGTCCAACCCCTGTATGTACATACAATATATTGCCTTTGCATGTGGGTCCATAAGAAGTGGGATGGGGGGAATACATACAACACTGAATATTTAAATCAACTAATTTTGTCTAAAGCTTAGTTTTGGACCCTAAGCTGTTACAAAATGACTGTTACTTCAGTCACGCGTAGCTTGTTTGGTCTCTAAAGTTAGAACACCACAGTTGCCAGCTTCTCTGTGAACACCGGCCTCTGAACAGATTTAAGTTTTGCCAGCAGTTCATTTGGGAACCGGAGCTATGCATCCCCCTGTCAGATGATTATGATTGATTTTTAAAGTGAGAAGTTCATAACGTAAACACACAAACAAAAATAACATAGTGAATATCTTCTGATACCGATGAACATTTCTAACATTGAGTAAACCCTCCTGAATCAGTGTAAGAAAATATAACCTTTATTAATAAAATATTAAATATAGTGCAGTGATCCAGTGTCACCTCAGCATTCTACTCTTCTGGATTTCAAAAATACATTAATGAATACGAGCTTCAAATGTCAGACACATTAAAACATCTGTTTAATTTGTCTTCAAGCAGCATTAGAAGAGCAAAAAAATTAAATGACCATAGTTAGACACTGACTGTAGATACAATCGGTCAGCCAAGACACGTTTGATATATGACCTGTTCTACTGGCGTTAATTTACAGCTGGAGATCCTGTGCTAGATCAGACCCCGGTAATGGGGGACTTTTGTTTGGGACAGGACCCAGACACTGTCCTAACCAGGCCTGGATCTACAACTGTCAAATCACTGAATTATTTAATGTTGACATGTATGAGTGATTATGTAGTCTTTATGGTACAGTTTCAGGTTGCTGGTTTACTGCCAAATTATTGAATTTGAATGAAATACATCATGTCTTAGGCTGTATCTGTGAAGACACCCCCGAAATCTTCATTTATTTATTAGATTTTAGTAAAACTTATGTTCAATAAGTTTAATTCCACAGGTGTGCTGCAGCAGAACACAGTAAATCAGGGGCCACCAACCCTGCTCCTGAGAGCTGCCTTCCTGCAGACTTTAGATTCAACTCTAATTCACCCCACCTGATCCTACTAATTGCTGCCTTCAGAAGATCTTGATTGTCTGAATGGGGTGGTAGATTTGGGTTGGAGCTGCAGGAAGGTAGCTCTGCAGTCGCAGGGTTGGTGATCCCTGTCGTAAATACATGAGCCGGTGTGCATTTCAGAACCATTGGTTTCATTCTTTTGTCCACATAAAGCCGTTGTGCCTGGCTTTGTGTGCTCAATAGAAAAAGCAATGAGGTTGCAGGAAAAGAGTGGCAGAAGAAAGGAAAACAGAAAGTGTCAACGATGCTGGGAATCAGGTGCTTAACTAAACGGAACAGGCCTGAATCATTCTTCACACACAAATGACCAAGTTACTCCAGAGAATAGTCATATTTCATACATGATGAGAAACAAAAAGTGATCCCACAGCAGCCTTTTCTCTTTAAATGTTGTAAAAATTGCAATGAGGCAAATGTATCTAACAGATTTATATCAAACTAAGTAACACTACTGTACTGCACTACTGTACTGTACTGTACTGCACTACTGTACTGCACTACTGTACTGCACTACTGTACTGCACTACTGTACTGTGCTGTTCTGTACCGTATTGCACTACTGTATTGCACTACTGTACTGCACTACTGTACTGTGCTGTACTGTACCATACTGCACTACTGTACTGTGCTGTTCTGTACCGTATTGCACTACTGTACTGCGCTGTACTGTACTGTACTGCACTGTACGGTGAAAGTTAAAGGGTTAATGTCTCTATTATACTTCTTAAGGAATTGGTTTGAGAGTGAATGTCAGATTCACATTATGGAGAATATTAAAATGGACAAAAAGTGGAGATACATGGTTTTCATTGGACAACGTCAATATAATTTTCAATTCAATTATAAAAAAAAATAAATCACAATATTTTCATTCTGTGAGATGCACTAGGGTTTGGTGTCCAAGTCAGGCATCTTTTTGTGGCGGAGCAATAAAAGTCTTAATTAGGGTGGGGCACAGACTTGTCAGTGTGATTTAGGGAGCGGTGTGACTGTAAACAGAACCATTAGGTGTCAAAACACTATCAGAGGTGATTTCTGCCAGTCGTTTATGACAGTTGATTTCTGGAATAAGGTTTTCTAATCAATTTTATAGGATTATGTTTTTAGTCCACAGATCCAGTTGGGTCTGGTTGCGGAAGGTTGACAGAAGTGTGTGGGACAATATTGAAGCAAAGGTTTTGAAGGACGACCCAAATAGAAAGAGGATAACGGCATGGTTTGTGGTCCACTGGAGTTTCGCTCAACGTTTACTGGCAGTGACACAGAGTATTAAACAAAATGCAACTTTTTATTGGTCGTTTTCATCTCCAGTTTCTCACTTTATCATTAAGTCTGTTGTAAACTAGATTGTTCAATGATTAGATTATTCAATAATTTTGTAATAATTTTCATCCAGCACAGCATCAACTCCAGACTAACCTGTTTCTACAGACGTTTTATATAGTTTCAGATATTATGTCATGTTATCATTGTCCACTTTAAATGACCTTCACCTCCTGTCTGCTGTGGCTCAGAAAATGTCAGTTAATGGTGTCTTGGGGTCACCAGATCGCGCTCTGAACACCGTGGTTATATCTAACTCTCAGAACTGGACTGAAATGGAAAAAGCACTTCCATTACTTCAGCAGTACCCTTGTCTTCCCTACACAGTCATTACATGATGTGAACTAAAGGAACGTCAGGTGGTTAAATCGTTTCATTCGGAATAAGCTGCAGTGTCGTCTTAATGACAGCACATGGTTTTCACCACAATCTTTGTTTGCTCCTTTGCTTCCTAAATTAACAAATGAACTGCAGCCCTGTATCATATTATGGGTGTAATATGGGAATAAATCAATCTATGTAGGTTTGTGTCGTGTTAAGAAATTTTATATATATATATATATATATATATATATATATATATATATATATATATATATATATATGCTCTGATCAGCATGCAGATCAAAGTTTAAAACAACCCTAAACACCAAAATAGTGTTAAATGAGTTTTTATATTATAAAGAGAAAATTGTACTGAAGCTCAATATTCTGATTAATATATAGTTGTGTTATGCAGGGATTAGTTTTGTTCTTGAATCATTAAAAATGACCAGTTAAAACACACATTCCATAAGCAATGTGCGTGAATACAAGCTGTTATTGTTTCTATTTATTTATTTATTTATTTAGTTAGTTAGTATTTATGAGGTAGCTTCATACAAGCACTTCCGCTTCATTCATTTCCATTTAATTCCCCAAACCTTTGGCACAGCACGCAGAAGGCTGTGACAGCAGCATTCAATCTAATGAAGGCCTGACCTTGCCAGTGTGTTTATCTGTCCAGGTAATCCAGGTCAGCTCTTTAACAGGAAGCAGGACAGAATAAAAACAAGTGGATGATCCTCTGTGTTTCTGCAGAATCACACCAGGCCTCATTAAAAGCATAGATTTGGCAACCACAGCAACCATGCATGAGTTTTCCATGCTTACCTTCCTCCGGGAGAGGAGGGATGAGGACGAGAAACAAGACAAATGAGCTGCTGCTTAAGACAAGGGACACAAGATGAAGCTGGAGAAAGTAAATATATTGATCCGTGACTAGAATTTAGAGCAGCAGGGCCTTACTTATATAGAATAGTTCAGTGAATTCCTACATGAACAGACTTCACTTACATGCCAAATGAAATGTTTGGTATCTGAACTTTGAATATTGTAGTTAACAATTCTAATGGGATCCTATTACCAGCTTTAAGAATTCTAGGCAAACTACAGCTTGGAGAGAAATTAGAGTTTATTTAGAGAAACAAGTGATCATGCACTTATAATGTTAGTTAGGTACACTAGAATTGTAGCTCTACAGATAGCAAACCAGATTTTCAGAAAGCAAACAGAAAGTCCATTTTCGCCAAAACTGCCCCATGATCCCACGAGGCATGATCAACCAGCTAGATTAAGCTTGACCAAGCTGGTCGACAATCATGACCAGCAATGTAACCCAAAGAGCAGACACATCTGGGTCATATCTTGGCCACTTTTGGCACTTAATGGCTCAGATATGGGCCACATTTGGGCCGGACATTGGTTGCTATCTGGAAGGCAGGTCAAGCAGCAGGACCAAAAGACCAAAATGAAATGCAACATACTCTCTGCTGGTCAAGAGCTGGTTGACCAGCTAGATAATCAACATAAAGTTGTTTTTTATTTGAATTGCCATTTTTTCCACCACCATGACCACTGAAAACCAGTCTGGACCATCTAAAACCGGCAACATCATATCATCTGTTCACACCATTAGCTCATGATGATCCTGGTTGCCATTGCCAACCCATGTTGGGTGGCATGAGGTGGCAGCAGCTGATGGTAATAGAGGGCTAAGCTTCTGTCAGAGGTGCTCAGCTAATGGCAGCTTAGTGAAGGGCTAGTTCTTTCAAGGCCAAAAGCGTCCCTGATTCTCTGAAGGCCAATTACAGCAGAGCAGAGATTCCATCTTCCTAAAACAGGTGTAGCAAAAATATCTGAGTTGAAATTCTTCGAAGATCAACTTTGGATGGGTTAATCTAACAGCGCTGCCAGAAATTCCAATTCAGGTCATACTAATAATATCATCAGCATGTCCAGAAGACAAACAACTAGAAGATTTACTGAACATTTAAAGTTAGAAAGTGTTGCAGGTGCTGCACAGTTAGTCGCAAGTCATTATACCTTATATTGCTTTGGTTAGTTTCTGTACTCACTGTCCATTTTGTCAGCGCGTCTGACCACACAGGAGCACTTTGTAGTTCTATAATTACAGACTGTAGTCCATCTGTTTCTCTACATACTTTCTTATCCTCCTTTCACCCTGATCTTAAACGGTCAGGATCCCACAGGACCACCACAGACCAGGTATTATGTGGGTGGTGGGTCATTCTCAGCACTGCAGTGACACTGACATGGTGGTGGTGTGTTAGTGTGTGCTGAACTACAATATTCTCTTTTATGGTCAGAAGAGCTGATAGAACTGACCCTCTGTCAGAGATCTACAAAAGATAAAAACATTTAAATTACACTGATGGACAAAAAAAAAATAAGAATCTAGGTTCTGTTTGGGATCTGATGACAGTCAGGTTTGAGTATGGAGGCCTTGTGATGAGCACTTCAATCCTGCCTTAACTGTGGAGTGACACACTGACCCAACCGCTGGTGTGATGATCTGGGGAATCATCACATACGACAGTCGATCACCCCACGTTGTGATACAAGAGACACTAACGGGTCAGCGATATGTGCAGGACATCCTGCAACCACGTGCTGCCTCTCATTGCAGGGGTTCCAACTGAATTGTTCCATGATCCTATGAGGCATGATCAACCAGACCAGCCTTGTCAACCAGTTAGACTAAGCTTGACCAAGCTGGTCGACAATCATGACCAGCAAAGTAACCCAGAGAGCAGATATATTTGGGCCATATCTTGGCCACTTTTGCCACTTAATGGCTCAGATATGGGCCACATTTGGGCCGGACATTGGTTGCTATCTGGAAGGCAGGTCAAGCAGCAGGACCAAAAGACCAAAATGAAATGCAACATACTCTCTGCTGGTCAAGAGCTGGTTGACCAGCTAGATAATCAACATAAAGTTGTTTTTTATTTGAATTACCATTTTTTCCACCACCATGACCACCGAAAACCAGTCTGGACCATCTAAAACCGGCAACGTCATATCATCTGTTCACACCATTAGCTCATGATGATCCTGGTTGCCATTGCCAACCCATGTTGGGTGGCATGAGGTGGCAGCAGCTGATGGTAATAGAGGGCTAAGCTTCTGTCAGAGGTGCTCAGCTAATGGCAGCTTAGTGAAGGGCTAGTTCTTTCAAGGCCAAAAGCGTCCCTGATTCTCTGAAGGCCAATTACAGCAGAGCAGAGATTCCCTCTTCCTAAAACAGGTGTAGCAAAAATAAGAATCTAGGTTCTGTTTGGGATCTGATGACGGTCAGGTTTGAGGAGGCCTTGAGGTGAGTTCTTCAATCCTGCCTTTACTGTGGAGTGACACACACCCAACTGGTGTAATGATCTGGGAAATCATCACATATGACAGTCGATCACCTCTAGTAGTGATACAAGAGACACTAATAGGTCAGCGATATGTGCAGGACATCCTGCAACCACATGTTGCCTCTCATGGCAGGGCTTCCAACTGGCATTTTACAGCAGGATAATGCCAGATCGTAACACTTCCTTAGCCTGTCTGGGCACCAATCGTGCATTTATGGGTGCAGGATCTACAAGCCCAGCTGTAAAATTTGTGGGCAACCTGTATGCCTTGGGTTCAGACTAGAGGCCTTTCAATTGTACTAGTGAATATTTTCACTGTAATATTTTAATCACTTATGTCATCACATTCACACAGAATGCTCTACCAAAATTAGCAAATCTTTAAGTGACTGTTATATAAAAAAAAAAAAAACAAAACACAAAAAAAACCTAGTGGGTACAGTTTGGTGACATGAAAGGACAAATTGTGCGAGCTGGACAACAGACAGAGTGTTAAATTACTGGTGAAACAATTTGATGACGTAAAGAGGCCTTATTCAGGTTCTTTGAGACCAAAATGACTTCAAATTAAGGTTCAGCTTACTACTGATTGAGTACTCTCTCTCTCTCTCTCTCGCTCTCTCTCTCTCTCTCTCTGTGTGTATGTGTGTGTGTGTGTGTGAGAATGGGTAAGAACATCTTGTCCTATCTGAATAAAAGCCCATTCTCTACAGTTATGATTCACACGCGCCTCATATGATACCACTCAGTACACCTCTCAGTGAACACCCCACGCTCTGTGTGTGTGTGTGTGTGTGTGTGTTCTGTCGGGTGTGTGATTAATGTGCTATTGTTCGCTGTTAACAGATATTAGAAGAAAAGTGTCAGGTTGAGAGTATTAGCAATATGATCCTTTGTTTGTTCCTTTTCCACACTCACCAATTAGGCTACATGATATGAAGTGAGTGAAACACGCCCCCAATCATCCAGAACTCCGTCAGCACTCTCCTCTGATGCTGTGGCCCAAAGGCTTTTAGCAAAATATGAAATCTATTATTATTCTTAAAGGCATGTGTTTATCCCTGAACCTCTGGGAACTCCAGGTCCTTTGAGTTCAGGAAAAACACTTTATACTTTAGTGTCTGTTTCTAGATTGTGTTTGTTTATATTTATTGTTTTTTTGTTACTGGTGAGGATGGGTTTATCACATGGTTATGATTTAGGCTTTGGTTGCGGCTGAGGTTATGACTGTGTTTATGATTGAGGTTATATTTGGGAATGGGGTTATGATTATGATTGGGTTTATGATTGAGGTTATGTTTGGGAATGGGGTTACGGTTATGACTGAGTTTATGATTGAGGTTATGTTTGGGAATGGGGTTACGGTTATGACTGAGTTTATGATTGAGGTTATGTTTGGGAATGGGGTTACGGTTATGACTGGGTTTATGATTGAGGTTATATTGGGGAGTGGGGTTACGGTTATGACTGGGTTTATGACTGAGGTTTTGTTTGGGAATGTCATCAAACTGCTCTACCAAGAGCTAATAGACATTAAAAGTTAATGTCTTGAAAGCTGTTAATGTCATCTTGAAGAATTTGTTGTGCATAACAGTAGTTGATGGAAACGCTGATTCAGTTGCATTTTCTCCTGCTAACGTCTGAAATGGAGAGAGAACTGTTGTCCAAAAGGTCAGTGGTTAATCATTTATTTGTCCTGGGCAAATTAGTGCTAATACACACACACACACACACACACACACACACACACACACACACACACAGTTGTCTGATCGAAACTGCACTTAAAGCACAAATGGCTTCGGGGCTGCAAAACAGAACCTAACAGAACCATCAGCTGCACTTCCACAGACAGACAGACAGACACTGATTATATTATACTGCGGTCCAAAGGTGTGTGTTTGTGTGTGTGTGTGTGTGTCTGTGTGTGTTCACGGTTGAAGATCTCTGTGTGTGGGGGGTATATAATGAACTAGTGTGTGTTCTCTCCACCAGCACAGCAAAACACAATTTTCCAGGAGACCCTCCAGAGACATGCAGGTCCATGAGGACACATAGTTTTCCACTAGCCAGCAGAACACAGTGACATAATGACAGAGGGGGATATACATAGACAGAGAGAGAGAGAGAGACAGAGACAGAGAGAAATTTAAAGTAGGGTCGAGAGCAGGGCGGTAGGATCTGTAGAGACAGTGCTGCTGCTGTGTTCTAGCACTGCTCTGACACTGTGGTGGAGTGATGTGGCCCTGTTTTCACGGTTTACTGTTCTCCTGCTGCTGGACTAAATAAGTGAACCATTTTTAAGCCAGTGAAGCAGGTCAACTGAGCTAAAGTAAAGTTTTATTCAGGAGCGGTTGGATGCTGCATATTCATTAGCTTGTTGATTGAATTTTCCGTTCCACCTTAATTTTTCCCTGAGTTAGTGACTGCGGCACCACTTATATATAATTCATCAAAAAACTGCACCCAGGAGGAATCAACTGATTGCAATGGTGTCGTGCCAGACTGCTTTAGTCATGCAGCAGTCCTGCTTTTGTTTTGGTGCAGCTTGACGACCAACCAGGGGTGTTTCTAGACTACTTGTTGTAGTGGGCCACACAGAGTTTAGAGGGGCACCTCTGCTTACCAGTCAGTCAAAGCGACGTAGTAAAGGCTTCAGTTATTTTTTATTAATTGCATTAATTTTGCAATTAGATGTGCATGAATAAAAATAACT
Source organism: Acestrorhynchus altus (assembly GCA_034509495.1). Taxonomy (NCBI): domain Eukaryota; kingdom Metazoa; phylum Chordata; class Actinopteri; order Characiformes; family Acestrorhynchidae; genus Acestrorhynchus; species Acestrorhynchus altus. The sequence continues at coordinate 7,189,619 of CM067508.1, forward strand.
AGTGTAAATCTCATTTTTTTGCATTGCCATTTACCAAAATTGGATCCACAAATATTGTATGAAATATTTCCTTTTCAGCTTAAAACTACATGTGAAACTGTGATTTTGTCACAGTGGCGAAATAACAGGCTTTTCAAATTAGAATATTACTATTTTATTGGCTATATCACAGTGCTCAGTTTGCAAGCCTGTGTTACCAGTGGCCCTTTTACTGGTTTTACTAGGTTCCAGGCCCTCACAACTATGACCAGGAAGAAGCGGACAAGAAGATGCATGGATGGATGGATGGATGCTATTATTCCAACCAATCAGTGAACAACCTACACTGAAAGTGAAAAAAGAAACGTTTCTGGATAAATAGAGGAAGTTTAATTCGACTTAAGACTTCTTTGTTTCTTAATCCTAGAGAACTGGCAAACCACCTTCAGGTTTCAAAACTATGGACACATTATGTATTTGTGTGTGTGTGTGTGTGTGTGTGTGTGTGTGTGTGTGTGTGTGTGTGTGGACTAGCTTAATATAGTCATATATAGTATTAGTGACATTAGACATTGTTCATATATACTTATTAGTGGAATTTGACATCATTAATATATAGTTATTAGAGGAATTAGATTCGGTTAATATATAATTAGTACCTGTTTCCTCAAGTGGCTCAACTTACCCTATCAGCTGGATCGGCTTGCTCCTAACATGGCCACAGGCACTTGACCTTTACTTGCCCCGAGTGGCACAACTTACCCAATTAGCTAGGACTCCATGGGGCAAGTTGTGCCAATAAACTGTCTGTTTGAGTCGGGCTCAAGGCTTAGGTTTGAGTTATGTCACATTCTGAACTTATGCTCTGTGCAACAGATATTCTCTTGATTATTGATCAATTTGATTGCTGATTGAGTAAACAATTACACATCCCCACTTGCCCCTGGCAGAAGAGAGAGAGAGAGAGAGAGAGAGAGAGAGAGAGAGAGAGAGAGAGAGAGAGATAGGGAGTACTAGTTTGGCAGGGTGTGTGACTAAGGTGAACATAACTCAGGAGTGACTCACACACACACACACACACACACACACACACACACACATTATTAACACCTTTCATAATGACATACATTGTGTATTTAACCGCAAGTGTGCTGGAAGTGACTGTCATACATAAGGTCTTCCATAATCATCACCATGATCTTTAAAAAGGTCATGTGTTTGGGCCAAACACCCAGTGTGCTGTGGTCAGGCTGAGCTGCAGTGTGGACACATTAGTTCTTCCTGACTGACCCCAGCATGTGAGGAGAGATTAAAGGGCTCTGCTGATCAGGGTTTTGTTCCTGACTGTTCTGACTTGATCAGCCCCTGCTTTTATCGTTAATTAAATAAAGTGGCTGTAGAACAGGGCACACACTGACGCAGGCAAAATGGAACAGATTTATATGTAGATCATCGGGGTCCTGTACAAAGTGCATTTGGTGTTGTTTCCATAGTAACTGTCATCTGTGAATTTTGACAGTCTACAGTGAAACATTCATGTGATGTCACATTTATATACGTCCCCTTTTTTTGTTGTATGCAAATACAGGGAATTCTTCAAAACCTGTCCCTAACTGTGCAGCTCATACTGTCCATATATCTTAAATAGTACAAAATGCAGTTTTAAAATCATATTCTATGTGATGTCACAAAAAACATATTTACATATATCCCCAGAATTTTAGCCCCGCCCACTGACAGTAAAGTTATAAAGAGTGTTTCAGCTGGAAGACATTTGAAATAAGGCATCCAATCAGAAAAGGTCTCATTTATGCACGGACACTGTACGTCCACATGTCAGTTGAACAGAGGATGAGGAAAAAGTGGTCTAGTGTGCATTTGATCAAGAATCAGATCGTGATATTCAGACAACTCGGTCAAAATATCTCCAAGACATCAGAGAGGTGTTGTAAGATGTTGCCTGCATGCACTGGTCAATACTTGCCAAAAGTGCTTCAACGACGGTCAGCTGGTGAACTTGATGTGATTCAGTGAGGTGTCATCTCACAACTTACAGAACTACACAGTCACATAGCAGGGCATTGAAAGGTGTGTGTGTGTGTGTGTGTGTGTGTGTGTGTGAGAGAGAGAGAGAGAGAGAGAGAGAGAGAGAGAGAGAGAGAGAGAGAGAGAAATAGAGACTGTGTGTGGTTTACCCTTCTTAGAGATCTGCATGCTTTAAACGGTGAGACACATTTATTCCATTCTGGCCAGAGACTGGGGTGACCTCTGCTGACCTCTGGATAGCACAGTGACATCCAAACACTCATCGGTTATAAACTGCATCAGTGTAGCAACTACATATTCAGCCAACAGGAGTTTGGCCACATCTGCTTATGCTGAAGTTATAAGGAGCGTTTCAGCCCCAGCTTTATCCCAGCCAATCTGAACACAGCTCATTTACATAATGAGAGTGCATTTATTTATTTAATTTCCTGAAAGAAATGCAGAATGTTTGCACAGCTTAAAGGGTGGTAAATGGTGGTGATGGGGTTGCCATGGGTGGTTGTTACAGCGTCCCAGGTAGTTGCAAAATGTTTACAGGATGGTAGAGATTGCAATGTTATTTAAGTAGTTATGGTGTTGTTTAATGGTCGCTAGAGTGTTGCTATGGGGTTGTTAGGCACTTGCTCTAATATCCAAGATGATTCCTGTGGTGTCTCAGGAGGTCGTCAAGTTGTTGCTAAGGTACCCCACGTGGATGGTTAAACGTTGTTGTTTGTATGATTTGCATCATTGTGACATAAGAAGGGTGTTGACAGGTTCGAATCCTGGGTCATGCTCCCTGGGTGGGAAGATCACTTCACAAGTGCACTGCTGTCCAGCACAAGCCATTGTATCAGAGCTGGGGATCAGGCACTTTCCTCCGAGTGTATCGGTGCTGGTGAGGTATCACTGGTTGCATTTGTCTCATTGTGACATTAAAGAGAATCCGCTGTTACACAGAAACCAAAAAGCTGTATACAAGCCTGAGGCCCAAGTCTTTTAAGATCTGAATCAGGTGTGTTTGGAGTGCTGCAGGATCTGGACGGAGGAGCTACTTTTTCCCACAATGCCTGGCATGTGGGGGGTGTGTGGGTGGGTACTGTATCACACTCTCCGATGCTCGTGATCGAATCTCCAGCAGCAGGGAAACAAGCCAGCTCTCCTCAGCACAGAGTATTTATAACTAGAGAGAGAGAGAGAGAGAGAGGGGGGGGGGGGGGTAAAGGAGAGAAAAAAAGAGAAAGAGTGGGGGAAGAGAGAGTGGGGAGAGAGAAAGAGAGGGTGAGGAAAAGAGAGAGAGAGGGAGAAAAAGAGAGGGTGAGGGAGGGAGAGAGAGAGAAAGCAACAAAGTGAGGGAGACACTAAAGAGAAATAAGAAAAAAGAGAGACCTGCCCTGGACTAGTCGCCATTACTAACTATGTAGACATTTACACAGACCCTAATTATGTCCACCATCAAACTATCATTACTCCACAACACCTGAGTATTACAGCAGACACGGTGGTCCAATGTCCCCTTATCAACCATGTATAAGTAGTAGGAGTAGGAAGAGTAGGAGGAGGGGTCCCCTCTTGTGAGCCTGGTTCCTCTCAAGGTTTGTTCCTCCAGCTCTGAGGGAGGTTTGCTTCACGACTGTCGCCCTTTGGCTCAGCAGGGCATTTATGTCTTTATCCTTTGTTTCATGTGCTGTTCACCTCTTTATATTTATTACCTAAACCTAGAGTTTATGACTGAAACTGTCTCACACACACACACACACACACACACACACACACACACACACACACACACACACACACACACACACACACCCATATTGCTTTTTTAAGTACCTAATGGCACGTGCTAAAGGGCTGCTATATTTAACCCTCAGAAGTGCAAGGGCAGTATACAGGTCACCTCACACACACACACACACACACACACACACACACACACACACACACACACACACACACACACACACACTTATTTAGGATTTGTCCATTTGTCCACTGTGTCCTGTACACTGTCCAGTCAGAGAGACTCTCCTTCACACTTACATTTTGCTCAGAGTGATTGGAGTGACCTAGGGTGACCTCTCTCTCTCTCTCTCTCTCTCTCTCTCTCTCTCTCTCTCTCTCTCTCTCTGGAAGAGTGGAAATTCCTGAATTGTCTAAATGTGTCTAGGATTTTAGGGATTCGGTTTTTACTGCAGTCAACACTGTTCCGCCCTGCTGGTACCAAAATATGGTCACTCTACCACAACTAAAGAAAGCAGAGACTGTTACATTCACACTCCAATAAAACACAGCAGCAGGAGCTACTGTGAGAAACTCTTCTCACACATGTTCAGCATCATTCATTACCTGAGGTTTTAGCACCATCTAGTGAGCAAACATGAACATCACCCCAGGAAAGCGTGAGGGAGAGAAAAGGAAAGATGGATACAGAGAAAGAGGAGAAGAGGAAAAAGGAGGGAAAGGGAAAAAGAGAGAGTAAAGGAGAGGGACAGTTTGACACAGAGAGAGAGAGAGAGAGAGAGAGAGAGAGAGAGACAGTGTGACAGGGAGAGAGGGAGAGAAAAAAAGATGGACAGTGTGACAGAGAGGGATGGAGAGAAAAGGAGAGATGGACAGTGTGACAGAGAAAGAGAAAAAGAGGGACAATGATTGCTGTGTATGCTGTGTATGCTGTATGATGTGTATGATGTGTATGCTGTGTATGCTGTATGCTGTATGCTGTATATGCTGTATGCTGTGTATGCTGTGTATGCTGTATGCTGTATATGCTGTATGCTGTGTATGCTGTGTATGCTGTGTATGCTGTATGCTGTGTATGCTGTATGCTGTGTATGCTGTATGCTGTGTATGCTGTATGCTGTATGCTGTGTATGCCCTGTATGCTGTATGCTGTGTATGCTGTATGCTGTGTATGCTGTGTATGCTGTATGCTGTGTATGCTGTATGCTGTGTATGCTGTATGCTGTATGCTCTGTATGCTGTGTATGCTGTATGCTGTGTATGCTGTATGCTCTGTATGCTGTGTATGCTGTATGCTGTGTATGCTGTGTATGCTGTATGCTGTGTATGCTGTATGCTGTGTATGCCGTGTATGCTGTATGCGGTATGCTGTGTATGCTGTATGCTGTGTATGCTGTGTATGCTGTGTATGCTGTGTATGCTGTATGCTGTGTATGCTGTATGCTGTATGCTCTGTATGCTGTGTATGCTGTATGCTGTGTATGCTGTATGCTGTGTATGCTGTGTATGCTGTATGCTGTATGCTCTGTATGCTGTGTATGCTGTATGCTGTGTATGCTGTATGCTGTGTATGCTGTATGCTGTGTATGCTGTATGCTGTGTATGCTGTATGCTGTGTATGCTGTATGCTGTGTATGCTGTATGCTGTGTATGCTGTATGCTGTGTATGCTGTATGCTGTGTATGCTGTATGCTGTGTATGCTGTATGCTGTGTATGCTGTATGCTGTGTATGCTGTATGCTGTGTATGCTGTATGCTGTGTATGCTGTATGCTGTGTATGCTGTATGCTGTGTATGCTGTATGCTGTGTATGCTGTATGCTGTGTATGCTGTATGCTGTGTATGCTGTATGCTGTGTATGCTGTATGCTGTGTATGCTGTATGCTGTGTATGCTGTATGCTGTGTATGCTGTATGCTGTGTATGCTGTATGCTGTGTATGCTGTATGCTGTGTATGCTGTATGCTGTGTATGCTGTATGCTGTGTATGCTGTATGCTGTGTATGCTGTATGCTGTGTATGCTGTATGCTGTGTATGCTGTATGCTGTGTATGCTGTATGCTGTGTATGCTGTATGCTGTGTATGCTGTATGCTGTGTATGCTGTATGCTGTGTATGCTGTATGCTGTGTATGCTGTATGCTGTGTATGCTGTATGCTGTGTATGCTGTATGCTGTGTATGCTGTATGCTGTGTATGCTGTATGCTGTATATGCTGTATGCTGTGTATGCTGTATGCTGTATATGCTGTATGCTGTGTATGCTGTATGCTGTGTATGCTGTATGCTGTATGCTGTATATGCTGTATGCTGTGTATGCTGTATGCTGTATATGCTGTATGCTGTGTATGCTGTATGCTGTGTATGCTGTATGCTGTATGCTGTATATGCTGTATGCTGTGCATGCTGTGTATGCTGTATATGCTGTATGCTGTATATGCTGTATGCTGTGTATGCTGTGTATGCTGTATGCTGTGTATGTTGTGTATGCTGTATGCTGTGTATGCTGTATGCTGTGTATGCTGTGTATGCTGTATGCTGTGTATGCTGTGTATGCTGTGTATGCTGTATGCTGTGTATGCTGTATGCTGTGTATGCTGTATGCTGTGTATGCTGTGTATGTTGTATGCTGTGTATGCTGTGTATGCTGTGTATGCTGTATATGCTGTATGCTGTGTATGCTGTGTATGTTGTATGCTGTGTATGCTGTATATGCTGTATGCTGTGTATGCTGTATGCTGTATGCTGTGTATGCTCTGTATGTTGTATATGCTGTATATGCTGTATGCTGTGTATGCTGTATGCTGTGTATGCTCTGTATGTTGTATATGCTGTATATGCTGTATGCTGTGTATGCTGTATGCTGTGTATGCTGCTTAGGACAAACACAAAAGAACACAGGTAGCAGAACACATCTGGGGAACATAGCTGACGGTTGTTAAAACAGCACAGAAGAACAGAGTTAGAACATCGCAGCTGAAGGACTGGAGATAAAAGCTGATGTGTATCTGGACTATCACATCAGCTTATCATCTCCCTCAGGAAGATCAGAGCGCTCATCAGAGTTCCTTCAGTGAGACACAGTCATTCAGGTGGTTGTCATCAGAATGTAAAATAGCTCTGAGATTGAAGAGCTCTGATAATGATAACAGTGGTGAGGGAATGATGTAATGAGGATGTGTAAACTGTCTGGTTTTCTGTCTGAGTGCAGTGAGCTTTACACTCCGAACACGGGAGTGGACCACACGGAATGGTCTAGAGCTTGATAAAAATCCCAAAATGCACCTGAGTAAAACTACACCTGACTTTCACAGTTACACTAAACCACTTTCATGGTTACATGGTGCCCCCTTCCAATGTTTCACTAACACCCACTTCCATGCTTATGATACACGATGCCCACTTCTATCGTTACATGTGTACACCCACTGCCATGGTTACTCTACACCCACTGTATTACATGATGCCCACTTATATTGTTACATGTGTACACCCACTGCCATGGTTACTCTACACCCACTGCAATGGTTACACTAGACCCATTTCCATGGTCATGCTACACCTATTGCCATGGTAACATTATACACATTCCACATTGCCATGGTTACACTATACACTATATTTTAAATGTAATCGTATATTGTTCTATATCATATCCTGCCTTTAGTATATATTTATTTGCCCTCTTTGTTGACTAAATGTTTCCATGTTTGAATTGAAGGCAGAAAAGCAGATGTGTCTTTATTAGTGATGTTGACTCACATGAGGCGTATCCGCTCCACAACAACAAGATCACTGAGACCTGCAGTCTGTATAATCTGCCACTAAAGGATTTGATCTCCCTTTATAACAGCTATTATCCTCAGGCTGAATCCAGAGGGATAACCTCTTCTTATATGCTTTGGAGCTAATACTCCTCATGTCAGTTTTTATAAGCTGACCTTTGACCCCTCACCCCCATCAGCTGTTCTGTCCATACACTGGTTCAAGGCTGATTGGAAACTCTTTCCTGACTGTAGGACTAAAGGTCACCTGGAAAACTGAATGCATCTAGAATCCAAAACGCTTGTTCAGCATCAGGTTTTGTTGCAGTGTTGTTGTTTTTTGTTTGTTTGTTTGTATGTTTGCTTGTTTGTTTGTTTGTTTTATTCGGTACTTGGTATTTTATTTGGTATTTTGGTCTTTAAAACTAAACGTCTTATTTTCATTCAGATTTGATTCTCTCCTGTAGCCTCACTGCTTTCACACGTTTGACTGACTTTAACCTAAGTACAGTGAACATTTACATATTCATACCAGTATCACCAAGCATGCTTCACCAAGCTGGCTGATAAGCATGACCAGTGCATATAGACCCACTGGGCATTCACACGTGCGACCCATCCATGCAGTGAAGTGCACACATAAACACTAGTGAATTCACACACTAGTGAGCACATGTGCCCGGAGCAATGGGCAACCCTTTCCACAGCAGCTGGTGAGTTAAGTCTCTTCTGCAAGGGCACTTCATTCATGTCCTGCCAGTTTAAAGATTCAAACCAGTCACAAGGATGGTTCCCTAAGCACCAGGCTATGGCTGCCCCAATGCCAAGACCAAGCTGGTCAACCAGTATGACATAACTGAGCCTGACCAAAATCAAATGCAGTATGCTTTATGCTGTTCAAGAGCTGCCCGACCAGCCAGCCAGCTGACCAACATAAGGTTAGTTTTTATCTGGACAACCTCCTGTTCAACAACATTAACCGAAGACCAGCTTGGACCATCTAAAGCCAACTACCAGTTTGTATGGGTAGCCCAACTGGGAACCAGAAAGTTTGGATATGGATATATGGATGTCCAGCATGCTGAGTGTTGGGACTGGGAAGGGTTACATATGGGCCCAATCTGGGTTATCTACTGCACATTGGGTACAATTGTTTATTATTATTATTATTATTATTGTTATTGTTATTGTTATTGTTATTGTTGTTTTGTTGTTGTTGTTGTTGCTGTTGAGTTCTGAACCTAGCCCTTTCCAGTGTCAATGTTGGTGTTTTGAAAGTGTCTGCCGACTCTGATCAGCACTTTTTACCCATGACTTAAAAAGGAGTTTCACGCTTAGACTTGTTTGTAATGGTGGGTTTTGGAGGCACGATCATCCAAGACACCCCTGTGTCCCACCTCTTTCCTTCTTTTTCCCAGAATCCAAACCCAAAACCACCCTCCTGACCCAGTCACCCCGAAGGACTGCTGACTCTAACAGCCCTCAAAAACACCCGCCAGCCTGGTGCTTCTTCTTCTCCCCAGCAATCTGCTTACAGGGGAAATTTAAGGCAGATTTTATGCCTCGCACACAGCTGCTCTGTAATGATGGTCTGGATGGGGGGGGGGTCTTTTTCCTGAAATCACTGGGATCACCTCCCCCCTCCTGTTCACTGTAATCTGTCTTAAATCTGTCAAAAAAACAGCTTAGCAAAGAGATCAATTTCTTGGATGTGTTTTTTTTGCAAGCCAGATGTTTTGATGTGCACCATCCTGAAACAAACACAAACAGGAAATACATCACAAGTGTCATAACAACATGTGTCTGAGTGAATGTGTGTGCATGTGTGTACATGTGTGTGCATGGCAGTGATGGCACTTAACCTGCTTAGCACAGCGTAAGGCTGTTTGTGCGTTGTTTTCATGAATTTCTTTGTTATCTTATCACACACACATACACACACATACACACACGCTAAAGGGTGAGAAAGGTCATGTCTGGGTTAGATGGCCTAGATCCTAGAGTGCGACCCCATTCCAAACCGACCACAAAGTTCAGTTCAGCAACCAGATGAACTGAGAGAGTGAACAGCGAACCTGAGAGCATGAGACTTTCCAGGGTGTTGAAGGGGTGAGCCTCGGAAGTCTGTTCCACACTCTGTCAATCATACATTTCCAGCTCCACTATATGTCCAAACATTTGTAGACACCCTTCTAATCAATGGCTGCACATACTGCTGACACAGGTCAGCAGATGCACTTACTCACAGCCTGTCTAGTCCCTGCAGAGAAATACTGTCAATAGAATAGTCCTCTCTGGAGCAGATAAACACAAACCTATTGGCTCAATGTTTACATTTACATTTACATTTATGGCATTTATCAGACGCCCTCATCCAGAGTGACTTACAAAAGTGCTGTGCTGTTCACTCAGAAAATATCCTTAGCTAGTAGACAAGGCTAGATTCTAGAGATTCCTCAGACTTAGATCCTGTTGAAAACAACTGTCTTTATGGAGTTAAATCCTCCTGAAACAGATGAGTCTTCAGTCTGCGTTTGAAGACAGTGAAGGACTCAGCTGTTTGGACCCACGGGGGAAGTTCGTTCCACCATTTTGGTGCCAGAACAGAAAAGAGTCTGGATGCATGTTTTCCTTGCATCCTGAGGGATGGTGGGTCAAGCCGAGCTGTACTTGAAGCTCGAAGGGCTCTTCGTACAGCTCGACTTTTGACCATTGCCATCATGTATGGAGGGGCTGGTCCATTTTTGCTTTGTAGGTCAGCATCAAGGTTTTGAATCTGATGTTCAGCTACAGGGAGCCAATGATGGGAACACAGCAGAGGAGTTATGCGACTGAATTTAGGAACATTGAAGACGAGCCGCGCTGCTGCATTCTGGATAAGTTGCAATGGTCTGATGGTGCACATAGGAAGCTCAGCCAGAAGGGAGTTGCAGTAGTCTAGTCTTGAAATGACAAGAGACTGAACAAGCACCTGAGTGGCCTCTCTAGACAGAAAGGGTTGAATTCACCTGATGTTGTAAAGGAGAAATCTGCAGGACCGAGTCAGGTTTGCAACATGTCTAATGTCAGGAATGGGTTAAAGAGGTATGAAGCCTTTTCATACCTCATTCCACTGTGGAGCAGTGGGACTGTGTTCCCTTAACTGATGGTACCTCATCCAGTACTTTTGGGATGAGTTGGGAAGTCTGGGATGAGGAAGGGTGGTGAGCATCCAACTTTCTCACCTTTTTAGAGACAAGTGTGATAAGTGTGAACAGAATCTGGTCAAAGTATATTCTGAAACTATCTGGATATGCATGTGAATGCCAGGTGTAAACAGCCCCAAAAGGCTTCAAAATCTGGGAAATGTTTCTTGGATAGGAGAGATGGTTACTCCAACAAAAGCAGATCATCTCTTTTTAAATACCCAAAGAATGAAAATGCGTCCCAATAATTTTGTCCATACAGTTGTCCATAGCTGCTGCTATCTGAATTGTGCCTCGATTACATGGACCCAACAATAGCTAAGGATTCATAGCGGCTGATGTAGCTTTATGACATTTCATAACTATATAAAAATGTAGGGATACCTTTTTTTTTTTTTTTTTTACATCTGAACAAACATAAATTAACCAAATTAAAACATGGACGATTTCAGCCAACAGACGTACATCTATGACACCAGGGGGACAAACCTAGCAGAGGACACTGCATTATGTCACCATTGTGCTTCTGCATTATATACTTCTATTAATTTATTTCCCTCCTGACCTAAAAAACATAAAGACAATAGATTTTTATTCCAGGAGGACATTCAGGTGTCAGTACTGTTTGATACCAAAATATCTGTTCAGGCATCAAATTATCTTGTTTTATCAGCAGCTTCCATGATGTATTTATGTCCCTGCTAGTACACGGGTTTCAGTGTAAACTGAATAAAAAAGAAATGTCTGGAATCCCATTCAGCAGATGTTGATGACGCTCTCCACATCCATGTCACGTGAGTGTAGTACTGTCCTCAGCTGACTTTGTAGCTCTTCAGGTAGAATATTTCCGTGGTTGAACAGCCCATGATCATCACAAACCACAACCATCAACCAAACTACAGGTTACAACACTTGCCCAACCTGACAATAAACCTCACGTCTAATGTAAGGAACAGGTGCCTTTCATGAAGACACGATGCCAGATGTGTGAAGGACAGGTTTTCCACTCAGCATGGAAATACTGGAAAAACTGCTGATAGACACAGGAAGGGGTCAAGAGGTCAAAGGTCAGTCTGTTCCACTGCACCACTAATAACCCACACGTGCTCACGTCCTCTCTCCTTTACACACAGATAGATATTCTCCCATTACATCACTGCACCTCTCTTAAACCTACACACTGATTCTAACCTGAAAGCCTGATCCTTAAAGGCCAATTCCAATCCCAGCTACCTTCAGAATGAACATTCCTCAGCACTCATTATCCTAACAATGGAGAAAAAAGGGGAAGAACGAATGAAAGAACAAAGAAAAAGGAAACAAAGGATGGTAGAAAAGGGGGGGAGAAAGAAAGAAAGAAAGAAAGAAAGAAAGAAAGAAAGAAAGAAAGAAAGAAAAGAAAGAAACAAACAAACAAACAAACAAACAAACAAACAAACAAACAAACAAACAAACAAAGACAGAGAGAGACAGGGACAAATGAAAGAAAAAACAAAAAAAGGAAAGTAAGAGCAGAAAAACATTAGGAAAGAAAAGGGAAAGGGAGAAATGGGGGAAAGTAGAGAAACAAGATATATATATATATAATATATATATATATATATATATATATATATATATATATATATATATACAATGATTTGTTAATATGAATGCTTTGTTCAGTTACTATAAGGTGGAAATATGAGCGCCGTGTCTGTAGAATGGACATCTGTTGTTTTTAATAATAAGATTGAGGTCAGAGTTTGGTTAATAATCCAGTTTCACATTAACACACCCTATAATACACACCCTATAATACACACCTTATCATACACAGTCTATAATACACACCCTATAATACACACCCTATAATACAGAGCATTATATTGTATATTATACAGATGCACATTATATTATATATTATATTATATATTATAATATTATATAATACTATATTATAATACACATTATATTATATATTATACAGATGCTATAATACACAACCTATAATACACAGTCTAAAATACCCAATTTATAATGCACCACATATAATATCCAGTCTATAATGTACAGTCTATAATACACAGCTTATAAAATACAGTCAAAAACACACAATCTAAAATACACTATCTATAATACACATTTTACAATACACCATCTATAATATACAGTCTATAACACAGTCTATAATACACAATCTATAATAATACACAGTCTATAACACACAGCACATAATACACATTTTATAATACACAGTCTTTAATGCAGGTCATAAAATAGACAGTCTATGTTTGGTGACTGAGGTTTGCTTCTTTATTTAGGTCTGAAGAAAGTAATGGCATGTAATTCTGATCACGTACGATGGTGCTTTTTTTAAACCCTGTGCAGTTGTTCAGTAATTTCTTGCTTAGTTGATTTATAATAAGAATGAACTATTTATTAACTGACGTTTGATGAAATACATTTGCAGACTTTTTAACTTGTTACCAAGCTGTTCCTTTAAGATCTGTTGCAAAAGACGTAAAAATAATGACCGTAAATGAGCATCATCAGAATCCTATCAGAATCACCCTGCAAGGATCAATCACACAACATTAACATTAGTGTCGTTGGCGGACGCTTGATTGACGCAGAGGTCAAGAGAGGCCAGGGCCTAAAGGAACTCGACACTCTACACCCTGTACCTTCTCTCATAAGCACTCAGAGTGGCTGTACTGAATGTCCCAGACAGACACACACACACACACACACACACACACACACACACACACACACACACACACACGGTACAGACGGCTATTCTCACTGCCAGGTTAATATTTAACAGCAGACCTACACTGGAAAAAATGTAACAGACCAGAGCAGGTGAAGATTCTTTACACAGGTCAATGGACGATAAACATAGATGAAGCTATTTGATTATGACGATGTGGTCATTGGTCATCATGCTTTCAAACGTATTTGAAATTTGAATTGGAATAGAGTTTGCTGCAGTTGAGTGAGGACAGAGCTTTGTAGTGCAGCTGAGTGTGGACAGAGCTTTGTCAGACTACAGTTAAGTCTAGCCAGGCTTGTTGGGCCACAGTTGGGCTGTTGGTAGGGCTGTAGTGTTCTTTTGCCGTTAGTGTCAGGCCTCATTAAAACTCTAACCAGTGGTTCTCCACCCTTCTGTGTCCAAGCTGTCCTCTGCTAACAACACTGCTATCTCTCTTTGATGCTGCAGCAGACATCTCATGTAGAAACTCAATAAAGGATGTCAGACTTTACAGAAATACCTCAGTGGTGGTGGGTGCACTGAGCCACACCCAGACGCCAAGCACCAGGGCCTGATAAGGCTATTTAGTCCTAAGGACACATTGTTTCAGTGAACTCTCTGAGGCTTGCTCTATTATTAACCCTCTGGGATGATCATATCTGCAGTGCTTCCTGCTGTGAGCTGCTGAGAGCTGGGCACGGATGGCTGTTTCCTCAGCAGACTGACAGAAGCATTTTAGGAGTGTTGTTATTTTAGAGGGTACTGACAATATATTGTGTGAGTGTGCTGGGAGTCAATTCCTGATAACGGGAAAATACACTCAGTAAATACAGTCGATCTACAGTCAGTCAGCTGTAAGTCGGTCAGTCAGGTTTGTATTTCTTTAGCTGTGCCTCAAAGCAATGGTCCAGAAATGTGGGTCCAAGCCCTTAATGAGTGTTGAGAAGAACTGCATGAGAGAAGTAAACACTGAGCAGAATCAAGAGAGCAGTTAATGATACAAGTGAACAAGGAACCACTGGATCTCCTCCTCCAGGCTTATTAATGGGACTACATGGCTCCTCATTGAAATACTCTCAGAACAGTTAAAAAGGATAAAATTAGGGTTTTTTTAGGGTTAGTTTAAGTAGACCATAAATAATGAAACACTAAACTAGCTGGTGTTATAGCCCCTTTAATACCACAGACATGATAGTTTGCTGATTTACCACCATAGACATTCTAGAACTATATCCCCTTTAGTACCATAGACCTACAGTACAGACATTTTAGAACAAAACTTCCAGTTTTTTAATATATATATATATATATATATATATATATATATATATATATATATATATAAAAGGAGAGTTGGAACAGATTGTGTTACCTCACTCTTTACCGAAGTAGTTAAGACAACATTGGACATCTGCTCTGAAGACAGACAGAGCATTATAACTCTTAACAATGGACCTCTTTCCTTTAAAGAAATCCAAATAAAGCCGGAATATGGTGAGAACATTTTATTACACCATCAAAACACTCTTGGAAATTGGGGAAAACTGAAGAGGTAAGGAGGAGGTCTGATTCTCAAATGCACAACAGCATCAGAAGACAAGGTTCTGAGAGTGAACAGCTTGTGTGATAGACAGCTCAGATCCCGACACCTTGCAGCTCAGCGTAACACTGAACCAGGCCTCAGTTTGGGCAGTGAAGTAAAGACTGGGAGCTGCAGGTTTGATATGTGGAGATGCAGTAAGGAATTGCAGAAATGCCAACATAGGAAAAGCAGGTTTTCCTGGGCCATGCAGAACTGCTAGTGGAATACTGAAAAAATAGTGATGTTCTACCAAAGACCTATTAGATCCATGGCCCCTTTATACTCCATAAATCCATAGATTGTTCCACACGCTCTATAGCACCTGTGATATGATAGACCATAGATCCTATATTAGACCTCCATGAGGACTGCCATGTTTTTTTTGTATATTAGAAACTTGTTTCTGCCCAAAAGGCAACTCTGGACATTTCAGTTATGATTTCGTAGAATGTGCTGGAGCTCAGCTTGAATTTTAGTGTGTATGAGTTAGAATCTGATGTCTGAGTGGAGTGGCTGGTTCCTGCATATGACAAACCAGAAACCAGAAACAAAAGCATTTTGGAGGCGACAGGAGATGCGGGTTGCACTTCAAACTCTTCAAACATCAATGGCCTACGTGCACCTCCATCACCAATCTCACATACCATCATATAGCATCTGGGTTGTTTTATGTGGTCTGGGGTGAAAGGGGGAGTGGGTGATTACTGCAGATGCCAAATCATTTCTATGACGAGAAAGCTTTTTCCTATACTCTATAGCAACGAGGGGGAAATCACCGCATGATACACTACTTGCAAGGAAGCATAAAAAGCTGCAGACAGACAGGAAGAGACATGCTTGGCTTGGTTCAGGCAGTAAAACACAACACTGCAAACACACAACCTACAACACACTGGAATGCTTTAGTAACTATGACAAAAGAGGGTTTAGAAAGAACAGGAAATCATGAAGTTGGGAAGAAACAGAAAAGAGAGAGAAAACGTGTGTGTGTGTGTGTGTGTGTGTGGGGGGGGGGGGTCCTGTGGGTTTGCTGGTGGTAAAACATGTCATGTAGTCATGTAGTTTTAGTTATCATCACTGAGACCTCTGGTTCCCATCACCTCCACTCTAAAGTACAAAGTACAAAGAACAATGTCACACCAAACCACACTTTCCATGACCTTTTCAACCTCAAACAGGGTGGAATTCCCCTGAAGTGCTGAGTACTTCACCATAGTTCAGTAAATGAGTTTTTACTTCGTTTAGACTTTGGTTAATAACTAAACTTAAGTCAGTCAAGTATATCCATATGGTATGGCTGTGAAGTGATGACATACTTTCATATTCACTGCACTGTATCATTTCTTCTCAATCTATGAATCACAAGGCCCAATCATCTTCGTACAAAGCCACCTGCATGAGCCTGAAGTTACTACCACCTTAATCATACAAGGTGACTCATTTGCTTACACCAAGGCCGTAAATGAAAAGGGCCTATATTGAGACCACAGAAGTGGGCACCGCTACTTTATATTATTTTTTTTTTTACTGAGCACTAAATGTATAAACGGTTGCCACACATGAAGGTTCTATGGGCTACAATGTAAGCATCTAGTAATTACTATACAGTTGCCTGAAAATAAAGTTTGTTGTTAATTTATATGGACACTAATACTATAAGCATGAATTAAATTTCTGTATATTCATAAATTAAGTTGTTTATGACCGACAACTGTGGTATATGACATTAGTTTCTAGTGGCCACTAATTAATACATTTTGTGATGGGAGTAGGGAATCCACTAGAAGCACTGGTCCTCACACTGACCTTACCATTTCCCTTGAGAACTCACTGGTCACTCCATCTACTGAAGCATGGAGCCTTGGCATAGTAGTGGATGACCAGTTATCGTTCACAGGTCATGTTGCAGACCTGACTCGGTCCTGCAGATTTCTCCTTTACAACACCAGGAGAATTCGACCTTTTCTGTCTAGAGAGGCCACTCAGGTGCTTGTTCAGTCTCTTGTCATTTCAAGACTAGACGACTGCAACTCCCTTCTGGCTGAGCTTCCTATGTGCACCATCAGACCATTGCAACTTATCCAGAATGCAGCAGCGTGGCTCATCTTCGATGTTCCTAAATTCAGTCACGTAACTCCGCTGCTGCGTTCCCATCATTGGCTCCCTGTAGCTGAACATCAGATTCAAAACCTTGATGCTGACCTACAAAGCCAAAAATGGACCAGCCCCTCCATACATGATGGCAATGGTCAAAAGTCGAGCTGTACCAAGAGCCCTTCGAGCTTCAAGTACAGCTCGGCTTGACCCACCGTCCCTCAGAATACAAGGAAAACATGCATCCAGACTCTTTTCTGTTCTGGCACCAAAATGGTGGAACGAACTTCTCCTGGGGGTCCGAACAGCTGAGTCCTTCACTGTGTTCCGCAGACTGAAGACTCACCTGTTTCAGGAGTACTTAACTCCATAAAGACACTTGTTTTAACAGGATCTAAGTGTGTGGAATCTCTAGATTCCAGCCTTGTCTACTAGCTAAGGATATTCTGAGTGAACAGCACAGCACTTTTGTAAGTCTCTCTGGACGAGGGTGTCTGCTAAATGCCGCAAATGTCAATGTAAATGTGCAGGGCATTAAGAAACACTGTCTTGCACTGTAGACATTATGTCATTACAGGAACTATACTTTTACTGAATGATGGGTTTAGGCTACTCTACATGCGTCTGCCCACCAGCCCAAGATCTGTACCAAATCAGGGAAACGGAAGAGTTCATGCAAACCAGCAACTAAATCTGTCTATCCATGCAAAGCACAAGTCTGTGATACCTCCAATCTCTGCTACAATCATACTGCAGGTTCTTGCTGAGTAAAGAAGGTCCGCAGGCAGATGTACTCGTCAGCTAACTTGTGGTTTGTGAGGAATGTGTTCATTTTTGGGAAGCATGTGTTTATGTTCATGGTTTACACACAAAAAACAAAACAGTGACAGTGACACAGTAAGAGTGACATTGACCTCAGTAATGATTGGCTGCACAAAAAAACAGTCTGAGCTAAAACACTCTTTCATTCTTCACTGGGAATGGGCAGAGCAAACCAGCTGTTGGCTGAAATGTGTTGTTTTTCCATCACATCACAAGACCAAGGAATTGAAAACAGACTTTTTTCCAGCTTATTGTCATTTTAAATCCTTGGAACATTTGCTCGGGATCCCAACTTTGCTTAATCAGCACATTATTTCCACACTAAGCATGAAGATCTAAAAGTGTGGAGTGAGGCAGAGCTACATTTCACACAGTATTTGATCAGTTTTTAATGGTTCAACTCACATAGAAATCTTTACTGATATAAATTGTGTAATTAGTTGGGAATAAAATGACACCAGTTTGTGCAAACCAAAATCAAACTTGGATTTATGCTGAAAAACAACATTGGAATAACAGGCTCATCCAATTTCCATGAATTCCATTACGGCAACTCATAATGTTACTCAGCAGTGTGTCTGGCGCCCACATCCCAGACTTGGATCAGCTCATCGGTGAGCTCCTGAACAGTCTGCGACATGATTTGCATTCAATACAGTGATACATAAAGTCCCAGAGGTTATCAATTGGAATCAGGTCTGAGGAACATGAAGGCCAAACAATTACTTCAATGCCTTCATCATCCAGGAACTGCCTACAAACTCTGGCCCCATGAGGCCGGGCATTGTACTGCACCAGGAGAAACTGAGAGCTGAAGGAATTCATCTCAGTACCTAACAGCATTCATATCCCCACACCATCACAGACCCACCACCTAACTGCTCAGGCTGTATGATGTTGCAGATAGCACCACAGTGTCTCCAGACTCTTTCACATCTGTCTCATCTGTGAAGAGCATGAGTTGCACCAGTAGCCCACTGGGGGTAAATTTGTAGGTCTCTGGCAGTGCTCCTCCTGTTTCTCCTCATACAAAGAAGTAGATACCAGTCCTGCTTTTGGGTTGATGCCCTTCTACAGCTCTGTCCTTCTCTCCTTTAATGGCCTGTGTCCTGGTATCTCCTCCATACTCTTGAAACTCCTGCAACAGCATGTATGGATGTGCCATCCTGGAGGAGCTGTGGACTACATGTGCCACCTGAATGGGCTACAGGTAGTCTAATCCTACCAGTAGTGACAGACACTAAAAGTGAAGGACCTTTCATGTATAGCTGAGAAATGAAGCTTACCTTCAGAGCGTTCTGCAGCACACAACTGATGTATCCTTTGTGATCCCTGTTTACATGTGGAAAAAAATGAAAAATACAGAACCATGAAATTGGCGATTTGGTGTTTTTCATGCACTTGAATTCAAGTATTGGAGTCCCCTCAAGTTTTGTGTGGAAAAAGAGGTGAGAACTCTACATGAAGCAGGTTTACTGAGGAGCCACCCTACCACAGCTGCACCTTAGTATATGAACGCACAGCTTGTAGGTACATCCACCCCTAATATCTGCTGAACTCCTGCCAAAGCACATTTGAAAAAAGGTGTGCAGAGGCGTGGGAAATATAGAAAGCGAGACAGAGATTTTTGTGCTTTGTACCTCACTGTTGTCATAAATGAGGTGCCAGCATTTGGAAGGTAACCACCCTTAGCTTTGTACTTGGGAGGTAAATCCTCACAGGCATCGAAGAACTGACACTTATTACCACTGGGGGTGCATTATTTATTGCCCTAAAATGATTATTGTTGGACAATAGCTGTTCTAGCAAAATGCAGCACAGAGCATGCATATAAAAAGGTTTGTAGATAAAAAGGTGTAGTGTTTACTGGTCTGACCATACAAATCAGACTTAGAAACAAATCAAACTAACCTCAGAGAGTGTGAAAGATGGGATCTGGAATTACTCAAGTATTTAAGCCAACTAGTAGAGTATAAGCTTCAATAACTGGTTAGTTCTGTTCACTTTGTATCTCCAGTGTTAAAGAATTCAATTTCAGACACCAAATAAAATTGTTTTTTGACATACTTTAGGTTTAATGCTTACCTTTTTATCAGTGTTGGGTTAGCGTTGAGAAAACTGGCCTGTATTGACTAGCAAACCGCTGAAGGTGCTGTACAGATAAGAAAATGTGCAAGTAGGTCAACAACCATCTAAAGCTGCCTTCCAAAATGAGAAGTTCTGCAGTGCATAACTTAAAAAAAACAGTATAGAATAAGTTTGTCATTTTGCTTCAGATATAAATAGCAAAAACAAGGTACTTTTCCAACCCTTTGAGCTACATAGCCAAGGCCAGAATCAATGCTTCAGGAAGGAGAATCCAGTGGACAATGGAATTGAACCCAGCTCCTTCAAACGGCCTTCAAGCTAGCAGTGCTATCACAGGTTTCAACGCTCTTTTGTTTTGCAGTTGCATTTTTTCCTGAAAGATCAGATACCCTGGAGCTTTTGCCAGAATGCCACACGATCAGTTGTGCTTGGCGATCCATGCCGTAAAGCGATCCGTCGCTCAGGTCACGTTTAGAGAAGCACAGTTTATGCAGCAAGCTTGTCGGGTTTCAGTGGGTAAAAGTTCAGTGAAACACGAGCAGCTGCTTTAAAAGAGCCGAAACTCAGGATGAGGAGGAAAAGTCCATTGCTGGAGTCCAGGACCTCCAGGAGACAACAGCGTCACTATAATACACAATATACTGCAAAAATCATCAAAAATCAAGTGCAAACATGTCAGAATGATTTGATGTATTTCTCATTACATGACTGATGTAGGAACATTAGAACTCAACTGAACACTGTTTTAACTTGCTTTGTCATTTCAAGAGTGGCTTCATAAGAGCAGATCGTACTGGGGGAAGTAAGGATGGTAATTAAATTAGCTTTGTCCTTTCAGAAACATGCACTCAAATCATTTGAATGGTCATTTTCTTATTAAGTAAAAATAAAAAGAGTCCTTTAAAGCACAGGAATGATACAGCTAAAGCTCATGTGCCGGTCTGCTTTAGAATACCAAAATGACTGAGCAGCAGTGATTACTAGCCTTAATTTTATTAAAAATCGGTGGACAAAAAGCAGAAACTAACCTTAAAAACAAGTCAGCTTAGCCTGTAGCAGGGATTTAAAATTATATATATTTTTGCTTGTTAGTGACCCTGTAATTCAGAGCAGTGTTTCTCAGCCCTGGTCCTGGAGGCACCCCTGCCCTGCAGGTCTTACCTTTAACACAACCCATGCAACTCTAAAAGGACTTGTTAGAGGACTAGTTGAATGAGGTGTGTTGGGAGCAGGGAAAGCTCTAAAATAGGCGGGGTAGGGGTACCTCCAGGACCAAGGCTGAGAAACACTGAGAATACAGACAGTGGAAGGAAAATATCCACTGGACAAATCATACATAGAGTGGTTGGTGTGGTGTAATGGGGAACCAACACTACCACCTTCCATGGGGCAGACCATGGGGCTAGCATGCCACGCTACACCAAGTTTTGGGCTACATTTGCCCGAGTAAGACGATTCACACACATGTTGTGGATATGGGCATCAGCGAAATGCCATAGAAGCAAATGAACTTCATGAACTTCACCAGTTCGACTTTTTGCCAAACGTTCTAAACACAAGCG
The DNA here is from genome assembly GCA_034509495.1 of Acestrorhynchus altus. NCBI lineage: Eukaryota > Metazoa > Chordata > Actinopteri > Characiformes > Acestrorhynchidae > Acestrorhynchus > Acestrorhynchus altus. Next base: position 7,211,197 of record CM067508.1, read on the forward strand.
AGACTAATGACTCAAATAACTAACAGGTGAATGCCAGTGGAAATGTCACTGACATCATTGTAGTTTAAAAACATTTACTTTATGACTGAGTGGGACATGTTTAGACTAGTTTGAAGCAACAGCATTGACGACATGCAAGGACTGCCCACCCTGCTCTCTAAAATTAAAACGAATCAAAAGGGAAGCCACCCGTGCCCTTTGAGAAAAGCTAGTCTAGCCCTGGAGTAGTGTTTTTTCTCAACAATGTTGGGTTAAAGATCATACAGCAAAGCAGAAATGCCACATGGGTTTCTGTGGTCAGGCGTTCAGACTGAAAAACAATTCATGAATTGTCACGAATGTCACGAAAGCATTACATTTGCAAAAAATAAGAAAGGCACCAAAACCCTCATGAAATTTTCTGTATGATTCGTAATGAAAATGAGTAAACTGCTTTAATGGAAACTTTTTTTATTAACAAAGTGTTAAATAAAAATGCAAAAATATATTTTGTCAAATAGGGAAATTGCCTAAATAGTTACAATTTGTTCTTTAAATTGTAAATAAATACATTTTACAACTTAAATTGGTCACTAATTGGGAGGTTGCAGAAAGGCTCGGAATAGATTAGCACCATCACAAACAGTAAAAAAGAAGAAACAGATCAATGTAAACGAATACACCCTAAAATACAGTGAGATGTTTCTGGCTGCTGTTTACATTTTTATATATAAATATAATATATTACTTTATGCGTCTCGAACGCAGATTTCACGTAGGTGAATGAATTGGACTCAAAGAGCAACAACAACAACCAAACAGACCTGCGAAAAAGTAAAACATTAAATGTTCTTCACCTCCTTTATGGGTTTCTTCTGTCAAAACCACACAACTCTTAAATATTGTCTAGATTAAGAAAAATTAAACCGAACAAAATGTAAAAAGACTGCCTAAAACCATTTATACCATAAAATACACCAAGATCTGCAAACGGTTACTTGCTAAGATCCTTAAGATCTTACAATCTCACATCGAGAGAAAGAGAGCGAGAGAGACAGAGAGAGAGAATGAATATGATTGGTGTTACAAATGTGCAAATAACATTCAATAGAGGCCTTGATATTGTTTTGTTGTTTAAAAAAATAAACAAAAAACAAAAAAAAAACACTCCTTTGAAAGATTCAGTCTATCCACATAGATCAAAAACGGCTAAGAGAAATGAAAGAAAGCAGGGAAAAGAGAAGAAAGAGAGAAGAAAAAAAGAAGAAAAAGCATAGCAAAACAAAACTAGGAAATAGACAGAAATAAAGAAACAAGAAAATATAAATATATATGAATAAATAAAGAGGTCAGCGCACAAGGAGAAAGGTCAGTCCAGCTAACCCAACCCCTGCGGCAGCAAACAGTGCTGTCTTCATGGAGGAATCCTGACTTACAGGTCCTGCTCTGCGGACGAACTTGCAGAATCCCTCCTGCAAAGCAAACAAAAAATCCATTAAACTCACCAGTTCAGTAAAAGACTGAAAAGGAAATATACAATTAAGTTCGGTGGGCAGTTTATAGAAGACCAAGACAACTCTGAGAACTTCTTGTATGCTGGCAAGACAAGCAAATCAAGTACAAACCCCAAATAAATGCCAAGAACCTGCATGAACAAGTAGTGAGTCTGGACTGAAAGTCAAAATAGAACGAACTACAACAAAGCCCTTGTCGGCAAGTCACTGATAGTATCAGACAAAATCTCAAAAAACTGTTTGTAGCATTTTCCCTCAATGATGCACAAAATGCCCACATTTTTCAGCTTCTTTTGGCAATTGACGTTTGGAGGAGTTTCCTCATCAGTTTAATCAGCTGACTGATTCTGCTTTTTGTTTTTAATCCATAAACAGATCTGCAATACGTAGACATGCAACATACTTTATTTTTTGGTTGGAGAGTCCCTTCAAATACATACATTTAAACTGCTCAACCTCTAGTGGCCAAAGAACACCCCACATAACATTCAGAAGCCATCACAGAATAAGCAAATAATATGTATATATAATAATAATATGTTAATATCTAATTTTTGATAAAAATGTTGGCTATAACCTTTTGTTCCCAAGTGATGATTTGTCTTCTGATCTAGATCAGCTGCTCTTTCTGCAAATATTGCATCATAACCAACCCACCCACATGAACATTAACAGCTTCACAAGTTACACAACTCTGCTCTCCTGAACCTGAAATTAAACTAATCATTTTGGCATTTTGTTGGATTGATTAAAACAGCTGTAACATTCAGTGGTAAAGTGAGTTTAACTGGAGAACTGATACTCTGGTGCCTCTAAACTGGTTTAAGTCAGCAAACGTTCAAGAAGGCAGGAAGATACAGCACCTGAAATAGACTCAAATGATGCAGCTATTTTCCACAGAACATGGGCTGTTTTTACAACTTCCATGTTTGGACTGCATACAAGATGGAGAGAATGGGACATTTTTGAACTTCAAACAATTTTTTTAAACTCAAACTCAAACTTTTTTAAACCCCCTCCAGTGCTATAGGTCCTTTAGCAACAATTGCACCTCATCTTCAGAGCAAATGACATGGTCTCCTCAACAAAGCAGCAGAAACTTCTTTGTTAAATATTACTGAACACCGGAACTTAACAGAAAGGTTTCAATGGAAGGCTACTTCATCGTCTTGGCTTTTTAAGACTGACACAATAAGCAAATATGAGGGACCTAACACGGCTTAGCAGTTCTGAGTCTTAATTCTAAGCCAAAAAGGCAAAATTTTGTTTGTGAACTGAGCAGCTGCCGGCAAAAAGCCACCTGCTGTACTGGTCAGAAAAGTCCAGGTGGTGGATATTTGTGTGAGTTTTTCATGTTTCTTTCTAAGGGAAGCGTTTTTAAAGTCTATGAGGCGTGGAGATCAATAGTGTGTTAACACAATAGGCTAAAAAGCTGCGGTCTTCCAAGTTGAAGCTGCCAGCTGTGCATCTGCCTGTGTGCTGGTGTGTGCTTACGTGGGAGAGAAACAGAAAGGCTAAGTGTGAAAGACAGATCCGTTGGGTCTTAATTGTGGGGGCCCTGAATGTTTTCATAAACCACGTGCTCAAAAGAATCCAGACACCTTTTCTAAAGAAACACAGCTTGTATGCATAATCTATAATACAGAATGTGGGTTAGCAGTGTAGAAAGCCTCTATCCCACAGAGCATGGACTGCGGAGCAGTGAAACTGCGTTCTTTGCAGGGATGAAGGTCTATATAATCCCACATCTGTACCTCATCTCACTTACACTGTTGGGATAAATACAATCAATAATCCCCCAAAAGCAATGTTCTAAAAGTTGAACTCTAAAAATAAGCTGTGACAAAGTGCTATAAAAGAACAGTTTTAGTTCCATAAAGAACCACATTGGTAAAAGAGAAGTTTGTGTGAATAAATTGGTAAAGAATTTTTACATCTTCCTCAAACCTTTTAAAATGTAAAGGTTCTTCACACTCATATCTCTTCAAAATGGTTCTTCCAGCAAAGGTAGCTCTCTAGTAATACCCTTGATTTCAGAGCAAACCTTTGTAAACTGTAGGACGTTTAGCACAAATATGACTGAAAAGTGTTTGCTCTGTATCAGAAAAGATAGAATTGGAATCACTGGTCTATTTCCATTCTACACACAAAAGCACCTTCATACAAAAACAAAGAGAAGTGCATCCAACAGGTCAGGGAGAAGAGGAAGGCACCTCATCATAAAAAAGCATTACGGTCAAGGGGAAAGAACTGAAAGAAGACGTCAACAACTCACCATTAAGCATTACTAACACATAACCTTCCGGCACTGCCTACAGGACTGCCTCATTTAAACAGCCAGTCACAGTGAGACAACAAACAGAAAGAACGCTGACTGGGTTACCATTTAAGGAAAATAAATTGGTCAGAAGATGTGAGAAAAAAAGAGAGTGGAAAAAAGCAAGAGAGCAAGACAAAGATGGGGTAGAGAAAGATAGGACATGGAATGAGCAAGACAGAAAAAATGCAAAACCAAGAAAAAGACTGAGGATAAACAAGAGAAATCTGGAATGAAGGGAAGAGGGAAATGAAGATGGGTAACAAAAAACAAAAACGAAAAGCAAAACAGAAAAAATGGGTTAAAAAATGAGGATTGAAAAGGACAAACAAAAGAGAAAGAAATACAGAAAAGGCAAAGAACGAAGACATGAATAAGATTGAAAGAAAAAGAAAGAAGATACATTAGCGAGAAAAGAATGAAATGGATGGAGAGAAGCTGTGATGTGTTGCTGCGGTATTAAACCGTGTATAAAAGTGCAGCTCGGGAAGCTCCCACACACATTCCTGGAATGGTTTGGCTTCAGTCACTCTCTAATTGCCATAAACAGAGAAGCCGCAGGTGCTTCACTCAGACTGTTCTGTTCTACATTCAGCTCAAACACGTCTGCAGAGACAGAGCAACAGAACATGAAGAATCGGCAGCTCTCGCCACATGCCTGCAGCCCTTCTACAGAATTAGGCTTCTGTATTTTGTGGGTTTTGGTAAATCAAATGTGATTAACTATGGGGAGTTCCTTCATAGATAGGTACAATCCACTGCCCATTATCTGATAGTCAACGGGACTCTCCCAATGCTTTCTGATAAAAACACGCCCAAGTATGTGATATTAAAACAGTGGAAACCCCCAGCTGCGACTGAAAATCTGTTATCATCGAAATCCACCGAAATTCCCTGGCAATGAACTTGATTATTTTCCCTTTCTGTCAGTCTTTAGTGACTTTGGTTTTGCTTCTTCATTTCTAGTTTTTCTCTGTTGACTTCAGTGAAAACTGCCTCAGACTTCCCATTTAACAGCAGCGAAAGGGCATCAAAATCCCTTTTGATAAATACAGTTCAGATACAACGGCCAACAATGGCAAATTAAAGCTCAACCCCAGCCGATTCTGATTCACAACTCCATTAGGACTCTCCTCCAATTACATATGATGCACCAGACACGAGAAGCCAACCACGGCCTCTTTTCGAACTGCCGCCATTACATTATTGCTGTTCAGTGCACTTGGAGCAAAACTGAATAAACCCAGCTCCAATTCAACGACTAATGGACTCCTGTGCTAACCGGCATCGCAATGGGTGTGATGTGGGGCAAAACCATCTACCACACCCTCTGCTGATGGTAAGCATCATAACCCGGTATGTGAACCTGCGATCTTCAGCTCATAGTGGTAGAGCATTAGATCACTGACTGGCTTGTGTATCTCATCCTGCGCTTTGTCTAATAACCCCCCCTTATTAAATATCTTACATTATGAAGTTAAAAAGGTAGCTTAGCTCAGTATTTTCCTGTCTTTGTACAGAAAATAGTACATTTTTCTGACAGTCTTATCACACATATGTAAATGTACCATGTAAATCTGATGTAAGCAGACTGCACAAGCTCTGTTCATTCCAAGGCTTGCCTTTTTCAGTCAAATCGAGCTTGATTTGGTAACAGTTCGAAGGACATTTTGCATGCCTGCATTAAAAACCATGTTTTATAATGTTCTGCACTTTGAGCATCTCGACCAATCCCATGCACAATGCTTACCCAGCCTTCATTTTCCACCAGCCAGTCTTTGTTTTCTCCTCCCAGATAGTCAGCTATTGTTTCTGCTAGCCTGCTACAGCACTCCGGCCCGTCTCTTCTGGAGAACAGTTCAGTGGCCAGAACGCCTGTGAATGTAAAGAGTGACACAATTCTGCCCCAATTGAGCTTCCCGTCCTCCACCAGCACAGTCATAACGCTGTGTAGGCAAGCGCTAGGGTCCGGTCCGCAGGTCGCCAGGAAGCTCTGGGACAGCGAGTGAAATTTCGAATGGTGCCGCTGCTCCATCTCCTTGGCCAAGCGACGCATGGCCTCAGCTGTCTCACTGGGAGGTGTCCGTTGGTCTCCGGTGCAGAAGGCAATATAATCTTCTACCAGCGCCAGGGTTTCTTTCCTTAACCAACAGGACATTTTCTACACACAAAAAGACAAAGATGGTCTTAATATCATAAAAACAAAAATCTTTCACACTGTGATACTAATACTACTAACCAAATCTCAGGCTACTGCTGCTTAAAGCTGTACTGACTGCATTATTTCCCAGCAGACGCTGCAATTTAGGCTACTATAATTAAGAGGATTGTTAAAGCCAGACACACACCATGCAACTTCGGCTTGATCGGCTGGCATTTTACGAGCATTGTGTGAGAAAACGACTGGTGATCAATCGCCCAAACAAGCTGTGAGTAATCAGACATGTACTCCATAACAATAAACAATGACAGCAAGGAGAAGTAAGGACCGAACATTGAGGTGGGACTGGGCAATATATATTGTGAATATCGAAATGTTGAGATATTTTGTACAAGATAGTAAAAAATCACCGTATCATAATATTGTTATGCAGGTCACCACCTACAAAAAGAATTAGTGGGACACGTGTGGAGATGCTTTGGTATCTGGAGGGATGATGCTCTACAGAGTACACAGTCTGTTGCCATTAAGGGAGATGAGTTTAGCCTTTAACCTTACTTGAAGGCCAGACTAGAAGAGCTCTGGCAGCATAATTTGCGCCTGTATGATCTTTTGTGAAGCTCCCATCATAAAAGACGGGCATGTGGAAATCGTTGGCAATAAACAAATGAT
>CM067508.1:7222839-7240339 GCA_034509495.1 Acestrorhynchus altus
GGATTTACAGTAACAATGCAACTAAAATTTGACTTACTAATAAGTACACCCTTAATTATTTACGGCTCCTTTGACCAGCTCGCAAATTGGGAACTTATCTCCTTAAGATTGTACCTTCTACAATTAAAAACCACATTAATGTCATCAAATCAAGACCTCGTGACTCCAAATATCAACTGCCTTTAAGTCACATGAACATTTCAAATGGACCATCCAGAAATGATCCAAAAAGACCTGGAACACTGACATATCTCAAAGCTAAACTACTGTAAAGCCACCATTTCAGCAATGTAATGTTTTTACAGCGACCACAGATTTAAAGTAAATTACAAACAAACATGACAACACATACTTTGGTGATCAGGGGTCCATGGTAGGGCTGGGTGAAACATTCTATTTACTCATTTACGTAGAGATTAACTAAGCTAAATGCAGTCTAAACAAAAAAGAAATCTCTAAAAATAAAAGTCCTGTGGTCAGTTGGTCTGCGTATTATCCACCACGTTCTTCATCATTCAGCAGGGATTCGCTCAAGCCCAAATCTGTGGAAAGAGAGTACAGCTTATGTAACTCATGTAACTTTGGTTACTTTGGTACAGAAGTCCATGTGTGGCAGAAAAGAGGAAGAAGGTTGAGGTTTCAACTCTCGTGTGTGAAGTTTTTTCCGGCTCACGGTGCAACCTGACCCACTAATGTTCCAAAACACACAAAAAAGACACAGGTACAAAACGTCATCACTGTGGTTGCTCCTATGAAGTGCGTGTTCCCATGAAGTCAATTTCCCCCTTCAAAATACTCACCTACCTCCCACCACCCCTGGGTATTGACTCAAATTTTTATCTAAATTTAACCCCACCCCTTCCAGTTGAAGTCATAAGGAGGGTTTCAGTCCAGGCTACTTTTAGAATGAGGCCTCCAGTCACAATAGAACTGATATACATACACAATATGGACAAAAAATTTTGGTGCACTGCTGTGAGGAATAGACTGCATTCATGGCAATAGTGTTGGTGAAGTCAGGATGTTTGTATATTCACCCCCATCCCAAACTCCCCAACCCATCACAAAAGTGAGCACAGTTCCACTGCTCCACAGCTCAATGCTGGGGAGATTTATACCCCCTCTAGACACCGCCTTCTCTACAAGGACAACAGACGCACATGCATTCATTAAAAGGGGTGTCCACAAACATTTGGACAGTGTATATTAGTTTTAATATACACTGACGAATTCTAAAGGGAGAGTTTTTGGTAGATGTTATAAGTGCAGCTCTGGGAAAAATTAAATACTTGAAAAATGTATGATATGGGCCCTTTAATATTTTATCTCCTAATTCCCATTCTGGATTTAATTTAATTCTGTGGAGTTGGCGCAGATCCTAGACTGCTCACACCTCTCACTTTGAAGCTTTAGGGTTTTATTTAACACCAAAGACACGCTGCACTTTCTGATAGATGATGGTATATGATCACTGTAGGAACGACACTTCAAAATATGGGAGAACATATTTAACACATCTACGTTTGCCCAATAGGGTTTGGTGATGTATGTCTAGGCTTGTAGTGTTTGCATGGTTTTCTGTTCGAATGCTCATAGATGCTGCTTTGCTAGTGTGAAAGCCATCCCTGACTTTCCCTCAACAACCCTATGGTCTGTAAAGAACACTGTGAAGGACAATTGTCCTGTAAAAAAAAACTAAATGTGAGTTTTTTGTGTGAAAAAAACAAACCATGCATTTTTTTATTATTTTTCACTCACTTTGAAACATTTTTCCCTCAAAACTGTGGGAGGATTTCATTTGACGCGTTCTGAATTACAGCCAACCTGTTTTCATATGAGGAAACTCGTCCTTTGTTATGTACTAGTGAAGCTGAACTAGTTTGACTAGAGGAGCTTCTGTAATGTTGCTGTAAATCAGCTCATTGTAATTAGACTGCTCAACTGGTTCAGGAGGAAGTGTCAGTGTAATTTTCACAAATTCCCAAAGATGATACCGGAATGAAAATGTCATAGCCATCCAAGTCTATTGGCAGGTTTTGTTATTCCATTTGTGTAAAATTATTCCTCTTATTAATCTATTAAATTACACAGTACCATTCACTCCAATTAATACTGTCTGCCTGTAAAACCTCGACAGATTCATACTGGATTAACATCATGCCACAATTGACAAAACTACAAAACCACAGCCCACAACTTTTACTGAGTTTCAAAACTCCACATAGTGAAGAATCATACTGCATTAAAATCACAAATGATGACGGTCAGACAGCAAAGTTACACACGCTGTAGAGTCATACTAAATCACTCTGCAGGTATTTCTATTTCAACAGATTCATACTGGATTAAAGTGTCAGATCTTGAGGAACACAGTTTTCTCACCCTCAGAGTGTTGTCCCATGATCCTGAGCAGAATGCTGTGCCGTCAGGTGACACTCGGACTGTGCTGACCCGGTTCTCGTGCCCAAAAAGAATTGCAACCCTGGTGCCTTTCAATACGTCCCACACGTTTATGGTGTAATCGTTATAGCCAGCAAACAGCAGCCGACCTGAGGAGGAGAAAATATACAAAACAAATGCATCTGATTAAAACACCATGCTTTACTGTACCTTAATCAAGTAACATCAGAGTGTAATTTATATGTGATTTCAGAACAAACACCCTAGACATCATCCTGACAATCTGAATGTTTTGGTGATATTTAGAAGGAAGTCACCTCTCATAACACAACAATTAGTCAACAAAATTATTATTATTATTATTATTATTATTATTATTATTATTATTATTATTATTATTAATATTCACCCTAATGAGACACTGTAGCTCCGCCTCTGTTTATATCACAATACCTACATTTAGAGTGTTATTAATATTCACCCTAATGAGACACTGTAGCTCCGCCTCTGTTTATATCACAATACCTACATTTAGAGTGTTATTAATATTCACCCTAATGAGAGACTGTAGCTCCGCCTCTGTTTATATCACAATACCTACATTTAGAGTTATTAATATTCACCCTAATGAGACACTGTAGCTCCGCCTCTGTTTATATCACAATACCTACATTTAGAGTGTTATTAATATTCACCCTAATGAGAGACTGTAGCTCCGCCTCTGTTTATATCACAATACCTACATTTAGAGTTATTAATATTCACCCTAATGAGACACTGTAGCTCCGCCTCTGTTTATATCACAATACCTACATTTAGGGTGTTATTAATATTCACCCTAATGAGAGACTGTAGCTCCGCCTCCGTTTATATCACAATACCTACATTTAGAGTGTTATTAATATTCACCCTAATGAGACACTGTAGCTCCGCTTCAGTTTATATCACACATAGAAAGTTATTCACTCTACTATGTTCAGGTTGGAAGTGGAATGTGCTGTTGCAGCTAATTAAAACCAGACAATTTAGAAATGACAATGAATTTGCTATCTTGCTACATGTGATGTGTGACAGTGTGATTTTTCACACGTAGAGACACATATGCCTTCACTTTCAAGATGTGAGCTACAGTCTCTCATTAGGGTTGAAAGAGATTTTACCAGTATTCAGCTCTCAACAGCAGCTATGGAAGAACACATTTGTCACCAGGTCAGTTGGTTATACCGCACTGGGAATAAATGACTCATCCTGTTGGCCTTTGGCATATAAACTGGGAAGGTCAATGCTTTCCTCCAAACTCTGACCTTGAAAAGATATTACTCTATATTATATATGGCTGCATGTTGCAGATGCAGCACGTCAGCCCTCATATGTCCTCAGCTGGTATGTATGGAAGTAATGAGGGCGTGGAGACAGCAGGTCAACTACATACTGTGGGCTGAGGGAAAAAAAAATGGCACACAAATGGAAAAGTTGTCCTAAGCAGGATTTGGCCACTATTGGCCAAGGTGAAGGTGACAACAACTAACACTAACAAATGGACAACATTCGGGAATGAATGTTGCACTTTTCCCAGAAAGAAAGTTGCTTTCTGTGTTTAACTGCATAAGATATAACAGATCTTATATTTGTATTATAATTATTATTTATTAATTATTTATGAAGAGAGTTGAAGAAAGGACAAAGGTTATTTTATTAATGGTAATATGCAGTAATTTCTTTATTCATACACCACCTCAGTGGATTTGAAATAAAGCAGTCATGAAGTGACTGAAGTGTAACTTTTATTCAGGGCATTTTTTAAACAGAAATGTTGTATTAATTGTTTAGAAATTACAGCCATTTGAACACGGTGCTCAAACTAAAACGCACAACCGAATGTAATTATTAATATCCACATTTATTTGCTACTTTTTTGAGTAAGTGAAAAGCTGCACAGTTGGGTTGAGGTTATTCTATTGCTTTGTCTTAATATGCTCTTGTTTTGCATTTGCAGTATTTTTTAGTTCATTATTCATCTGTACTGTACACTGTACCTCAGTGACACAGTGGCATCACATCAATTTTGCATCATTTAAATCAATCCAAGCAGAAGGTGTAGCTCTATATACGGCAGAATCCACCCTACCACATTATCTACAATCATCTATAAAGAACAAGGCAATGCCAGCCATTAATGCCCATGCCATTACACTGTCTCCACCATGTTTGACAGGTGACGTTCTAGATCACAAACCCTTTATTTTCGGGTGTAATTATACACTTAAATCTTGACTGCTTAATTTTTAAATAATTCCCTTAAACTGCATCACTGTATATATATATATATAATGTGAACAATGTGTAGTGATACTGTCAGGATCGGCTGGATAGTAAAGATGACTAGTGGTAAATGCAGGGGTTGAAGATTTAATATCAAAGACGAAGCCCAAAACAAACTGTATACATTGAACAATACTAGATACAAGACTGACAGAAACTAAAACACAACAAAGACTATCAAAGCATATGCAGACACCGAGACTAAGTATCACAGAAACCAAGTACAACAGTATAACAGTGACTATAAGAGTGGACTGAACAAGAGAGGATGAGACGACAGGTCTTAAATATTTAATGACATAGAAAACACCTGGGACAACCTAACGAGGGGGCAGGTAAACAGATTAGACAAAGGTGGTAATGGGTGGAACGAGGGAGGAGACAAGGACTAAACAAACACAAACTGACAGGGGAGACAGGACTGACAAGAGACAGCCATGACACACATGTCCACCAGCGAACTAACTTCACACAAGTACATCAGAGTATTAGAACAGGTGTGTGGGCGGTTCAGTGTCCCCTAAATAACTATGTATAAGTAGTTTGACTAGAGGAGGAGGGGTCCCTCACTTGTAAGCCTGGTTCCAGGTTTCTTGCTCCAGCTCTGAGGGAGTTTATTTTTTTCTTTCTGTAAAGCTGCTCAGTGACAACATCAGTTGTGAAGAGAGCTATACGTTTACATCTGATCTGACTTTATTTTATTTTGATGTTTTCTTTTATCCACGAAGGTGAGCAATTATTTTAAATTGGCTTTAACTTCCTGACTTAGTCTATTTTCTGTTACACTGAAACACATTTGAACCCACTGAACCAGGCTTGACCAGTTACTGAAGCCTTAAGCAAGCCTGCATTGATTGTATCGTTTCAGGACAGACAAAGCAACCAAGAATTCAGAAGGTTTCATGTGAAAGGTAAGGCTAAATTCACACAAAGCATTTCAGTAATTGGTTTTAGTCGTGACCCAGAAAAGCAGGTTTTCGTCCTGAACTTTGACCAGAAAGTAAAGGTTTCTGCTTACAATCTTCAAAAAAGCCTGCTGTGGTTTCGGAGCCTTAGCCACATTACCCTGAACTCCTCAACACTCACCAGTGCCCAGTGGTCAGGTGTTTCTGTAGGAGTGGGCCAATCCTCACTACACAGTTATATTACTTTTACACGCCAAAGGTTTCAATCGAATAATCATAATGTTGTGTGTCCTATGGAGCCATACAGCTCACACAGTTTGAGGTGAGTGTATGAAGATTTAGATCTGTAAACGTGTCATTTTAAACACTATTTATCCTTACTTAAACTGCAACATCAATCTAAAGTGACCCAAGTGCAGTAAAGTAAGCATAAGACGTAAGCCATTATTAGTGTTAGTGCTGTCCATTTCCTCACCACTAAGAGAGAAGTCCACACTGGATGCACCGAAGATGATGCTCTCTTTGGAGTAGATGGCTACCTCACGATCAGCCCGCAGGTCATACAGGCGACACTGGAACACAACAAAGGTATAACCGATTGACGTGTGTATATATATATATATATATATATATATATATATATATATATATATATATATATATATATATATGTGTGTGTGTGTGTGTGTGAGTGTGTGTGTAAAATATACTGATATTAATCACACACTTTATTGTTTGTATGTAACTGTTGTAATTCGAATTGAGTTCAAATATGTCTGGACTGTAATATCCACTGTCTCTACACTAGCCATGATATTTTCTGTTGGGACAACTAAGAAATTCTGAATGAGAGTCTGATAAATGCCATAAGCCATTAACTGCAAACATCCACATGGTACAACCCCTCAACCTAAAATTAGCCACCTTTCTATGACAGTTAGTAGATTAGATCTAGGTGAGGGGTAGTGTGGAGTGCCAGATTCCTGCGTAATTTGCTGTTTACCCTCCAGACCTTCTTCTTCTTCTTCTTTCGGCTGCTCCCTTTAGGGGTCGCCACAGCGGATCTTCTGCCTCCATCTTGCCCTATTCCCTGCCCCCTTTACTGTTACACCAACCATCTCCATATCCACCTCCATCACTTCCATAACCCTTCTCTGAGGTCTGCCTCTTCTCCTTCTGCCCGCAGCTCCGTCTCCAACATTCTTTGTCCAATATATCCACTATTCCTCCTCAACACATGTCCAAACCATCTCAACCTGGCCTCTCTGGCTTTATCTCCAAACTGCTCCACCTTCACTGTCCCTCGGATTTGCTCATTCTAATCTCCAGACCTTCTAAATCTGCCAATTAATAGCTCAATTGAATCAGGTGTGCTTCAATAGGAAAACCACACCTGTCTGTAGGAACCTGGCATCTATGGATCATAGTTTGATCTGTGCAAAATAAACTCATCTCATTATCACTTAACTCATCTGTCATCCCCTTCTGACTGCAAGTCCCCATGTTGACATCAAAACCGTATGATTCAGACACGCTAGCATGAACTTTGCTCAGAAAACCCTTTCACAGAGTGTGTGTGTGTGTGTGTGTGTGTGTGTGTCTGTGTCTGTGTGTGTGTGTGTGTAAGATGTTGTGGCAGTTGAGGTCACTTTTCTGATCAGATCTTTCATAATAAGATTAAACTTACAGTAGCGTCGTCAGATCCTGTTGCAAACGCATCTCCGCTGGGGTAGTACCTGCAGGAAACACACACCCACATGAAAGAGTGAGACAACACCCAACTTCTCTGCACAGTTTACTGCAAGTCTTGTTATTCACCTATCAGTATTAAGGCTTATTATTCAGTACAAAAATGAATTGAACTCTCCAAGCCCCGCCCACCAATGTGTTCTTGTACGATATCAGATACAGATTTTTGTAGTGTCATTTAATGTTAGCATGAAAGCTCACATATTTGTTCTTTCCAGTTTGATGAGCTTCCATTAACTATGGCAACACAGTAGAACTTGGTCATTGTCATTGTTAATCATCGGTATGTGGTGACTATAATTCCAACCTCACAACAGTAACTACAAAAGAAGGTTCTGTGAGTCTGGAGTGGATTATTATAGTACCTATTATCTGATTATCCACCACTATGAATTATGCAGTATTAGGAGCTACTGTGTATCATTACTCAGTATATATTATGAATGATTCATGATTATGTATGTATTATCCATGAATACTTCCATATTTATTATGAGTTTCGTTGGTATGTGTGTGTGTGTGTGTGTGTGTGTGTCTGTATATATCTACTCACCTTACACTGTTGATGTCCGATTCATGAGTTTCAAAAGACTGGATGTTCTGGCCTGAGCGCATGTCCCACACATTAGCTTTTTTATCACAACCCTACAGAAATACATAAAAACTTATATCATCTTATGAAACATTAAATACATAAACTACGGCAAATCTAACATGAGACACGTGTGCATATTAGATTTCCAATTACACTCCTAAACAAACAAACACACGGATGTGCACATATGCAAACAGAAATGCAACAATGGATGAATATCTAGGTCACACATGGACGACCCAGACAAAGCAAAGCTGATAATAACAAAGGCAGTGTATATATCAGCAACACGTCACTTCATCAGACCAGCTGCTCACAATGAAAGTTGAAAGTTCATGAAAGTCGATTATGATAATATTGCCAAACTGAGAAAGATAAACGGTGATGAAGATACTGACTCCTGAGACAAAGGTGTTTCCTGTCTCTGAGGGTGCGAGGTTCAGAGACAGCACATCGGCTGAGTGGCCATGGAAACTCTGCAGCAGCTGACCGCTCTCCACATCCCATAATGCACACGTCCCATCGCCACTGGAGGTCAAGAGCTGGAACAAAGAAACACACACATACACATCTGTCCCACATCTATTAACACATGTAACAATACCAGGACATTTGACAACAAAAATGACATTTAAATGACTGTAATCAATGTTAAATGACTGTAACAGAAACACAGTACAGTGTGCTGTGTGTTCTTTTGATGGTGTATGACTTTACACAAACATAATGTCTCCTTCCCAGCAAATACCAGAAAAAAACTCAGGACAGTGGTAGATTTAATTCATGGTTTAGTCAGTGAGGCCACTGGTGCAGAGCGTTTTTTTTTTTCATAAAATAACCTGCTCAAG
The DNA here is from genome assembly GCA_034509495.1 of Acestrorhynchus altus. Taxonomy (NCBI): domain Eukaryota; kingdom Metazoa; phylum Chordata; class Actinopteri; order Characiformes; family Acestrorhynchidae; genus Acestrorhynchus; species Acestrorhynchus altus. The sequence goes on from CM067508.1 coordinate 7,231,659, forward strand.
ATGACGTCACACTGACCAGTGGCCACTCCTGAAGAGTGCAGAGAAAGGTGACGGTGATAACAGCTGCTGGCGTTGCTCTTTAAGAAGCAGTATGATCCAACATCAATGATGCAACATAAACACCACAGATGAAGCACATACACTGTGTAATCCATAACACAAAATACATCATAGCCTGTGAAAAAGTTTGGACATTAGATTTTGTTCTAAATCTAAAGTGAGGACTTTTATTAAGAAATATGAGAAATTACATGAAATCAAACAGCTATGGCTCATCTAAAATGTGGTTTTCACTAGGAGCAAGCAGGAGGTTTAAACTGTGAATTACATTTCTCGACTGTAGGGGGAGCCAAGGAGCAAAGAAATGCCAATTCTGGCATAATGCTGCTTTTAAAGACTGCACTTAATGGTGCAGGACGAGTTAGCTAGTCCAGCCTAAGGTTGAGACTAGCCCAGAGAAGCAGCATTTAGCTACTGTGCTGTTCTTACACAGAACCAGTTGACAGGCCTTTTCCACCAAAAGAACTCTGCTTCTTGAACTGGTTCCATTTGGGATTTTAAGAACCATGGTGCTTTTTCCGTGAATCAACCCACGTTTACCCCAGTTTTTAACAGAAGTGAGATGATGGTGGAGTGCATAGACTACCTCCGTTACAGATCAACTTTTGGTGATACGATGATGTGGAAGACAACAACGTGTGAGATGAAAGGTCATTGCTCCTTGCTCCTGTACAAATAGACACACCCACAGCGGTTCGAGCTGGTTCCTGCTGCAAACAAACTTTTCAGGTTCCGGAACCTACTTCTGTTGGTGGAAATACGTTGAACGGTTCAAATTAGGTTCACAAACGGGATCGGATCCCACGGTGGTGGAAAAGCACATAGAAAGTATTAGAACTATGAAACAAGATCATTTTAAATCCAACTTCTAAATGTTCCTTGCTTTCTGCTTAGTTTTAAACACTGTTATTGAGCCACACTGCACTTCTACACAATAAAGGACTATGTATTATATTATATACAGTGCATACCTATATGCAATATCATGAATATAAAACATATGTATCACATAGGTAAGTACCCATATGCAATACTACGCCCCATAGGTAGTATATTTATGTAAAACTATGTAAAGAACAACTATCAGGCACTAGGTCATATATGTTCTAAAGGTAATATAGCATGAAAAAACACTCAAAACCTGAAACAGTCTCCCTCTGCTGGTAGGTGTGTGTGGGTGTGTGTGGGTGTGTGTGTGTGTGTGGGTGCGTGTGTGTGTGTGTGTGTACATGCAAATTCAACAGACACCTCTGTTGATACAGCTTCTTCAACAATTCACTGTAGCGTGTAGATGATGTGAACTATCAGGGGGTGTTTAGGGAGTCTGCAAGGCTATGAAACATTTACATGTCGTTTTCAGTAAATGCATGCATGACAGCCATCTATCTCTGAGAAATGAGTGAAAGGGTGTGAGGGTGTTATCCCATCTGTTTATACATCATAAACCCCCCACAGTCTGATGACATGCTTCTCACAAACACCTGACCTGAGAGGAGTCACAATTACGTAACTGTAATTAGAGTTGTCAGTTTTACACAGTAAAGCAGTACAGCAACATAACTGGACATTCACACTATACCCTGGTACAGCCTGCAACGTAAGACTAATCCATTTCTGTTGTTTTTGCTTCTGTTTTTATAATTATGATTCATATCATATAAAGAATGCTTCAAAACATGCATTTAAATTAAATAGAATTTTAAGTCAAAAGTTTGTATTAATTTTTTTTCTTGGCATTTATTTTTTACTGATGTAATTTACTACATTTCTGACTGATTTTGAAAATAATGATTCATAATAATAAAAAAGATTATTAATGCTGGTGAATTCACAGGTTGATTGACAGTAAATTGGCATATTAAAATAATGATGCCACAATATTTGTCATAAAAATAACTTTGTTGAAACAGATTCGCAGTGACACGGAGTGCTGTGTAGATTAGTTAACAATGGCTGAGCTGCAGTGTGGCCATCTGGGGGAAAACCAAGAGAATAAAAATCCCAGACTTTCACTTCTGCTTTTTCTTAGTGTCACAAGTTTTAGTATTGGTGATGTAATTAATAATAGCTCAAAATGAGAACACCTGTCTCATGACTGTTTAATGATAAACCCCCCTAGTGCATCTAAAATTTGTTGTTCACTTTTTGTACAGAATTCAAAAAGAAAACATTTTATATTCATTACATGTGACATATTTCAACCTGTTCCAATCCTTGATATTGGACATTTCTTTATTGTACATCCGTTTCCTTTGAAATACTCTAAAACAACAACAACAATGTAACAATAATAATACTACTACTACTACTAGTAATAATAATAATAATAATAATTATTATTATTATTATTATTATTGTTATTATTCTTTTTATTGTTGTTGTTTTTTCAGGCAATTAACAAAAAATATCCAGCCAACAATGTCCTGTGGTCAGTGTCCTATGATGCCTGAAGAACAAGAGAACGACCAACACACACTGCGCAGAAAGAGATGAGCTTCTGTCTCTGACTTTACATCTACAAGGTGGAGCAACTATATATATATATGTGGTGGCACTCCGTTTCTTTAAAATATCTTTTTACCATGATTTGCTGCTAGTCCAACAACCAGTATTTGAAAAACGTGCGTGAGACTGAATCTTCTTTTAAAGGTTTACTTATAAAACACAAAACTAGACGTTACACTGGTCTCAATACGGCTCAGTCATAAAACGGTGTTGCTTCCAACGTCTCTCATTACTGAAGCATGGAAATCCCGTGTCACTGCAGGAAGCCAAGAATACAGAGAAGTTCTTCAAAAATGTATGTTACTAAATTATACATTTTAGAAAATACAAACGTGAATTGCTACTATCTTCACCATATCGTAACCTTTTTAACTAAATTATTACTACATATGAAATAACCCTTTACTGCCTCTTACATAACACACACACACACACACACACACACACACAGTTTTAAACAGAAGCAGGGAAGCAAATATGGTTCTTCCATGGCATCATTATTGGCACATTAGTATGTCTGTATTTGTATGTACTGATTTCATAGAAACAGTACCATGAGTAATATGTACACCATGAGCAAACAGTTTCTGTGGTCTATGACGATACAGGTGGCTATTCAGCTACAACAACAGAGAATAGTGTCTTTGCAGCTCTTCTCAACAGTCACTTCCATCTTTCCCTGCGCTCAGCGTCCACACACACCTCCAGCTGCTCCAGGCTGCTCCACGGCTAAAAATAACCCCACAATGGCAGGCCATTAGCGACCACCCCGCTGCAGCCCACGATATGGCCTGCAGACACGCAGCTCCAGCTGAATTATTCAAATCACGAACCAGCACGAATCTCAGAGTTGCCAAAGCTTTCACCACACAGTGTTTCAACAGGATCCTCACTGCTAAAGCCTCACTCATCAAAGCCCACAGCTACACACAGACCACTCTACCGTCACAGGGCCAAAAAAGAGCATTACAGAACAGATCAGTCAGATTATTTGTAGGGTGAGTGGTCGCAGGGTTCATGCCAGATTTTCAGAGAGTAAATCTGAATTTACAGTGCTGGGCACCCTAGTAACAGCCCTATCAACAATATTCACAGGTTTGATATCCAAGCCAAACACACCCGTGATCAGGAATCCTGGACAGCATAACTGACCTCAGGCTCTCTGGGTGGGTAGGATGGCCCTCCCACTCGTCCACCATTTAGAGTGGTGCTAGCCACTGCAGTTGTCTGCTAGCTGATGAAACAGAACAGGCATTTAGTGTTCTCCTCCAAGCGTGTTTGAGGTTGCATTGGCCGCAATTTAAAGACATGCAACTGGCTGGATTCATCTGAAGCAAGGAAACGCATCCTAGCCTTCACACTCCAAGCACTAGTGGCATAGTGTGATGGGGGAGTCCTACCTACTGGTTGGGAACTGGAAATGACTCCATTAGTATTATTACATTTTAGGTTCTGAATGGACCATCTGGAAAAATGATCAGCAGGAAAACCATTTAAAAAAGCACCATCCTGCATTTTCTTTCCTTCCATCATTTTTTATCCCATCAGGATCTGTCATATTTTATATTTTGTTTAAATTCATATTCACATAGAAGAATTCACATAGACTTGTTCACACACACACAAACCACATCCTCACACAAACACAGGTCTTACCTGCATATCAGAGTTGGTGAAGCTGCAGGCTGATAAATAATTGGTGTGCATCGCCACAGATTTCTTCTTAGCCGACAAATTCTCATTTTTATCCAGAGACAGAGGATACACGGAGCACTTATTATCCAGACCACTGTCAGAAAGATCAGAGAGAACAGAGGAAGAGAGAGAGAATGAGTTAGTTAGACTGCAGAACTCCCAAAACTCCAATTGCTAGACTTCCTGGTCATGGAATTCCACACCTGCGTGGCAGGCTCTAAACACCCTAACTGAAGCCTTACTCTTTGGCTGCATCCAGAAACCCAAAAAGTTACTGGTTTTACCTACCAACCCTCCTCCTCTTGTCCGTGACCCAAAAACTGATTTTGCCACTTGTCCGAATACTGAAGGAGGAAGTGCAGTGAGATTATACCTGCCAACATTTCAGGAGATCTAGACCAGCAGGAAGAGGAAGCGTGCTGGCAAAAATACAACTGACCCCTCACATCCTGGACATCACCTCTTCCAGACTCTCCCCTCTGGTAGAAGGCTTCGGACCGTCAAAACCAGCACAACACAACATGCTAACAGCTTCTTTCCCAGAGCTGTAGCGCTCCACAACAGCAGTGGACACCTCTGAGTCTCCAAACCTCACTGAAGTGATCTGACTGGTTTAATAGTACTGCACAGTACATGTTGCTCACTTGAACCATATTTTTTGCACAAATGTACAGATGTTCTCTTTCTGTAAATGTTAACATCATCTGCAACCTTATAAACAATATTCACTGTATCTTTGTAATGGGGAGAATTTTATTCATAATTAACACAGTAAAATAGACTGAAATGCCATATATGTGCAGCTCTATGCAGCAGCTGTGATTGGCTGGGCAGTATTCGGTGTGCACTAAACCGAGCGCTGTGATAAATAATTTTCTTTAATTTGAAAAAGAAAAAAAAAAAAGAAATTAAAAGAAGATTTGTTTGAGAGCTCTTTTTTGTTCGTACAGGCCATCTCTTTTGTGCCATCAAACATTGGGTCAGTTGGGAAATGTAAGGCTCTGTCCTTCAGGAGTCATGATTAAACCAGCGTACTTCCCCTCTGGCTGAGCTTTAAATGGGCACCACAACAGCTTACATACATACAGGCCTTTGTGGACTCAACCCCAGCACTGACTGGTCAACGCAGTCTGTGTTTGCTTGGGGAACTTGATGCCAAGGAACCTGCTTGAGACCTCTCAACCCTGCTGGAAAAACTGTGGCATGCCTAAAGCTGGCTAGCCCTGACCTAGAACCTCCAGGAGGTGTTTAACAAGGACAGGGCTCAAGTTTTGCCCCAGCATGAAAACATACAATCGGGAGGTCCTTGATTCTGGTTTCAACCAGCAATCATTCCATCCAGCTGGGGCAGGGTTCTTTATTGTGAGGAAAAATGGACGGGGGTCTCTGCCCCTGCATTGATTACCAAGGGCTCAATGCCATCACTGTGAAGGACCACTACCCCCTGCCTTTTATGCAGACAGCTTTCGAGGCACTGCAGCAAGCATCTACTTTCACCTAATTGAACTTGCGTAGTGCTTAGAACCTGATGCGCATACAGCAGGGGGATGGATGGAAGACTGCTTTCGACACCACCTCAGGGCATTATGAGTACCGGGTTATGCCTTTTGGCCTGATGAATTCCCAGCAGTCTTTTAGTGGTTCATTAATGACGTGCTAAGGGAGGCACTAGATCAGTATGTTTATATCTACCTTATATTACACATAAACAATTATAGTTGGCCTCGAGAGGAACACATCAGTTGAGAAGCTTGAGAAGTCTGAAGTCCGAATTCCATACTGAGACCATCTCATTTTTGGGGTTTATCTTGTCCAAAGGTGCCCTCTATATGGACCAAGCCAGTATGAAGGCAGTAAGGGACTGGCCTCTGCCCACCTCTGTCTGGCAGGTACAATCATTCCTGGGAATTTACAACTTCTTTCAGTGATTTGTGTCAACTTTGGTACAGTGACAGCACCCCTCACTGCACTTACTCGAAAGACCCTCTGACCTTTTCACTGGACCACAGAGGATATCAAGACATGGCTGACAACATCACCGGTTCTTCAATTACCCGAACCAGAAGACCTATTTGTCATCAAGGTATATGCATCCAATACTATCCAAAATCTATCCCCGGCTTGAAGCAACAACAGCATCGGGGACAGGGAGCTTCTGGCTGTGAAACTTGCACTGAAGGAATGGAGACACTGGTTAGAGGGGGCTAAACACCCATTAGTTGTTTGGACAGACCACAAGAACCTGGCCTACATACAGCAAGCAAAGCATTTAAACACTTGATAGGTCCAATGGACCTTGTTTCCACTTTGTGCTCTCATATAGGCCAGGTTCCAAAAACAATCAGCCTCTGGCTTCCACCCAGAATCCAATGGTCAGTTGGAACGGGTCAGATGCTGCACTGTCAGACCACTGACCATCTCTCAACCTGGTCTGATCAGCTGCTTTGGGTGGAATATGCACACAATACCCTCTGGCACTCCTCTTTGGGCATGTTGATCTTTAAGTGCCAGTTTAGTTTCCCTCCTCTTTTGTTCACTGAACAGGAGAGAGATGTAAGGCACCTGGCAGTTGACCAGTATGTCAGACATTGACAACGAGCCTGGCAGAAAACTTGAACGTGGGGCAGGACAAGGACCTCATACCAGAAGCAATGTGGCGCCCTGGCCTTCTGCACTGGACAGTGAGTCTGACTCTCGATCCAGGCTCTCCCACTCTGTGTACAATGCTGTAGGCTGGTGCCCTGGATTGTGGGTCCCTCAACCCCTTTTCACATCGTCTACAACTGCCGCCAAGCCTGAAGGTCCATCCCACATTTCACGTGACGAGACTCCTGAAATTCATATGTGGTGCCCTGGTCCAGGGTGCCTGGCCGCTAGCCCCATGTTTTGTGGATGGTGCTTTGGCATCTGCTGTCTGTCGCATTTTGGACAGTCTCAGAGTAAGGGAAAGTAGCCAGTACTTGAGTGGGAGGGTTACGGCCCTGAGAAAACACAACACCAGATCCTGGATCCAGTCTATAGGCTTGGGGAGGGAGTATTGTGATAGGTGGTGCTGTAATGACAGTTACCAGCAGGGAAAGAAGGCTGGACTTGGGTCCTAAAAGTCTGCTGAGCAGTGGTACAGCATTAGACAACTGACTAGTCTTGGGGTTAGGGGTAATAACAAAGAGAACCACCTGAATGCTTGTTTCTTCTCTATACATCCTGAAGGGTAACTAATGTTACTTGTCGAACAACCTTTGTTCTACTGTTTTGCACTGAAAGACTGAAAATGAACGAATTTACATAATTTTAAGGGGTCAAGTGGTAGCAAATAAATATGTTACATCAACACACCTGCCATCTTTTTGTCGACTGGTTATGGCAGAATCATGTCAAGGAAATCCAAAGTGCTCTGTATATTGAAAAGTGCAGTGAACAGCAGGAAACACATTAAAGCTCGGCTCTCAAACCCTGGAGGGCTCCAACAGGCCAGCCATTTCCTGCTCATAAACACCACATTCCTCATAATAAGTAATTAATGAGTGGAGATCTGCAATCTGTCCTGGAAAACATCTAAACAGCCGTGCTGTTTCCCTGAGGGACACTGAGTGAGGTGAGGTCTGTCAGGGGATTGACTTTACACAGCTGTTCTGAGAACAGTCTCACTGATATATATACACTAGATGGACAAAAGTATTGGGACACCTGATCATCTCGTTTCTTCTGAAATCAAGAGTTTGTCCAGGGAAGGCTTTCTACTAGATTTTCAAGCATTGCTATAAGGATCTGATTGCATACAATGATAAGTGCTTTAGTGAGGTCAGGATTTTTATCCTCAACTCTTCATGTCATCCAAAAAGTACTTAATGGAGTACCATTATTCCAGAGAACACAGTTCCACTGCTCCACGACTTAATACTGGGGGGCTTTAGGCATGGTGCCAATAGGTTCATTATTCTATTGCAGTCCTTCACTACAGAGCAGACAAGCAGTGTGTGTGCATTTGCACAACTGTGTCAGCAATGGGTGCAACCTAAAGTATCTGAATGCATTCGTCAGAAGGGGTGTCAACAAATACATCATGTTTGATTTAGAAGCAAAAAGTGGTAGTTCAGTTGCAAGTCAAATTTACAACCTTACTTATCACCCAGACACAGTCCATCACTCCATGCATCTCAGACCCAGGGAACACTGTCTACAGTGGAGTTCTGACTGAAACCGTGTGTGTTGAGGTTTCAGTGTTTGGTGAGTGGTTTCGATAATAATAATGAGGTTTGGTGTGGATGTTGGACTCACCCACAGGCTACTGCACAGCCAGATGGAGCATATGCACACGCCATAACCCACGTACAAGGCATAGTGACCGCATGCTCCTGTAAAACACACACACACACACACACACACACACACACACACACACACACACACACACACACACA
>CM067508.1:7245339-7491143 GCA_034509495.1 Acestrorhynchus altus
TCTGCTGTTTTTTTAACTAGTTCAACACATTTGGCTAAATTCTCCTTTGAAAAGGCAAAACCCAGCATAAGGTTAGGCTCTAACAGCAGGGGACTGGCCTGGACCTCTCTTTGCTGGTTCTCACTAATCACTACAAGGCCTTAATTAACTAACCAAGCCCAGACTTGTGTTAGTGTGGTAATGTGTGTGCGTTTAAAGCTCACAGCAGTGCTATTTAGGTCCATTCCAGAGAGCAAAAGCACTAGTGTCTTCTCTATTCAAATACACACAAAGGGAGAGTGTGTGACAATATAGGACAGTGCAAAGTGCTCTTCTTCCATTATTTGATAGCTACATCAGCTTTGTTACCTCCGGGAGACACTGGCCTAAAACTAGGGCTTAATATGTTAGTAGTAGTGTTTCCTGGTTCCTTTAGCCTACAAATGTGTGAGATTTAATTAAAGCTCACAGCAGTGCTACTCCATCAGGTTTGGTCCTGCAGAGCCACCGTGCTGGTGTCGTCCCTGTTCAAATGCAGCCAAACTAGCAAATGACCTGAATTTTGCCCATATTTTGGGCCCTGTTTACAGATAACAGTGAGCCATACAATGTTAGAAATCACATACGCAAGCATGTTTGTAAACAAGATGGAGTAAACATATGCATACAGAATATTGACTATTCAGTCTCTGAAATGTCACAGAAACAACATATATATGCATTTGTTATTTATTCATTCAGCCTGCTGCAGTTTAGCCCCTCCCACTCATGCTAAACCCATTAGGAAGTTTCTGTCTGGTCTGCTTTTAGGCCCTGTCCACATGTACACAGGTGTTTTTGAAAACAGAGCTGAATCTCAAATACCTCCTTACTCCCTATATAGTGAACTGTGTGAAGCATAAAACTATGTCCTATTACAGATTATATATATTATGCTGCGTTTGGGCATGTAAATTCATAGTGTGTGTGTGTGTGTGTGTGTGTGTGTGTGTGTGTGTGTGTGTTGCACTAATCTGTTAGTGTGATCCTGTTTGGTTGCAGAAAGCCACAGTATCCTGCTGGAAATAATTCCCCAGCCTAGTGGATATGACTGTTCTGACTGATCACACCAGAAAACAGCTAAAAGTGCTTCTGATAGATCATCTGATTGACTGATTGACTGACTGATTCATCTTCACTGCAAAAAGAATCTTTAATATTTTTTTCAGTTTGTGCAAATTAATAAAGACTCTACATTAAAGAACCTTACATTTGATCCCTGTTGCTTATATCATATATAACAAACAGAGCATAAACAATATGTACATACCTAACAGCTACACACTTCGTTACCACTCTGATAAATAAGATAATTGATAAAGAACTTCATAAGGCTCTTTCTGATAAACAGACTGATTACATAATTTGTAACAGATAAAATACATTTTACCAGTTTATGCACAAATAAATTGGCTAGTCCTAATTATTTCAAATGGACAATACAGACAAGGAACATCAGACTGGACTGCAATAGTGCAACACAGTGTTTTAATTTATTCCAAGCAATTGTCATTAAACCGGCTTTTTATCTCAATTCAAAATCCCTGACAATAGTATATACATGATGCTGTAACTCAAAGTAGATAAAAGTGTGGTTTATAAAGTCTGAGCTTACCTTATGAGTGAGGTTGGTCGTCAAGTGTGTGTTGTGTGTTTCGTCAATGTGACTGTGGGGTCTTAAAGCAGGAACACTAATCTCCTTACAGAAGCTTTGCTGTTCTAACACCGTGCAGCTTTTACCTGTGAAAGACATCAGGCCTGAAATAGAATACACAAAATTCCCAATATATGGTTTAAAATATCAAAAAAGGAAAATGGTCCAGAGCAAAAGTTTGGGCACCCAACATGGCCAGTACTTTGGCACCCCCTTTGGCAAGTATCCCAGCTTGTAAACCCTTTTAATAGAAGCTAAGATATGCAATATGCAAGAGATGCAATATCCCCTCCTACAGGACTCTCTTTTCATGCACTATTTATATATATTTTATATTGTAATATAGTCTCTATAATATATATTATATATAATTTCCATCAATAAATTTCTACTCTATTCTATTCTATTCTTTGCAAACAGCTTCTAGTTTTGTGAGATTCTTGAACTGTCCTACATGCACTGCTCTTTTGAGGTATATCCACATATTTTAAATCATGTATAGGTCAGGACACTACACTAATTTCACCACTTCAGGAAGTCATATTTTTAAGGTGCGCTTAGGATCATTATCATGCTGTAGAAGCCATGCAGTTCTCAGCTCTCTTACAGACTGTATGTTTGCTTTCAGAATTTACTGGCATTTTAGTGAATTCATTCTCTCTTCCACCAGTGAAATGTTAACTTGTTATCTGTACCACTGGCTGCAACACAAGCCCAATACATGCTCCACCCATCACCTATGTAACAGTTGGAAAATAATGATTTCACAAAATTCTGCACTCTTTCTACATTATTGATTATAAAATGTAGAAAGTGCTGTTTCTATAGAAAGAGTCATAGGACTTGTATTCATCAGTGCATAGGACTGTATTGAAATATGGACGTGGTGAAGACAGAAGTTGTTGTGATTATTCCACCATGAAGTCTGTGTTTGTGAAGGTGTCACTGCACAGTAGAACAGTGCACCACCACTCCAAGGTCAATTAAATCTTACTGAATGTTTTAAACAGTTAAACTGGGGATAGAAGTACATTTCAATAAAATGTCATCAGATGAGATCAGATCAGATCACAGTGGCTTACAGTTCAAGAAAAATAGAAACAACCTTTTTTCATATTATCATCTGATATTATAAATTGTGTAAATACTGTCTAGCACACACAACCACAATCATGGGGAACACCTCTGACCTGACAGTTGTGCAGAAGGTGATCATCAACACCCACAACAAAGAGAGTAAGCCAAAGAGTGCTGTATCAAAGCATAATAATAGAAAGTTGACTGGAAAAGGAAATGTGGTGAGATGACCACAGCCTGCCCAGAGAAGTCAATTCAGAAACTTGGAAGAGCTTCACAAGGAGTGGACTAAAGTTGGTGTCAGTGCATCAAGGGACACCACACTCAGACAACTCCAGGAAAGGGGGCTCCAACTGTGTCTTACCTGGGTGAAGGAGATAAAGAACTTCACTTTTGCTCAGTGCTCCAAAGTCCTCTTTACAAATGAAAAATAGATTTTGCACTTTATTTGGAAATTAAGAGTCCTAGAGTCTCAAATCAAGCTCAGCGTGGAGAAGCACGGAACCCAAGGTGTTTCAAATCCAGTGTGAAGTTTCTGCAGTTTCTGATGGTTTAGGGGGTCATGTCGTCTGTTGGTGATGGTCCACTGCATCTACCAGATGTACAAAATGCTTGCATCTGCTGACAAGGTTTATGGAGATGATGCTTCCTTTTCCAGCGGGACTCCAGCCCATAGTGCCAAAACGTCTTATACAAATTAATATGAAATATTCCATGAATTTCAGATATGATGAAGGTCAAGTATGTAAAACAAAAAGACATTAAATATTTATCCTTATTAAGACATTAAGAATAAGACATTTTAGTTTTTGGAATAAAATTATTAACAAAGATGAACTTTCACATGACATTCTAATTCCCTGAGATGCACTAGCAGATTTTACTTCTAGTAATTCAGTTTTATATGGGTCCAGTATGGTCAAAAAGGGACATTTTGTTGGCAAGCCTGAACTGTAAGAAATAAGAGTCCAAACATAGTGCTTAATTATTTATTTGACTCAAACAAGTTTTGACATTTGTACCTTACTCCATGGAATCTCAATGGTGAACATGTAATCATTACAGCTACAGAGACTACGAACATTTTATTTTCTTGTTCTCCCCCTCCAGATTTCCAAATGAACTAATGGGTCATTTTAGAGGCCAAGGTTATCGCGCCCTTCAAAACAAAATACAAAAAAATCACATCAGAGCAAAACGTGTCTATTGTATGTACGAGATGGGCAGCAGATTAGTGATTCTGCCAGGACTATTGAGGCTAATAGATGATTCCAAATGCTATGCTTTTATACAGGCATGAGTGGTGGACTTTATACAGCTGTGGGATGATGCCAAACTGCGGGATCTTCCATTCTAATCGAAACACGGATCCATTAATTAATTTATCAAACTGGTAACTTTACAAACTGAGTGCTGCCTCCTTTATTCATGATCTAAAATGATGGATTAGTGCAACTTGGAGGTGGATTGGGTAGTCTTTGGGGATTTACACCAACATCATAGTGTACTTTGACACGATCATAGCACAATGGATGAGCAAATTGGAGAATTTGTTCTTAAAGCCATTAACATTTGCCATATTGAGCTTAGCACAGCCAATGCCAATAGCTTGAATGCTCTATACAGAGTGAAGTGAATGGCTTCAATTTTCAATTTTCATTTCCCCCTCAGAAAAAGTGCATAAGACAGACTGAACTACAACAACGCATCACAGCTCCACATTAGAGGACTGCAAATAAATTAAATACCGGATTCAGGACATCACCTGCACAAGGTAAGGCTTCATCCAGAAAAACAAAAAGAAACAAACAAATAAACAACAAAATAACAATGTAGTAAATAAAAACATCCATGAACAGTAATACTGTAACATTCAGTTGTTTTTAAACATTATTTTGAATCCAGTAAAATCCAGTAAAATCTTTCAGCAAACAAATACACACAAATGGTCCCATGATGACAAATTACAAATCAAGATGAAGCTGAAGAATGATGCCCTTGCTGTAGACAAAAGATGAAGGCTGATAAACTGAGCTGCTGGTATGGAGGGAGCGGGTGAGTATACCGAAGTTCAATACATTGAAATTCCACTAGTCCTGAACTATGAATAAGGCATTTGATGATATAGATATGACAAGCAATGCGGATAACGGTTTCCCCAGGTAAGGTCCCCACAATGTGTGTGTGTGTGTGTGTGTGTGTGTGTGTGTGTGTGTGTGTGTGTGTGTGTGTGTGTGTGTGTGTGAGACATTTCCATTTTTCCTGCTTTTCACTTTTTCACATACTGTTAATCTGACAGTCGTTCTTTGCATTGTGTCTAAAAATGACCAATTAATGGACCAATTGAATGGAATTTAAAAACCTCCTTTACAAGAATGGTTCTCCAAAGGACCATCTACTTAAAGGTTTGTTGGTTTAGATTGGAACTCACCAAGAATCCTTTCTGGCACCTTTTATTTTTGAAAAAGGTGGTCTTTAGAGGACTGAACTGGGACACACTGTTCAAGGAACCACCTCAAGTGACCACCAAAGTTGGCCTGCACTCTTTACAGTGTCCTAATAGGGTTCTTTTGATGGATACCTTACAAGAATAAGATTTAATTCTTCCTAGAATGGTTACATGAGGTTCTTTTACGTATGAATGGACCAATAGAATAGAGGTGTTCCATCTTTTCATAGTCTTTCTTCCTACTACTGTATGTGTGTGTGTGTGTGTGTGTGTGTGTGTGTGTGTATTCATATACAAGGGGAATGCTTGGTCATTGGTCAGCTTCAAGCAGATGGCATTGCATACCAAGCTGCCCGGCACATTCAAATAAACAAACAAAACAAACAAAAGAGTAAACAAAACACAGCCCTGCTCATTTCTTATGTAACAGAACATGCTGTAGAAACTGTAGTGTTTTCAGATTCCAAAACCTACTAATACTGAAGGAACTGCCTGGAGGCTGTGGACAGAGACAGAGCCTCCACTCCTGTGGTTCACAGGTTTGTAGTGCACTTGTAAGTACATGACAGCTAGCCAGTGTCCACTTTCGTGCATTTGTGACTCCAGCTTGGCACAGGTTGCAAACCCAAACATTATGGCCAACCTGAGATAGGCAAGCGCTCTGGTGCTGTTACTTCACTTTACAATGACCTCACGAGCCAAATGAGCCAGTGTTAACTGAAGAGAACATTCTAGAGGCTCAACAGGCCACACCTCTCCAGATTTATTGGTGTTTCAAGGAAAATAAATTTCTAACACAGTGATACAAAATGTGGATGTTCTGGGGGGCCTTCAGAGCTGGTCTGAGGACCACTGTTCTAGACACTCTACAGCAGCCACACATAAATGTATTACTTCAACTAAAGGTTTGGGTTTGTTGGTGTTTACTGGAGAATATATGATCAGTGTACTGTTCTATAGAGTTCTGGAGAATTTCTTAAGCAGTGTTCCCCCAAATCTTTTAGTTCAAGTTGGAAAAGAAGGCTCTGGAAAATGAAAATGTCAAGAACTAGACTGGGAAACACTTCACTAGAATGCTGCACTAGATCCCAGTGACAGCACTAATATTTACACACACAAAATAGCAAAAATGGTTCTCACAGGGCATCACAGCTTTATTTTTGACCTTTATTAATTTGTGTTGTGATTCTGAAGACAGGGTTGGGAGGCACTGCTCTAGAATCCTACAGAGCTCAGGCACTGCTCTAAAAAAATCAGCAGAGCTCTAGAAGATCCTTATCTATCTGACAGGAAACGACACGTTTATGTCTTTCCCATGCTCATCAAGCTTGAGATGGAGAGATGTGAGGGATGAGTGATGAGGAGCGGAGGCTCTCGACTCTGAAACAGTGCGGGTGCACATGACCATTGAAGGTCCAGTGTCACGCCAGACTAGAGCTACTTATGTACGTTAAAAAACTAAAAGCCACTGTCCACACGGCCTACGAACGGAAAACACCTACATCAACAGACTTAGCGTAGTGCCTTTTTAAAATTTACTCTACATTATTTATCTGATATGGACATACTGTAAATAGAGGACTAGAGTTTACATACTTTTATTTCAACTTTCCTGATGATTCAAGAGTGGATCATCCCGAATATGGGAACAAACATCCACATAAGTTAGTGTTTGACTTTGGAGGAAAGGATCTCAAGCAGAGAATGGGTTAAAGCAATAAATAAAATCTAGCACAATACATACTCTTATATAGCTATGCAGTGATACATGGTACGTTCTGAAAAACGACATTTGTGACAAACCCAACTGGAAGAAATGACTGTGACCCTTTGTGACCAACCCCCCGCTCTTTTTTCCCGATATGGTACATTCCTATCAGTGAGCTGAAGAATCACAAGCCATTGCAGCACTTCTTTCTAAAATTCCAGTGTCTGACAAACAGCAACAGAGGGATGTGTGTGTGTGTGTATGTGTGTGTGTGTGTGTGTGAGTGAAAGTGTGTGATCTGTTCTGGACAGATCAGTGATGTGATATGAAGTCTGTACCACTGCATTCTCTTTGAGGGTGTGATATTCTCTTTTTAACTCATTTTTCTTCCTTCTCCTGATGTGATTGGCCAAGGCGGCGTGATTGACAGGGTTCTAGACGCGGGTGAGGAAGGCCAGGTTGAGGCTGCTGGGAATCTGAATGGTCTCCAGGGCCAGAGAGGAAGGGTTGAAGGGGAAAGTGACCGGATAGATTATTTTGGTGTCCAGCAGAAGCTGTGGAGATTCCTTCCGGTCCCGAAGACGATTCTGATACACAGAGAAAAAGAGAGAAACACACACACACACGCACACGCACACACACACGCACACCCACACCCACACACACACACACACACACACACACACACACTTTTTCAATTGATTGCGAGAATCTCTTAGTACTCTTAGGACAGTGTCAGGCTTAATTCATATGACGTCAGTGGGAACAAGGGGCCCGGCTTAAAACAGTGCTAATGAAGCCAGAACCTAGTATGGTCACATCGTGCATCTGGACTCTAATACTGAGGTAGCGATTGTACTTCAAATCAGCCCATTGGTGGAAACTGTGTATTATGTACAAACACATCATGCAATAAGAAAACAGGAACAGAGCTTTCTGAAGTCTCACCTGTATGGTTCGTATGAATGTTACAGACACTCTCTCTTCAAATGCATTGACAGGTGTGTACAGGTTCAGCACCTTCACAATCTGTGGAGAGAGAAAACAATAGGCACATCAGAAACACTGAAATAACATAAATCAGTGCTTAGTGATGTTAATTCAGGTGTCCTGGTGATGGTAATTAAACACATCCAGGCACTGGCAGGGGTCGTCCAGGAGAAATCAGGAACCAAGCTTTGTTCTTCAAACTCAATCTCACATGATCTCACCTACTTTCTTCAGAATGAGAAACTCTTCTTCCTCTTTACTGCATTTCTGATTACCTGCATGTTCTAATGGGGTCTGCAATGGTTGCAACTCAAAGTAGCCGAAGCAATCATAAGAAGGGGTGTCCACAAACATTTGGACATACTACAGTATATACTGGTTTTATTTTATGTATGTGTTGGATCTGTGGCGGCACCACAAGTCACAACTTACAGGACTTAAAAGACTGCTGGAACATCTTGGTGCCAGATATAACATCTTGGTGTATATACAGACAATTACAGATATGAGCTCACCTATGGAATTAACAGTCATTTAAAACTATGGTAACACTGTTTGACAAGACATGTATGTAATGTGTTTGTGTGTGTTACCTGAGAAGTAGTAAGAGCGTTGCACATGGAGCAGATAGCCTCTGCATCCTCATCAGTTTTCTTCTTAACCTGCAGCAGCTGAGCAGCCTGGATCAGAGGCTCCAGTGTCTCCTTTGCTCCACACACCATCAGATTCTTATCCCTCAGCCACTCCTCCAGCTGACTCACATTGTACCTGCACACATGACCATACGCATCTTTAACATTCACAAGATATTCTACAATGATCTTAATTTGAAGTGTCATGTACTGAGGACAGGAAAACCATCCTTTGTCCCATGATGGCATGTAATTGGTCAAGTATTTATATTTGTCACTAATAACCTGATCAATGATACACCAGCATCAATAACAGATGATGGTTGTTGTTTGATCAGCAATTTATCCTACATGAGTAATGATCTCCTACATGCTGCTCTACCTGATCTGCATGCCCTTGCTCCATGAGCACATGTCCTTCCGCAGCAGCAGGTTGTTGAGAGTGACCGCTCCAATGATGTAGAACTGCTGTTTGACCACCTGTTTGATGAGCTCAGGATCAGTTCCGTGCTGGCACATGATGGAGTGGAAGGAGTTGAGCTGTCTGATGATGGAGTCCAGGGTGTAGGTCCCTTCATCCGCAATGCTGGACGTCCGCTTCCGGAGACCCGTCGGCTTCACGCCGGACACACCCTGGATCGTCTCATGCTCCAGCATACCGGAGACTGAGACACACACACACAAAGAAAACATCAGCCATTAATTAATCATCATGATAAGCTTACCTTTCAGAACCTGAACACAATGAAGCTTTACATTAGCCAAATGGACATTGTGCCAGCAGCCTTAATTCACTTTCCCCTTCAGCTTTTAAGAGCAGGACATTACTGATCATGATGAAAATAGCTAAATCCCAAACTCATCAGTTTGCTTGCAAATTGTGTGAGTGCAGAATGTGTGTGCTGTGTGCTTTTATTTGCTCACCGATCATGGGCTGCAGGATGTTCTCCATGCACTTAATGAGCTGCTGATAAATCTGAATGGCCAGATCGCTCAGAACCTGCCTGTACTCTGCCAGATCAAAATTACTCAGACAGTGGTCATTCTGTTTAGGGGTGTTGAATTTCATAAATTGCTGAAAATAAACAGAAAGAAACCAGTAAAGGGTTTGTGATCAAACGCAGTAACACTCCGTAAGCTGACAGAGAAATGGACAGATTGTGAGAGTTTGTGAGTGTTTACCTCATCTCCGCTGTACTGTTTCAGACAGTGAAGGAAGCGGCATGTGTTGGCCAGCCAGAATGACACCGTCTCAAAATCGTCACCTCTTTTCTGTGGAAAGAAAGAAAGTAAGAAAGAAAAAAAGAAAGATAGAAAGAAAGAAAGAAAGAAAGATAGAAAGATAGAAAGAAAGAAAAGTAAATACATGTAAACACATGTAGCACAAGCTAAGACGAGGCAATAGGTCCTAGTAGTATAAATAATCATATACATTCATAATTATTATGAATCATAATTATTATACAATGGACATCATACATATACTATATATGGGACATATTATAAAACATATACATTTAGAGAACATGATTCTTACATACAAATATTTACATATACATTAGTGTATATATATATATATGCTGCAAAGATTTGATTGCAGGCTTTATGCCCCTGTAACCCAAGCCTAAGATATTTGGGCAACCGAAGATATTTTAGTGCTGCAGCCCCCAAGTATAACTTATATTACTATACTAATAACTTCATATTATTATTATTATTATTATGTTTATCTGCTCCAGTTTGTGTGTGCATTTGCACATCCGTGTCAGCACATGTGAGTTTGAGTACTTACCTTGAGGATCTTCTTGATGCTGTTGATAGTGGAGGTGAGGAGTGCTCTGACTTTCTGGTCATCGTTGATGTAGTCAGCGTGTCTGAGACACATGAAGAGGATATAGGCCGGCAGCCCAGGAATCAAATTCACTGCTACACCACGAGGCTTCAGCTCTATACACACACGCGCGCACACACAAAATGTAATTTGGCATGGGAACGTTGTTAACTTATAACACATTTACAGCAGAAGGAAACGGACAGGTGTTTCCAAAAGGCAAATTCAGAAAGCTTAAGCTACTGTGTGTGTCTTACCCAGAATGAGATTCTTGACCAGTTTGAGTTCATCCTCTTTTTTGTACTCCAGCATTCCCTGGAAATCCTTCTCTCTGCGTGGAATATTGACTGGGCGGATGGGCTCATCTGCCATCTGGCCTGGGGACACATTCTCAATCTGTCCACCTATGCATGCATACACACACACACACACACACACACACACACACACACACACACACACACACACACACACACACACACACACACACAGTGAGTGAGTTGGGATTACATATTTTACTTAAAGCAGAATTTCACCTGATCCAAACTCTCCCAAGAGAAAAAGAAGCTTGTGTTATACTAATATATACACATAAATGTGAAACTTTAAAGCTATGTGGACATTTTCCAAAATTACAAGAATATGTTACCTTCCAGGTCATTTATCTTCTTGGCAAACACTTTGAGCTGCTTCTTCAGCTTACGGACTGTCTTATCCTGCTTCTCCAGCTGCTCCATGAGGTCCTACACAACACACACAAAACACAGCACTGTCAGAACTTCATGGCAGCATTCCAGGGAAGCTGTGTGAGCTGGGGGGATTGCAGAGGAGTTTAGTGTTGGGGAATCAATCAGTCATTAAAAGAGAGAAGCACATTAGTGCTCGGATTCAGCTCAGTCCAGTTGAGAGAGAGAGAGAGAGAGAGAGAGAGAGAGAGACAGAGACAGAGAGTGAGAGAGAGAGAGAGAGAGTGAGAGAGAGAGAGCGTGAAAGGACGACTGAAACCATGATTGTGTGTGTCTGGGTGAGAGAAGGAAAGTTTGTGTTGAATCACACCGCTGTGGGTTAAAACAAACAGCTGCAGACAGTTATAGCTCAGCTCCGATTCTGTGCAACACACATACATACACACACACACACACACACACACACACCACAATCTCCGTTAGTGTTCACACACGTGCAAACCACTCCTCTACATACAATCAACCTCCGTAGAACGCTGATTCTGTAGGCTTTTGGGTCCTCAGAGGGATTCACCTGTGAATCAAGAGGCACAGTGATAAAAAGCCCACCCACACACACTCAGAGGAAGACGAGTGTGCTTACACACAGACCAACACACATAGGTCTGGACAATACTGACAGGAGAGAGTAACGATTCAATGATTGGTTAAAGCCATGACAACTAAATTCTGTCTCAGTCCATAAATAGTTTATGTTGCATAGAAACCACAGGCTATAATATAAATGTTGTTACTAAACATAGAGTATATATAGTGATTAATGGACTGACCCTTAGGAAGCCCATCCTATGGTCTACGTTGATTTTCCCAGGTCATGTAGCTAATCCAATTACCTCCACCAAACACCACCTCCTTGATTCTGTATTTATTTGATCTGCTCCACTGAGGTTTATAATTACAGGCTGTAGTTCAGCTGTTTCTCTGCATACTTCGTAATTATGTTGCATCCAGTTCTTCAGTGGTCAGGACTCAGAGCAGGTATTAGTTTGGGTGGTGGATCATTCTCAGCACTGCAGTAAGACTGACTGACAAGTGGTTCAGAGACAGCAGAGCTGCCGGAGTGCCCAATCACCGGGATGGGGCCCACAGTATGCAAAGAAACAGCTCTCTCTCTCTCTCTCTCTCTCTCTCTCTCTCTCTCTCTCTCTCTCTGTCTGTCTGTCTGTCTGTCTGTCTGTCTGTCTGTCTGTCTGTCTGTCTGTCTGTCTGTCTATCTATCTATCTATCTATCTATCTATCGACTGTATATATAAATCCCTAGAAGTGATCTAGTGCCATTCACTCACCAGGTTTTCGTTGGTCAGCCGTGTGATTTCGTGCTGCAGACTGGCCTCAATACGGGCTTCTGGTGGGAGCTGCAGGTTCTGGGCAAGTAGCTGCTGCTGCCGATTGTTCTCCTCCTTCACGCTCTGCAGCTCTCCACGCAATACCTCCAACTCGGATTCATGAGAGCGCCTCTGAGCCTGCAGCTGTGACTCCAACAATCTGCAGGGGGCGAGAGAGAGGGAGAAGGATGTATATATTTTGATATATCATGTATATATATATATATATATATATATCAAATGAGTAAGGCGACGTTAGTGTGAAATCATAGTAGTCTCCCAGCGAGGTCACTAAAATGTGAACATAGTATGCAGCTTATATCAATAAATAATGCATTCTACAAACAAATCCAGTGCATTATTAGTCTAAGGCTCCACCTCCATGTCTGGCATTAACATGTGTCTTGGTTGATCCGATGACAAACACTACAGACGTCTCTGACCACTTGTGATCGGCTTTCTCAGATCACTTCGTCTGGCGTGCATAAATTAATTAACCTGAAATAAGGCACCTATTGTCGCTTGCACACCAACCACAAGTGTAATCGTTATCCATTAGTTTGGTATTTAGTGTGTTCAGCTAATTCACGAGAACATTGAATGGTGTGGTCTTTTGGCAATTACATATTCGTCTTCCGGGGCAGTGACGTGGTTGATGTGGGTGGTACTTTGCTGTCGAGACGCATTGAGGGACTTGAAGTTCACACTGTAAGAATAATGTGGTCACACTTGACCCACTCAAAATGTGGTTTGAATGATTGGATTTCCATGTATATTGGAGATGCATTGTAGCTTGTTTAAACTTATGATTGGATCACTAATGATTAGATCACTCTGGATGCACAGATGGTCCTGGACACATGTTAATGCCAGGTTGAACAGGGCCTAATAGAACAATCTAAGACTCAGCTATTTGCTAAGCATCCACCTCCATTACCCTATGGTGCACTCTTTAGGTACAGAATCCAATACTGCCCTTCATAGTGCACAACACAGGAAACAGAGAACTTGAGAAATCGCCAAAGTCATAAAGCAAAGTGATCATTTCAGCAGAAGCCCTGTTTATAGCCAAGAGAGAGCAGCTAACAGGCCAGTAGTGGTCAGTACACCTCTCAGTACGACCCCCTCAGGCCAAACCAGCGTGCAGAGCAGTGACAGCATCAGCGTCCACCTGAAAACCAAAGCCTTTTCCTGCCAGAAGAAACAAATTTGAAAGGAGAAATGGTCATCATGAAATGATGAACTGAATGAAGTCCATGCATCATCATCACAGCCTTAAAAAAACCCAGAGATGCGTTTCCATGGTTACATGCATGGTCAGTAAGATGAGAAAGTAAGTATCACTGATCTCGCTGTTCTGCAGTGAGAGTGTAAATATGTGTGTATGCTGGGTGTGTTAATGAGCATACAAATATTATTTTTAATATCAAGACTTGGCTTCTAACTAACTAAGTCACCCAGTCATGTTTAGCAGGCCAAATACCAAATACTCTCCACAAGGGGGCACTAAATGTACTCAAATAACTTTTAATGCCTCTACTGTGATACACACATACAAATACATATATAAAGAATATATATATTCATATATATATATATATATATTTTTTTTTTTCATATATATATATATATATACACACCCACCCACACATATACATATATATATATATATATATATATATATATATATATATATATATATATATATATATATATACACACATACATATACCTATGTATGAATATACATATATACTTTATTTATGAATAAAGGAATGACTGAATGTTCATATGCACATATACACACATGTGCACACACACACACAAACACACAGTTAACCTGTTGGTCTCCTTTAAGCCTTCATACACCAGCCACAGCTCTCCATCCTCATTCAGCTTACGCATGTCAGGGAGAGGGGATCTGACAGGACATGGGATAAAATGACAAAGAAGAAAAGAAAAAGGAAGGCGGGGGGAGGTGGAGAGGGACAAAAATGACAACACAAAATAAAGTAAGGATGGAGCTGATTCAACATAAATAATGAATTAATAAGGGATGAACATGTGTTTGGCAAACAAAAAAGAAAATGTTCAAAGATTAAAATAAACATAGAAACACAAATACATAAAGCCTTATGGAAGACGACATGCACCAGTTCAGGTTCCCATCCTCACAACATCATGTAGCATTAAAAGTGGATTCTGGTCTAAAACGAGCATTTCATATTATAGCTTTGCAGCTCACAGCTTCATGAATTTGACAGAATTTACGACTTGTGTACCATGTCCTTATTCACAATCCAACAGCAGGACGCTACAGCTACAACCAGGAATACAGCAAACTACAGCTTCATTCTGTGTTTACAACATTCATGTAGAATTGTCAGACGCATGGAAGCTTACCCATAGCGTATCTCCATCTCCCTGCAGCCGTGTAACTATTCTACAAATCTAATTTACACCATTTTCCCCCTTAAAACAAATGCAGCCAATCAGCCAAGAGATGTTTAGTGTGTAACATTCAGTATAGTTCTAACTGCATCTAAATCATCACACACTAACCTCAAACAATGTGGAGATGTTCAGTAACCTGTGAGCCGGGGACCACCAGTGGGCCGTGAAGCACTCATTAGTGGTCCCCCAGCCCTTCCGCAGTAGTCCATACCGGGTTTTAAACAGCACTTAAAATAATGTCTATGTGAAAAAATGGATTTAGTACGAGTGAAAATCCAGAGATCAATTGTGTTCATTGTTCGTTGTGCAAATTAAAGTTCTCAGTACAATACTTTACATAGATAGTTATGTTTTCTTGTGGGGTGTTAAGTTTTCCGGTTGTAAACAGTGGGCTGTGAGGTGGAAAAGTTTGAGAACGCCTGCTCTAATAAACTTTGTTTACACTGCTATAACGTGGTTTGGGACGCTGTATAACTTTTGTCGTTTAACTTGGTGACTTTGTGGCTTCCCAGAGTATGCCCACCAAGTTCTACAGTGTCTGAAACCACATAAACAAGTCTATTAGAGATTACTGAACATCTCCACACACAGTTAACACCATGCAAACCACTGATATGAAAAAGGCTTCCACTGCTTGCCAGCAACATCATCTCTCTGTCTCCTGCTCCAAACGAAATAAGCTCATTTTAGTCCTGGCTGATTGTTAATGAGGAATAAGCTGGGAGCTTGTCTTAGCCTCTGTTTTCACAGTTAAACGTGTTAGTTTGAGAACTAAAAGGCAAAACGATAGCTCTCATTCACTGCACACATGCGGGGTTAGTGGAGCTTCTCTGCGTTTTACAGCGAGGCTGGTTTTCATCAGTACAGAGTACTGAAAGTCATCTGCGAACAGTGCATGGCCATGCAGAACACCTCGCTCTGTCCCTTGTCTCTTATGCCGTACGTTTTACCTCAGCCTATTCACCAGCTCGTTCACCTCGAGCGGCCTGCGCAGAAACCTGGGTGATCTGCGCAGGACAGGGGGACACATGAAATAGACAGACACACACAGAGGAAAACACAAACACACTCGGACTTGTGTTCTACGCATCTTCAAAACAGATGTTCAGTCGTAATGAATGAAAAATGCTCTCGGTAGAAAAGCGCCCTCTTCTGGAGAAGATCAGAAGAGCATACATTGTAGGCAAATATTTAAAGGGGAATTCCACTGACTTTCCAAATCTCTAAATCAGAGTGTCTGGATAAGATTTCCTGAGATCTTCTGAGTCGGCCAGTCATTATCTCAACCTCCTTTTCCTGAATAGGGTAACGGTTGATCCAGAGCCCACCTGAAGTCATTGAGTGAAAGGAAGGAATACCCCCTGGTGCCTGGACAGGGCACCAGTCCATCGCAGGGTACCGCACACACAGTTACACCTAGGGGGCAATTAAGCACAGCCAATTCATCTACCATGTGCATTTTTGGGAGATGGAAGGAAACAGGAGTTTATGGAGGAAACCTGTGTAGCACAGGGAGAACACACAAAACTCCTCACAGACACTGACCTGATTAGGGATCGAACTTGAGATGTGGGACACATGCGCTACATACCATGTCAACCCACAAGTTTCATGTGTAAAGTTGATAATCATAAAAGAGTGATTATCCTTAAAGAAAAACACAAATTCTCGATGGGAACCACTTCGCCCTCCACCATTTTAATATTACACAATTTTAGAAATGTCAAAAACTTCTCATAACTATGGAAACACTATCTTGAGTATCACGTATAATTGTGAGAATTGGGGTCAAACATTTCTAAGATTCATAACCGCTGGGTGTAATAAGTTTGCGGTGTAAACTCAGACACCTGTTTTAATTCACCGTCATTATGAACCGTTATGAGTTTTCATATGTTTTTATGAGGTTTTTTGTGAGTTTTTCATTAATAACTGGTTAATTATGACAGTGGAATTCTCCTTTAAGATGGCAGTGCTAATCCACTGTGTGTGAACTCCTCAGAATCAAACAGATTTGATTCCAATGGGATGTTCTGAGTGGTGTGAGACACAATGGAGCTATCACCCCTGTCACCAAATTCTCTCCATTATTGCTGTTTATCACTTTTTTGACATAATGTGAATCTGGCAGTTCACACTGTGAACGTTTCAGGATGAATGGACCAATAAAAATGATTCAAAATGACTTGGAAACATTTTTTTTCACAGTGACGTCCAATGAAAGTTTTTCCTTCTCCCGTGGAGATACGAGTTTGTTGTGGCTGTAAGAATATATGAACATTAAGGTGTAAAATATATCTGGTTGTGTGTGTATTCTGTACCTGTTGGTGTCTTTGAGTCCCATGTAAGCCTGAGAGATCTCTTTAGCATCAGTGAGCTTATGCACATCCTCTACGTAGTGCAGCGGCTCTGTCATCGTCTCCTAAACACACACAAACACACAATCAGAAAACAACCACCATTAATGACATCATCAGTTTAATGTGTGGCTCTTTAGGCAGCAGTCAAATGTCATTTATGGTATGTGTGGAAAAAAACATGCATGGATACGCACTGCCTAACTGCTGAGGGCATGTTTGTGGGTGAAAATCGATGCATATGTAAAAATGAAAGCTCATAAATAAAAACTGAGGGATGTATATTCCAGAGCCCCTTGACAAATTATGGTTATTAGATCATGATAAATGCATCAACACTTTGGTTATTTTAGTAAAATCATAAATATTTTATATTAGGGATGTGACTCAATATTAATTCAGAAAACTCTACACTACATTCAATAACACTAAAAAGTAGGGCTGAACGATTTGGACAAAAAGTCAGATTTATTTTGGCTGAATGGCGATATATGAGATATGTTATATGATATGACATAAAAGTGCAAAGAGGAGAAGTTGGGAGCAGATTAAAACAGAACATTATTTTAAAAAATGTAAACTTAATATAAACAGTATCGCCTCAGCCTATATTGTGCTCTGTTTATATCCTGATATGAAAATAATTAGCAATATATCGCCCTCCCGTACTAAGGAGGAGCAGTTGTGCTCCCTTTGTAAGGAATATGCAGTTGGTCATGTGTTGTAATGATGAGAACCACATTATGCCCAGAAAAGCTGATGTAATTTATCACAATAATGATAAAATACAATCAAAGCCCACCCGGAGTGCATGCCTTACTGAACACTACTGTAACACATGCAGTTGGATTGCCACCTTCAGGTCAATACATCCTAATGCATGTTTACACCCTTGCAGGCCACTGAACATTAGCTTGACCTTTAGTGGCTCATAAAGCTCAAAATGTGCAATACGCTGACCACTAATGTAAATAAAAACTGCTTTAAGGATCATGCAGCTCATTACAGAACTAACGGCGCTCAGACAGTCAGGTCATTCTCATGAAACAGCCTCAAATCATGTCCATAAATAACTGAGGGCGATGATAATCATGATCATTTAAAAAATGACCGGGAGCTCAATATGGGACAGTAAAGGGTTACTTTGCTTATTTTTTTAGTTTCTCATCACAGCAATGTGTCTACAGATCTACATGATCAATATTCATGCTTTTTAAATAGTTTTCATTTTAACTGTTTTCAATTGAAGGTTTCCCTTGTAAGTTATGAGTAAACTCAAACAGCATTAAAAAAATACTGTCAATATGCTGTAGCATTTGAATAAAACTGCTGATTACAATATTCTGAAAAAATAGTTGGTTCAAAATACTTTAGAGCACCAAAGAAAATGTATATTTCTTCTATTTTCACTGCTTTTTAAGTTAATAAATTTGTTTATTATGAATTATATTAGTATAAAATGTAATTATTTGAAATTGTAACACAAATTTAATTACAGTATTAAAGCACTGACCTTATATTGACCCTATATTCAAAAATATACTTGTATAAATTGGAAGAAAAGGGGCCTGAAGGACAGGATTCCATTCTAAGGTATGCAAAGCAATAAGCAATAATGAATTTCTACATTTTACTAGTTATAACTTTTAAACTATTTTTGTCTTTCTAATAATAAATGACCCAATCACAGACTTTTAAACCTGTAATGTAATTAGTTTTAAAAATACCAACAGTACACAGATATTCAAAAAGAAAAATGAAGAAAAAAATGATCCATATATCCACTCATTTATCCACTTACCCATATAACCGCTGTTCTGATGAACATTTAGTGACTTAAGTTGAAACATGTTCCGAATATCAATTTTAACACATTTTCATTATTCAGATTATTAAAAAATGAGTCATTTAAATGTTTCAGATTGGACTCCAGGATTTGTCATGTTTCCAGAGAATGACCAATTCATACCACAGACTTTAAATACCTTCTCATCCTTTTGGAAGAGCAGTAAAAGAGGAAAAGAGAAAGAGAGAGTTAAACGTAAGATAACAAACTGATGACACAAATACAAACCCCCTTAAACTCATAATGTTAAGTAAGAATAGCTACCGTCAGCTTTTGTTAAGATGATTTCATGAACACTATATGAAAAAAGGACACCAGCTCATTTATTGTTTCTTCTAAAATCTGGAGTTTATCCAACTTTTGTTGGAGTAACTGTTTGGAGCATTGCTGTGAGGATTTGTTTAAGTTGGATGATCACACCTCCAACTTAACCCATCTCAGCCCAAGAGTAGTGGATGGAGCACCATCATTCCAGAGAAGACAGTTCCACTGCTCCACAGCTCAATGCTGGTGGTGGTGGTGTGAGGGGGGGTGGTTATACCCCTCTACCTCACATATAGGTTCCTGTTTATCTGCTGTAGAGAGTCCTATTCTAGCATTACTTCTCTACAGGGACTAGACAAGCAATGAGTGCATTTGCACATCTGTGTCAGCAATGGGTGCAACTTAAAATAGCTGAATGCATTTATTAGAAGGGGTGTCCACGAACATAAACAACATTTGGACGTATGATCTACTGCAGCATTATTTCAAGCTTTAGGTTTATCTATTTCTTCTGTACCTATAAGAGTTACCTTTCTGTTGAACTAAGCAAGCACATTTCACTGTCTGTCTGTCATAACGTTACTGAAGTTGTCACAGACTGAATGGTAAAAGGATCACTTTAAGTATCATATATTTAATATAGTACCTTGTGTTGCATAGCTTCTTTCTGGCTGACCAACTGCGAGCGAAGAATGAGCACCTCCTCCTTTCGGACCTCCAGCTCCTCGTTTGAGGCATTTAACTGGTCCAGGAGAACCTTGTAGGCAGGTGATCCAGGGGCG
The DNA here is from genome assembly GCA_034509495.1 of Acestrorhynchus altus. Lineage (NCBI taxonomy): Eukaryota > Metazoa > Chordata > Actinopteri > Characiformes > Acestrorhynchidae > Acestrorhynchus > Acestrorhynchus altus. Next base: position 7,265,473 of record CM067508.1, read on the forward strand.
GCAGAGGCAGCTCCGGTGTTACCCATCAGAGATTGACGCATCTCATTTAGATTATGCTTGAGTTTCTTATTCTCAGACTCAAGCTCCTGACGCTGAGAGAGGGAGAGGGAGAGGGAGAGAGAGAGAGAGAGAGAGAGAGAGAGAGAGACAGAGAGTGAGTGTGTGTGTGTGTGTGTTTCTGCATCCAGCTATAATGTAAGTCTAAGTTGTTGAGTCTTGAAAGCACGAGTTTGCTTCCCTGTCTCTAGCAAACCCACTTCAAAACGCACTTCACCTTCAGCTACTCCAGTCTGCTATAGAAACCACAAACTGGAGATGTTTGGGTAAAAGCCAGTAGCTTAACTAGAGCCTTTCCATTTGTGTGTGTGTGTTTGTTTACCTTGAGAGATTCATACTCCAGTTCTGCACTGCGAGCTTTCTTATGCTCTTCATCATCCTGAGGATCAGAAGAGTTACAGAGTTACACTGATATACAGTAATCACAGCACTGTTTTTACAGTGTAAGTAATCTCTAACTCGAATTCACACATACTCCTCATAGCATTTGCGAAAAACACGCAATTTGTCCAACAAAAAACACTGTATGCTGATAAATTACACTTTTGGTGTAGTCTGACCACCCTCTCTCCAACGAAAAGGAAACATTGCCAGGTTCACAATGATTTGGGGGCAAGCTTAGCTCTTAAAATGAACGTACACGCTCTCTTACTCTCTCCTCTGAGGGCTAACATATCCAATTTCACTGCAGTCAATATCATGATGGAACTGTCCTTCATTACAAATGGTTCTTTGATTGTGTGCATTTCTTCTAATATTGAGCTTCTATTATAAATATCAGAAGTAATTATTTCTTAACTGTCCATGTCAATGAACCAAATGTCTGATTCAGTGATTTATAAACAGATGAAGAAGTTGAAACTGATGCCATCCATCCATCCATCCATCCATCTTCTTCCGCTTATCCGGGGCCGGGTCGCGGGGGCAGCAGTCTAAGCAGGGAAGCCCAGACTTCCCTCTCCCCCGACACCTCAGCCAGCTCCCCAGGAGGGACCCCGAGGCGTTCCCAGGCCAGCCGAGAGACATAGTCCCTCCAGCGTGTCCTGGGTCTACCCCGCGGTCTCCTCCCGGTAGGACGTGCCTGGAACACCCCCCCAGGGAGACGCCCAGGGGGCATCCGAAACAGATGCCCGAGCCACCTCAACTGGTTCCTCTCGATGTAGAGGAGCAGTGGCTCTACTCCGAGCTCCTCCCGGGTAGCCAAGGATCTCACCCTATCTCTAAGGGAGCGCCCGGCCACCCTGCGGAGGAAACTCATTTCGGCCGCTTGTATCCGCGATCTTGTCCTTTCGGTCATTACCCACAGTTCATGGCCATAGGTGAGGGTGGGAACGTAGATTGACCAGTAAATCGAGAGCTTCGCCTTTCGGCTCAGCTCCTTCTTCACCACAACGGACCGGTACACCGACCGCATGACTGCGGCGGCAGCACCGATCCGTCTGTCAATCTCACGCTCCCTCTCACCCCCACTCGTGAACAAGACCCCGAGATACTTGAACTCCTCCACTTGGGGCAGGACAACTCCACCAATCTGGAGTTGGAGAAACTGATGGATTGATAAAATCAATCAGTTTGTACATATATGTCCAAGTGTTTGGGGACACCCCTTCTAAAAAATGCATTTGGCTACACAGCGGGTTTGGTCCCTGTAGAGAAGAACTGCAGAAAGGAGGACTATGGAACAGATAAACATGAAACTATTGACAGCAGGTGTTGTGGATGAGGTGATCATTCAACATCCTGACCTCACTAATGCTTGTCACTGAATGCCATCATCCTCACAGCAATGTTTCAAAATGTGAATCAAAATTTGAATCCATAAAGATTCAAAATGAATCACAGCTTTTACACCTGCTTGCTCTGTGTGTGTGTGTGTGTGTGTGTGTGTGTGTGTGTGTGTGTGTATACAAGCATGTGTGTGTACCCTGGCTCTAGCCCGCTGAAACTGCTCGTCTTTGCGATCCAATTCGTTTTGAAGCCCCTGTTTCTCCTGCTCCAGCTCCGTCACTCGCTTCTGCAGCTTCAGGAAGAGAGCCATGTCCAGAGATGACTTTGTCACGTCCTGCAGGGGGCGCCACACACATCACCATTTACTTAGATGTAATATTTTACTAATATTAAATGTTTGAAAAGTTGTATATAAAAATATTTGTGAAGTATTCTCTCTCTCTCGCTCTCTCTCTCTCTCTCTCACACACACACACACACACACACACACACACACACACACACACACTTCCTCTCCATTAATCTCCTTTTCGTTTTCCTCCTGTCTCACCTCCACCCCTCTTGATCCCTCCTCCGACTCTGCGAATTCCGAGTTGTAGGTATATTCTGATTCGTTGCTGCTGTGAGTCGAGTCTGTTCTCCTGTGGCCCGGCTTGGGGACATTCTGAGCGAGTAGGAGAAGATCAGGTCTTTCATGTGTGTTTTTATGATAACACTAAATTATATGTAGTGTATGTGTGTGGTGTATACAGCAGACAAACAGAGAGACAAACAAAACATTTGTTGTGTGTGTGTGTCTGTATATATGCACCATGGAGAGTGAGATTTCCTCTTTGAGATCGTCGTATTTCTCCTCCAGTCGAAGGTGCTCTGTGAGGAGGTTCTGATATCGGGATCGTTCCTCGTTCAGATCGCACTCTAACTGAGCTGTCTCCTCCTTCAGAGCCCTCTGCATTTTGTCTACAACATGCACACACACGCACAAACACACACACACACACTGCATTACAAAAACAGGTATGAAACACCCCTACTTTGCCATATGCTACAGTTAAGAGGTTAAAAAATCAGTAATTCGGGGTAAGTTCTGGCTGGGCCAAGACTGGAACAGACTGGGCCACAACTGGGGCATTGTCTGGGGCCTTGTCATGGGCCATGTCTGGGGCCTTGTCTGGGGCCATGTCATGGGTCATGTCTGGGACAATGTCATGGGCCATGTCATGGGCCATGTCATGGGCCATGTCATGGGCCATGTCATGGGCCATGTCTGGGACAATGTCATGGGCCTTGTCTGGGGCCATGTCATGGGCCATGTCTGGGGCCTTGTCTGGGGCCTTGTCTGGGGCCATGTCTGGGGCCATGTCTGGGGCCATGTCTGGGACAATGTCATGGGCCATGTCATGGGCCATGTCATGGGCCATGTCATGGGCCATGTCTGGGACAATGTCATGGGTCATGTCTGGGACAATGTCATGGGTCATGTCTGGGGCCTTGTCATGGGCCATGTCTGAGATAATGTCATGGGCCATGTCTGGGACAATGTCATGGGTCATGTCTGAGACAATGTCATGGGCCATGTCTGAGACAATGTCATGGGCCATGTCTGGGACAATGTCATGGGTCATGTCTGGGACAATGTCATGGGTCATGTCTGGGACAATGTCATGGGCCATGTCTGGGGCCATGTCATGGGCCATGTCTGGGACAATGTCATGGGCCATGTCTGGGACAATGTCATGGGTCATGTCTGGGACAATGTCATGGGTCATGTCTGGGACAATGTCATGGGTCATGTCTGGGACAATTTTCATGGGCCATGCCTGGGGCCTTGTCTGGGGCCATGTCATGGGCCATGTCTGGGGCCTTGACTGGTCTTAAGAATGACCTGAAAAATGGGAACAAAATGGGTCAGACCTAGGAGAACTAGGAGCAGGCTGGGATTAAGATGGACTAAGTCTAGGCCACAACTGGCGTTAAGACATAGTTTAAGAATAAATAAAATAAAGCAACGTCTTGCAATAGGATGGGATAAGAAAGGGGGACAAGACTCTGGGCCAAGACTCAGGTAACATTAAGCTAAAGATTTTAAGAACTGGGAGGGAAGATTAGGGTAGTGTGAAGATCTGTGTACCTGTCCATTGCTGGCCCTGTTCCTGAATCAATCGGTTTAAATCGTTCTTGTCGTTCTTCAGCAGATTGTTCTGTTCTTTCAGCTCCGAGATCATCTACAAGACAAACACACACAAATTAATACACACCTGGACAAGCAATTAACATCGACTGACTTCACTCACAGGTCACATTAAGATGTGCACTTCAGAACTGAATGTAGGAACGTGTTTATGAGTATATACAAATCATTTTAGTCCTGGGCACCACATACTATGTGTCCTTTCCCTCATCTACAGGAACATGCTTTACCAGCAAATCAGGAGGGTGTGTTAAGAGTGAGGATCACACCAAACTATGTACAGCATACGGTCCCAAAAACTAGGCCTGGGAGCCATGGCTCTACTGCATTAATTGGGAGTGTTCCTAAAAGCTAAGAACAATCAACCTTTAACAAAGCTTGAGGAGATTCAGCTACAACTGCCACACAGTTTGCTTAACACAATTATACAGCAAATCTAACACCTCTATCCCATCTCTACTCTCTCACCTGTGATAACAAACAGGTCTCTCTGTCTTAAAAGTCTGAAACGTTGGATCGCTCTCCTGTGGGCCTGAATTAGGAAACAACTTCAGAAATGAGGCTAAATTCATCCAGGGTTCAAAAGAGTACACACTCTGAACCAGGAATTATTACAATCTAGATCTCAATCTAGGTGTTCAGAGGAAGCTATGAGGGGGTATACAGAGGGGAGTAGAGTTTAGGTGCAGTCCAGACTTCTGTCTACAAAAGACTTGGCCAAGATTGGATCAAGACTGATACTGATGTGCAGTCTGGACTTCTGTATAGACAAGGCTGTGCAAAGACTGGGCCAAGTCTGGGACTTTGGGATGATCTACAGTTTAAACTATTTAAAGTACATTAATACATGGAGGTAATGGGAAGAACAGGGAGAACAGGGTGAACTGGTTAACTGACGACACTATCACTTTAAAACACCAACTGCATGCTCATATGCACACAAATACACAGTTATTCACTCTATTTGATTTGACAATTTGATTGCGTGATTTAACAACTATGCTGTTATAGTGAGTATGTTTGGCTACCAATGACTTTTGAACCTGGAATTCGATACCAGCGATTCAATACTTTTTTGGTACTTTACCCTCTGCAATACCAAAAAAATGTAATTGCAGTTTCAGAAATATCCACAGATACTAATTTCAACATTTTGTCATTTATTTAAAACCTTTAGCCCATATATCTTGGACATGGATTTCTGTAAAGCTGCTCGGTGACAACTCCTTTGTTGCAAAAAGTGTTATACAAATAAACCTTGATTGATTGATGGAAATATATTTATACATCTGTAAATACATGAATATGTCCAAAAATATTTTTATTCTATCCTGCAAATGTTTTCAAAATGAAATGAAATATGTATCTCAAATATAAAGAAAAACATACCAATATATTTCTTTTCTGTGTAGGCTTACACACCAGAGTGATGCCACCTCGGTTGTCTAGCCATAATTGAAAAATCCACATTGTCATATAGAGATAAACCAAAGTGCCTGTTGTGCTGTTAGTGGTGTTTGCTAGCTCTGCTGTGTTCTGGTACTCATTGTACTGGGCTGAGTGATGTTCTCTCTGGGTGGATCATGTTTGTGGTCGTAAAGTGAACACTGTCAAATCCTAACACGTTTGAACCAACACAAACACGCATATTCGTACCTGCTCCATCTCGTCCTGGTAGGTCTGTGCCCAATCCTCAATGGCCTTCTTCTCTTTCTGTGTGGTCTGCAGTTCTGCTCGCAGGCGCTCCAGCTCCTCCTGCAGTGTGATTACTTTGTTATTACTGCTCTTGGCATCCTCCTCAGCACAGCGTAACCGGCTCAACTCCCTCTTCAGACGCTCGCTCTCTGCAGTGTGGGTCACCTCCAACCCATTCAGACGCTCACTCAGAGAACGGTTCTCCTTATTCTACAATGCAGAAGCAACAGAATGCAAAATTGTTTTATACAAGCACCAAAAAGTCAAATGAACAATCATCAGAATCATTTGTTTCATTCATAACACAGGAACAACCGACACCGTGACCATCATCTGAGAATGTGTCAAAATTAAACTGCTAGGACCCAGTAATGGGCGGTGACGTGCTAATATGACCAACATTGATGATGTCCAAACTGGCCTGTTCATGCAGTTCAGTTCAGGACGCACTGTATGTACTGATATCTCAATGTTCGCTGTGGCTGCATGGGTACCTGATCGTCGATCTTGCGCTGCAGCTGCATGATTTTGTTTTCCATGCCAATGTTGAGCTTCTTGTAGTGTTCAACTGATCGAGCTTCGATCTTCAGCTTCTTCAGCTCACGCTTGGCCCTCATGCGCCGTATGCAGCACTGCAGGTAGACCACAGCCTCCAAAGAGCGCTTATACCACTGACGGGCCAACCAGCCACGCACCATCTTTTGGATGATGATGGCCTTATGCTCCCGCAGCAGCTGTAGAGAAAGAGAGAGAGAGAGAGAGAGAGAGAGAGAGAGAGAGAGAGAGAGAGAGAGAATGAGAGAATGAATAAATAAATAAATAAATGTACACAAAACACAAACATAAGAGAGACATAAAAAGATTAAGGTGGTCTTTCAAAAGCACAGTACAGTAACTCTGATCTCAGCTCACCTTCTGTCTTTTCAATTTGCAAATATTACACATCCCTGCTCTTCTGCTATTAAACTACCTGCTCTGAGGAGAACCAAGGATTAGAACAAGAAGAAACACGGTTAGCGGGAGTGTGTGTGTGTATGTGGGTGTGTTGCAGCTGCTGGTGTCCATCAGTGGGGCAGTCCCTGCATTAAAACATCCTGTACTGCTGGTCACATGACCTTCTCTCCCTGAGGAGCATCACAACAAATATCCATCCTTCGTCACACTGTAACTGCGGACCACCTCCCTCTATAACTACTCCACTTGGTATATGTAGTCCATCAGACAAGACAGGGATGGTAATGTAGGCTTATATCCCACTGATTATCGTGGTGCACACTTAAATCACACACTCTCCTCTGATCACATGGAGGTGCTGATTATTGAGCTAAAACACAGCTCAGCGTAAAGGAGTTCTTCATCTGATTGTTTGACCTTAGTCTGATCTAAAAAATCTGAATGTGCTGTTTATATGACCACTTGAGTAATTAGACAGACAGACAGACAGACAGACAGACAGACAGACAGACAGACAGACAGACAGACAGACAGATAGATAGATAGATAGATAGATAGATAGATAGATAGATAGATAGATATATTATGGGGTGCATATAAACACACATTCTGGATAAGATCAGATATTAATGTTATGAAAACCAAACTGGAAATTCATTTTATTAGAACTTAATTCTAATGGTGAACCAGCCTTGTGTCTGGAAGATCACCGGTTTGAATCCCTGAACTAGCAGAGCATGCCTGAAGTGCCCTTGGTTAGGGTGGATACGGTTGCCCACCGCTCCGGGCACATGTGCTCATTGTCCCCTAGTGTGTGAATGCACTAGCGTGTGTGTATGTGTATCACTGTGTGTGGATGGGTAAAATGCAGAGGGTCAATTTACCTTCTTAAAAACTTGAACACTATTAAAATTCATATTATTTATAGTCATGGTTCCCATTAAGCTGTAAATATACAGAATTGTCATTTATTCCATTTAATTTGCATACTTAGTCCTTTCTTAACTCATGCTGTGATTGTCTTATCGTCACTGAAATGAAGATAAAAAGTTGTGAGTATGAACAGTAAACAAATATCTCCCAGGTCCTCACACTAACAGTCTGATCATGTGTCTCATGCCTGAGATGATTCAGTGGTTTCTGTTGCGTTAATTATAACTGGACTGTCACACACTTCTACAACCAAACTGCATCAATGGCACTGCTGTCAATCAGATAAACCAGTCTCCACTGCTTCCTTAATACTGAGTTAGTGTGTTGCTGATGTCTGATGTATAAGTGTTTGATAACTGATTCGTGTACCGCTTTGTACAGCTGTCTGGCCATGTAGGCCCGCAGGATGCACTGCATAGCAAGAGCGGCTGCTTGCTTGCGTCTGTAGCTGCTTCTTGCCACGTACATCCGCTGGTACTTCTGGATGACGATGGCGGCTCTTGTACGACGCAGGAATGTAGCCAAGCTGGAGAGAACACACACAAGGTTAACTTAACATTGATCACTTTTAATGTTCTGAGTGAAAGCAGGGAAAAATGTAATAAATGTAAACAAAATGAAATACATAACTAAGCAATTTGTTATGCCATCTATGTCCAATATAAAGGTGAATGTGTGTGTGTGTGTGTGTGTGTGTGTGTGTGTGTGTGTGTGTGTCTGTCTCACCATCGGGCCTGGTATCCTCGTACATATCTCTGGATGGTGATGGAAGCGTGTTTCATGCGCAGGTACTTCTTGCGAGCTAGCCAGCAGCGGATGGTTTTCTGGATGCGGATGCAGGCGGCCCGCAGTTTATCTGCCCGAAGCTTCTCGAGGTACGCCACTTGCCCCGCTCGGAAAAATATCTTTGTCTTTCCAAACTGATACTTATCTGGATCCTAGACAGGGAACAAAAATAAAGAGCTCTAAAGGCTGATGCATCTTCAAATGCTTTCTTAAGATCTTTATTTAATGATCTTTATGGTTTTTATATTATTATAAACAAAGGTTACAACCTTGCTATATTATTACTGTAGACACTGAAGGCTCCTTGTGGATGTAATATTCACTTTTTAAGTACTGAGTCCCTTTATTATTACACAAAATAATGAAAATAGCTGAGCTGCTGGTCAGTGAGCCAATGTAGTAACCTCTCTCAAAATCCAGGCTGCTGATTGGCTGTCTAAATGAAATTCTGTATGCAGGTTTTGCTTTGCTCTAGTTGTATAATGTAGGTTATTATGATTATAAACTAAAGTCAAACAGCTCCTACCTGCACCAGCTTTTCTAACACGTTCTTACAGGTCATCTTCTTATCGGCCAGGACATCCTTCTGCTTCATCAGAACCCGATATCGGCTAAAGAACTCCTGGTAGGTCCACCTGAACAGGCACACATATACATAGTGACTATAGAACTGTATAACTGTAATGATTTAGTGCAACATGCTTAGTTCCCAAAACCCCTTTTTTTAAATACCTGGATGGGAATCCTGCAGCAGAGATGCGGATTGTCTCCAGCACACCACATGCCCTGAGCTGTTGCACCGCCCTCTTTGGGTCAAACCTGGAATTATACCAATTACATGTTTTTAGTTTTAACTGGCTTATTGTATCATTTGTTATAATGAAGATCTGTTCAAAACACTTGATTGAAAAGGAGCCTAAACTTTATGTTCACCCTGCATAGAGATAAAGTTTGAGGAAGTTAACATAATAAACAAGAAAGCAACCCAAATGTATTATTTCACAAAAGCAACAACAGTAAGACTCTTGGAACTGGCATAAGTCACACTCTACATCAGGGGTTCACAACGCTGGTCCTGGAGCATTTTAGTGTTCAACACATCACAACAACAAAAAAAGGCTTGATATCTAGCTGATTTTCTGTTTCAGCGGTGGTGGGAGCTGGGTATACACCAACATATGAAGGTCATGGGGTCCTCTAGGACCAGGATTGGAACCACTGCTCTCAATATGGAAAAAATGTCCCCCATTGTCATTGATATAAAGACAAATAAGGTTTAAATAGCATCTAAAAGAAGTGTACTCAATTATTTCATAATCATCTGTGGTGAAATGAAGTCCAGGTTCTGGTCCACTTACGTGAAGGCGTATTTGTAGTCATTGGGTTTGATACAGCGGACGTAGTGTGGTGTGGTGGCATTCAGCGTCTCCATCAGGAGCTGCAAAGAATTCCGGAACTACAGGGGAGACCAAACAATAAACAAGTAAAACAACAACAAAAATTGTTCAATACATGCAGTACTGTGCACAGCTTTTATGCACCTACGTACCTTATTTAAAACCATTTATTTCTAAAATAAGAGTGTTTATAACAACTCCAGATGACATGAGAACAATAACTAGGACACGATAGGATAGGATAGGGTAGGATAGGGTAGGATAGAACTTTATTGATCCTTTGGGAGGGTTCCCTCAGGGAAATTAAGCTTCCAGCAGCAACATCAGTACAGTACAGAAAAGGGTAGAAAGAGTCAATAATTTAGTGAAGAAACACTATAGAAATATATATATATTACAATATAGATAAATAGTGCATAAAAAAGAGTCCTGTAGGAGGGGGTAATGCACATCATTATTATTGCACTTTTGAAGTGAACTATAACTAAAACTAGTCTCCCAAAAGGAAAGATCTGAAGGTTGTTTAATAAATATAGCTAAAAGTACTGTACTGTGAGAGATCCATCTCTAAAAATGCATGTTTTGCAATCTTTTTGATCTAGAATGCTTGTTTGCAGTTTTTAGCCTTAATATTCTGATTAAGTGGGCAGAAAGAATTTAGATAAATGAGATTTAAGAGAGGATCATCCAGTACAAATGCTTTTGTGCTTTTCTACTACAGATACAGCATTTAAAACATAATCCTATGTTCTAGATCAAGGGTCACCAACCCTGCTCCTGGGGACCTTCCAGAGGGTTTCAACTCCAACCCAAATCTAACACTCCCATTCAGCCAATGAAGAACGTCGAAAGGGAGTCAGGTGGAGCGAATTAGGGTTGAATCTCAAGTCAGGGAGGTAGCTCTCCAGGAGCAGGGTTGGTGACCCCTGATCTAGAGTATCCTGTTCCAGAGATGTACAATGTAAAGAAAAGTGAGATCAGATTAACCCCAAATTCACACCTGGAGTCCCACAGTCTTCTTGTGCTCCTTGTTGGACAGTCCTGGTTTGCCCTTGTCTGGTTTGACGCTGAGACGAGTGCGTCCCCCTGTGGTAGGAGCTGCCCCGGTTGGGCTGGTGGCTTTCTCTTCATCCTGGAAGAGCTCCACCAGCAGGTCGAACTGTGAATTACACCCAGAGTAGGTTAAACAGTTAGATCTGGCAAGGTTGAGGACAGTCCTTGATGAAGGCCAGTGTGATTGAGTGTGCCTGTTTAAAGCCTTGAGGACTAGTGCTTTTGTTGGTTTATCGAAATATGCTGCTTATAAGTACAACCACTCACACTGCCCACTACAGGTAAGACTGTGCTCAGTGTAGAATTACACAGGTAGGTGTATGATTGATGGCTGAAGCTTTAAAGCTATAGTTCAGCAAAACAATCCCATTTCTGCACCGGCCAAGACATGTTTGGTGTCCAAAGGACTTCAGGGTAGTTTTAAGCTTGGCTTTGTACTTCAGCACATGGGTTCTCAGCCTTTTCTTCCTCATGGCCCACTTGATTATAACTAGAAAGCATAACAGCCCACAAGAAAACAAAACATGTAAGAAACCTCTAAATCTCTGTTTAGCTAACTGACTGCATCAGTCTCAAAATGATAACGTACAATTTGCCTTGTGTAACCTCTGCAATGTTATTTGTTTATTTCTATTAATGCTTATAATGTATAAAGTTTGAGACTGATCTCTAATTTTTTTTTACTTATGCACATTTTTTCACGCGCTTTATGATTTTAAGTGGTTTTACCAGCCCTCTCTACTGCCGCCCCTTATAGTGGGCCTGTAGATGACCAGAGAGTGCTTCATGGTCCACTGGTGGTCTCCATCCCACGGGTTGAGAAACCCTACTTTAGCCCATGTTTACAGATAACAGTGAGTCATGCAGTCAGAAACCACAAAAGCAAGTCTATCAGAGATGACTGAACTCCACACAGTTTAAGGTCAGTGTGTGATCATTTAGTCATGCAGTTTTCACCATGATAATTAAGAAATTTGCCAACTGTTGCTCCAGTCCAAACACCAAGCACATCTCAGATCAATGACTACAGCTGTGGTGTGCAAATGTGCACAACTGATTTTTCACTGAACTATCACTTTAATGATATGTGCTCTTATTTAACAGCCTTCAGACAATGTAGGTTAGTGTGCAGCTTTGCAGAAACAGACTAGGCCTAAATCAGACTTGCCTTAATATGTCCTGGGAAAACTGTCTTATCTTCATAACTTCAAAAGCCCTGCTTATATTTAGGTATATACTCTCTAAATAGTGAATGTACATATATGCATTGAAATCCAGCAGCTCTATTTTATTGATTTAGAGGTCGAGTGAGTAAAGAGGCATCAGCAGAAAAAGCAGCAGCTCCCTCCAGACTCATCATTTGAGTTGATGAGCTGGAGTCAGAAGGGGCCAAGCACCATGCAAGAAAGGAAGAAAAAAAAAAAAAAACCCTTATGAGACCTCCCCAACGAAAACCCCACTAACACGATGCTGTGACACACACAGCAGCTCCCAACCAAACACAGGTTACACCTACACACACATGGCTGTAGGGGTAGGTGTCAGACTGACATCTGCAGTTCATTTAGGTGGGCTTTACCTTTCAGACGTCTCAGTTTTAAATGATCCTGTAGTTTTATACGGACTGTTTCTGACTCAACGTTTATTTGAAAGAAGTGGAAAATGCAGATCATTAAATGTGCTTCACGTTTGTAAGTAATAGAGGAGATGATTTTGATATTTGAACGGGATGAAGTTACTGTTGTGTTACTACACTGTGCAATTTTGACTGGTCATATAAATTACATATCTGTAAATTATATCATTTAATAAACTATATGGACAAAAGTATTGGCACACCTATTCATTCAATGTTTCCTCCAAAATCAAGGGAGTTTTATCCAGACTCTACTGTCCAGGGAAGACTACTAGATTTTGGAGCATTGCTGTCAGAATCTGATTGCAATGACAAGGGAACCCTCCCAAGGGATCAATAAAGTTCTATCTAATCTTAATCAGTGAGGTCAGGATGTTGGATGATCACCAACCCACCTCACTCCCAAACTTATCCCAAAAGTACTGGATGAATCATCATCATTCCACAGTACATACAGTTCCACTGCTCCACAGCTCAGTGTTTATACCCCTCTAACCTATACATGGCATTAGGGATGGTGCAAAAAGGTACACGTTTATTTGCTCAACAGAGACCTATTCTATTGGCAGTACTTCTGTAAAGGACCAGAGATGCGTGTGCGTGTGTGTGTGTGTGTGTGTGTGTATGTATTTTCATATCTGTGTCAGTAATGGATGCAACTAGCATGCAATCCACAAACATTTAGACATACAGTTTATTTTTACTGAATTCAATTTTAATAACTGTTTAATAATTGTTTACATTCTCCTGGTCAGTTTACTGTTTTTTAATAAAAGTCATGATATGTAACATATGATATTCATGTAAGGTTTTAAGGTATTTTAAAAATGACATTTCTGACGCTATAGTTTCAAAATGGGAACTTTAGAAACCTTCTTAAATTTGAATGGAACTAAATGTAAAAATATGTAATATTCTGGAACATTTCTACTGATTAGAATCTGGACAGAGTGTTAAGAGGTTGATGGCTATGCTATTGTGCACAGTCTAATGCACTAGAATGCAGGACACATGTACTTGTGGCTTGTTTTATTTCCATTAAATTATGATATTTATTGTTATTGTTAGTGACCACATTGTGCCACCATGTACTTTTCCGACTGTACTATGAATTTTAGAAGCAAATATCAGAATTTGGCTGATCCTGTACCCCTGTACCCCTAAAAACATCCCGAAATGCAGGCTTAAACCTGTCGATATAGAATATTAACTGAATGTAAATGTGATTGATTTGGCCGTGTGTAAGGCAGTGTATGCTGGCTGTGGTCAGAGCAGATGCCTCAGGGGTGCCTTACAGTAACCTACAGTAAAGATCAATACAGCACAAGAAATCTGTCTCTCAGCAGCAGCTGAAAGCAGGAGGGCTAAGATGCTGAAGCAGCAACACACACACACACACACACACACACACACACACACACACACACACACACACACACACCATCTCCCCACACCAAGCATGCATCTGATTTTAGCAGATAGAGTGAAACTGCAGCAAGGAGGGAAAGAGTGTGATGACTGGAGCAGGAGAGAGATAGAGAGAGAGAGAGAGAGAGAGAGAGAGAGAGAGCGCTTTTACCTTCTGAAGTGGTACGGGTTGTCATGGTAACAACACAACACATAGACAACACGTGATGGAGAAAACAAACAAAAACAGAAAAGTATCAGAACATTCAGACAGCCATCATACAGATGAATGGAAGCCGCTGCTCTCTGAGCAAAAGCAGCTACAGCCACCACCACCAACACTGAGCCACCACCAGGAGCCACCAGCAGAGGGGCTGTAAGCGCACTCCAGCTTAATGATGGAGATTCAAAAGCCATAATGTAAAGCTTTTTGGGCAGAGGGACTCACTCTAATCATATGAACGAGCTGATTTCACATTACTTTCAACAATAACTGTCATAACTGCAGACAAATAAATGTGGTGCAAAAAAACAGCATTATAAAACATACAATAATAATAATATAAACAAAATTAATGTTCCATTAATCCTTATTACTAATAAACATGTTAACATATTACATATATACACACATACAGGTGCTGGTCAAAAAAATAGAATATCACAAAAAGTTGATGTACTGTATTTCAGTAATTCCATTCAAAAAGAGAAACTTGTATATTATTTTCATTCATTACACACAGATTGATATATTTCAAATGTTTATTTCTTTTAATTTTGATTATTATAACTGACAACCAATGAAAATCCCAAATTCAGTTTCCCAAATTAGAATATTGTGAAAAGGTTCAATACTGAAGACACCTGGTGCCACACTCTAATCAAAGTCTTATCAAAATACCTCCAAAGGCCTTTAAATGGTGTCTCTGTCTAGTTCTGTAGGCTGCACAATCATATGGAAGACTGCTGACTTAACAGTTGTCTAAAAAATGACCATTGACACCTTGTTCAAGGAGGGCGAGACACAAAAGGTCAATGCTAAATAGGCTGGCTCAGAGCTCTGTGTCTAAACACATTAATAGAGAGGTGAAGGGAAGGAAAAGATGTTGTAGAAAAAAGTATACAATAGGGATAACCACATCCTGGAGAGGATTGTGAAACAAAACCCATTCAAAATTGTGGGGAAGATTCACAAAGAGTGGACTGCAGCTGGAGTCAGTGCTTCAGGAACCCCCACGCACAGATGTATGCAAGACATGGGTTTCAGCTGTCGCATTCCTTGGGTCAAGCCACTCTTGAACAAGAGACAGTGTCAGAAGCATCTCACCTGATCTAAAGACAAAAAGGACTGGACTGCTGCTGAAGTTATGTTCTCTGATGAAAGTAAACTTTGCATTTCCTTTGGGAATCAAGGTCCCAGAGTCTGGTGTTGGTCCATTGTGTTTTCTGAGGTCTTTCTGAGGTTTTCTTTATGGAGATACAGATTTCTTGGCACCTGCACACAGTGCCAAAGCTACCAGTACATGGTTTAAGGACCATGGAATGCCTGTTCTTAATTGTCCAGCAGACTCGACTGAATTTAACCCCATAGATTTTCTTTATTGTGAAGAGGAAGATGAGATAAGCCAGACCCAACAGTTCAGAAGAGTTGAAAGCCACTATCAGAGCAACCTGGGCTCTCATAACACCTGAGCAGTGCCACAGACTGATCAACTCCATGCCACGCTGCATTGCGGCAGCAATCCAGGCCAAAGGACCCCCGACTAAATGATGACAACATTACTAAAAATCCTTTTTTATGTATTGGTCTTAAGTAATATTCAAATTTTTGGGGGATTTTCATTAGTTGTCAGTAACAATAATCAAAATTAAAAGAAATAAACATTTGAAATATGTCAGCCTGTGTGTAATGAATGAATATAATATACAAGTTTCACTTTTTGAATGGAATTACTAAAATGAATCAACTTTTTCATTATTATTCATTATATATATATATATATCTGCTAAAGACTAACAAACTGCTAAATACACACATATATATATACAGTACACACACACACACACACACCCACAGCCATAAATAAGATACCTAAGTTCTATATTACTATTGAAATGAACATTATATGATATATAATGATGTTATACAAAATAAACACCACATAATTACTCTCTGAAAATACATCCATAATGATGACAGAAACAACAACAATAATAATAATAATAATAATAATAATAATAATAATAATAATAATAATAATAATAATGATTATTGTTGTTGTCATTATTATTATTAATACTGTTAATCCCCCCTAAGGAATCAAATGATGGCTTCTGGAGACAGATGGTGTGAAACACAGACACGGATCATTAGGGAGAGTATTTCTGCAGCATCGCTTCAGCAGTAGGATTGGTGGTGGGCTGACAGGATGTAGATCATGTGTGCCAAACTTTGCAGCACAGCAGACTTTACAGTGATTCAGTGTTTCCCTGCTCAATCTCCCTCAGATCAGTTCCAGCGCAGCTGACTATGCACTGCTGATCGGAGAACTGCGGAAGCTTAGAGAAAACACTAAAGCTCTGATGAAGACAAGATGAATACACTGTAGATTGGAGTTCAGCCCTGCTCCTGGAGACAGACACCCAAACTGCCCCCTCACTCAAATGTAACTGAACCACACCACAGACTCCAGGAGAAGGACTG
Organism: Acestrorhynchus altus; assembly: GCA_034509495.1. NCBI lineage: Eukaryota > Metazoa > Chordata > Actinopteri > Characiformes > Acestrorhynchidae > Acestrorhynchus > Acestrorhynchus altus. The sequence goes on from CM067508.1 coordinate 7,282,014, forward strand.
AACCTCCCACACACATATGGACTGATGCAATGAACATGGTTAACATGAACAAGCCTGTACAGTTGCTGCTGAACTTGGATCAGTTTGGCTACAATTCTTACAAGATTAGATTTAGATTAGCTGCTAAATAAGCAAACCCACCATAAGCATCTAAAATCATGATAAGCATCTGAAATCCTGATTACTGCTGGACGATGTTAAGAGCTTCTTAGAACTATGGCACAATAAGTCACTCTAGGAAAGCTAAGGCCTTTAACAGTCATTAATATGAAGCCGTTTAGAAGTTGCATGATCTTGAGCATTATTCACGCTTACCCTCACACTTCAGCACTGTGAGGAAGAAAACCATGACAGACGTTGAGAGACTGGTCACATGACAGGGTGAAGTAAAAGCACATTTTTGTCATTCAGATTTTAGCCTCTTCTTTCTTTGGTAAACATTAAACTGACTAACAAGGGTAACAGGGGTGGGATCACGACAGGCTTGACAGTATGACATCACAACACTTAATGTGACTGTGACGTGGACATTAAGTCATCCATTCTGAGGATGTCTTGCCCCATTTGCCATGTCATTTACAAGTGTGAATGACACTGTGACTGTGACCGAAATGCATCCCTATATTAGTATTAGGGATAGACTATGTAGTTTACTAAGTAGTGTAGAAACACAGATGAATTCAGGCACTTTCTCATCAGCAACATACGTCAAGCCGGTCTCATAAACAAACATGTGAGTGTCTGAGCCATGTTTAAGCTCCGGACACACACACAAACTGAGATCTGAATTAAAGTTAGTGAAGTTCTGTGCTGTTCATACAATAATCTTTTATATGAGCAAACATTGTCGGCGCCATTTGTTCCAATGTGTTGCTTAGTAACGAGACTCTCAGTTCGATTCTGGCCCATATTCAGTTCCTGTAGTGAGCTACGATATTTAATACAAATGACCAGTGAAGTATGGGATATTAAAGTGCCTTAAAATCACGTTCCAATTGCACTTCGTGATTCAGAGACTCAGAGGAAAATGGATGACACTCATTAGTGGCCTAAAAGGTAATGAGGGAAAAGGGACCCATTTCAGCCACAGCCACTGTCTGACGTAAAAGTAAGTTGGTAACATACTGTGTCTAACTTAATAAATGCTGAAATATTACAACAAATAATGACATTTCAATACACTGGATACTAATTTATACCCAAATGTCTCCATATTGCACTATATTGCCTTTCCTTCCACCTTCCATGAGTAACCAATAGGCTATAATAAGACAGATGGGAATGTTGTTTTTGCCCTGAAGGCTTTCAGCAGTGCTGTGTTGAGACTGGCCTGCTGGGCTCAGACTAGCCTACCAATGGTTCAGTCCCAATCCCACACATACACCACCCTAAACTAATCTCACTAACACACTAACAAAAACAGTAAAATGCTAGACATTAGAAGGTGTTTTCTTCATCTCCACCTTTTTAAGCTGTTGGAGAATGCAGGTTGATGTAACTAACTTAGAAACACTGAGGATATGAGATATGAAGCAGTTAAAGTGATAGAATCTGCTGAATCATGGCTGAATTTAATGTCAGCTATAAAGGACAGGAGTTCAAAACAGTCAATGCTGTTACACATGCAAGCCTGGCTGATGATAACATGCACGATTTGTTATTTTACTGACAATTCCAGCTCACTGTGATCATTGTCAGATGACATGTTATCATAGAACTAAAATACACCCAGCCTTTACAGAATTGCATACTGCAGTGATGTTATTCAGACAGCAGACGGTGCTGTCGCCCTTGACCTTACTAGATTTCTCATTTAAGGTCAAATCACTGGAAAAAAATCCTCACTATTCCAGAAAACTCTCCCTGGGCCTCTCTCTGGGAGGTTTTCTTATTACTCACACACACACACACACACACACACACACACACACACACACACACACACACACACACACACACACACACACACACACACACACACACACACACACACACACACACACACAAGACCATAGAGTGTGTCTGTGTGTAAGTGCGTGAGCAATTCCATAGGTGTGTTTGTGTGTCTTGGAAAGTACACAGAGGAGAAATTCAGCCAACTGCTAAATAGTAAGTCTGTTTTATTACTCTGGTATTTTAAGTGTATAAGCTTATTAGGAGTATACAGGGCTCTAAATTTGGGACAAGGCCCTCATAGTGAGTGTGATTCAGAACAAGGCCCTAGTATTCAATGTGATTTGGGACAAGGCTCTAGTATTGAGTACACTTTGAGACAGGATCCTGGTATTATGTGTTGTCTGGGACAGGATCCTAGCACTGACAAGGTCCTCGCCTTGAGTCTGACTTAAGACCAAACCTTTGTTTGAGTGTGGATTCAGGACAAGACCCTAGATTTGACTAGGATTCAATTCTGGAAAAGATCCTGCTCTTAAATGTGATTCAGGACATCGTCCTGGCCTTCAGTGTGATTTAAGACAATGCAAGTTTTGAGTGTGGCTGAGGACATTGCCATAATCTTCAGTGTGATTTGAGACAAGGCCAGCTCTGGTTTAGAGTGTGATTTGGGACAAGGCCATGATATCAAATTAACTTATATTAAAGTAAATACAGCCATGAATGACATTACTGACCTTACTGGCTTTCAGCACATGAATCTGCTCTTCATTAACAGTGTCTTTGTTTTTCTCCAAAAAGCCTTCGCACTGATATTCCACCTGAGAGAGAGAGAGAGAGGGAGAGAGAGAGAGAGGGAGAGAGAGAGAGCGAAAGACCTTGTGAGTGGGAGGGGGGGGCACAGCAGAGAATGTGGTTCATGTATTGATCACAATATAAAATATAGTCTTGGTAGGTCAAACTAATTCAGTCAGAGATGACTACTCTGAGAGACAGTGTGTGTTTGAGTATATGTGTGTGTATGTGGTCTGTCTAGCCCCCTGTAACCCTTACAAGCTGTAACATGACACTAGAGCTAAAAGTGGATGAAGAGAAGTCCTGAACTGTGGGTATCATCTGGGAAGCTGATCAGATATCAAATTAACTACAGAAATTAAACTAGCAGATGGATATGTACTCAACAGTCAGCATTATTAATAGTGATGGCAAACAGTTTTACACACATCCAGCAGAACATGGGCAAAATCAATTTTTGATTGGCAGTTGACGAACTCACATGTTAAATAGGTAGCATAATCGAAGCAACATTATGTAGCAACTGTACCTTCAAATACCATGTTAAACATGTTAATGTGCAGAATAGCATCTAAGAGTGAGAACAGCATCTCTATTATTGCTAATCTGGGCTCGGGATACTGCCAACTGCACTATGTATCTCTGGAGAAGCAAGCACAACACCTCTTGTGAGTAGTGTGTGACATATTTGTGTAGTACCGCTTCAGTCCATGTGTTTCTTTCACTGTTTTTGTATCACAGCTTGACCAGAAATGCATATGTACCATGATTGGGCTATTTGAATTCATATCAGGGTATAAAAGTGAACTGCATCCCGGGTGTGGGGAAGAGCCCGGGAACTATTGGCCCCATGCCTAATGCTGGGTGTAGGCTAGAGAGGTATAACGCTCCCATCATTCAGCTGTGGACCAGTGCAATGGTGTTCTCTGGAATGATGGTGCTCCATCCAATAGTTCTGAGATGTGTTTGGGATAAGGTGGGTGTAGATTATCAAACATCCTGACTTCACCAACTCTCTTTTAACTGAATGCAATTGAAATCTCAGAGTAATACTCTTAAGTTTAGTAGAAAGCCTTCCTGGTGAGTAGAGACACTTACTCCAACAAAAACAGGATTATCTCTTTTTTTAATCAGGTTCATCCAACAAACTGATTCTGCTCTGTTTTTAATAAAATTTGCAGCTCCTCAGTATCATAATCATCCCGACAAATGGCAAAATACCATCGCATTACACCAACCCTGTGTACAATCAGTGAATGAAATACTTATTATATCTGAAAGTCAATGTCATTTACAATCTGATTTGATACAATATGAAGCGTCGTATTGTCAGATTTCTGAACAGTAGAGACAGTTACTACAACAGAGGCAAGATAAACTCTTTGTAATAGTGTTGATTATTTGATGGAACAATGAATAAGTGTCCCAATACTTTTGTCAAAATAGTGTACTTTTATGTATTCATCTTTTGGAGTTTACGTATTATTGTTTACAGAACAAATTGTTGTGTAAACGTTGTATTCAGTGTGATTCTGAGGAAGGAGTTGGAGTGCGTATGGAAGTGTGAATGTTTACCTTGTCTGCAAAGTGCTGAATGATGAAGGCCTTATTGGACATGCGAGGCTTCTCAAACAGCGTACACGTCTTCAGGTGAGTGTTATACAGCTTCTGAGCCCAAGAGTCATCAGAGCCTTTAGGCATCTACAGAGTAATAGAGAGAGACAAAGAGAAAAAGACCAAATACATCACTTTAAATGTTCTGTAATGTTACATTTAACCTTAAGCAATAATACTGACCGGCCTACAAGCTTTTCAATTTGCAGTTCTGTCTATAATTGCATTAGCAATACCTGCAGACCTAATCTGTTAGGTGCCTATGCCACCTTAAAGGGACCCTTATATTCTTGTTATATTATATTTTCCAGTTAATGTGTATGTTTATTTCATATTTACTGTAAATATTAGTCTCTATTTAATCTTCATTACTGATCCATGGGTCCAAGAGAAACTCACTTTCAATTCTCTGCATGTCTTGACAACAAAGCTGACTTTGACTTGACTTTGATCTTCACATGATCCACATGGCTCTACTGAGGCTGCATTTGGTCTTACCTTGCACTCTTCGTCTAACAGGTCCAGGACGCCCATCTTGGCCTCGATCAGGTTAATGCAGGGCTGATTATCGTAGAAATCAATCAGAGTCCACGGAATCTGCTCCTTCATATACTCCTCCTGCTCCAGCTTAAACACATGCTGCAGAGATGAGGAGAGGAGAGGAGAGAGGAGAAAAGAAGACGACAACAGAAAAGAAGAGAGTAGAATGGAAAAGAAAAAAAAACAATAAAAAAAAGAATATGGAAGAGAAGGCAAGAAGAGGGGAAAGGGGAGGTGAGAACAGCAGAGGAGGGAAGAGAAGACACAAAAAGGAGAGGAGAAGAATAGATGATGAAAAAATGAGAAGAGGAGAGACAAGAATAGAGATGATTAACAAAGCAGAGAATAACTAATTTTACCTTTTAAAAAAAGTAAGTATTTACTGGCTGATTAAATATGTTTGGATGAATGAATTTAAAATGTTTAAGGAAATTAGTGAATATTGTAAGAAGTGAGGATGATATCAGGGAAAACCCACCATGTTAAACTGCTGTTGCAACTTTTCATTGGCATAATTGATACAAAACTGCTCAAAACTGTTGATCTCAAAGGTTTCAAACCTGAAAAATGTACAAGATTAATATTAATCAATATGATTTCACTAATATATTAAAGACAAAAGCAGTTCAGCAGTATTTCATTTCAAGTTTAACAATGCACACTCTAGCACACACTGATTTTTCCTACACACCCATAAATGTCCAGCACACCGATGAAGGAGTGCTGTTTTACATTGGAGTGCAGCGCTTTGTTAACGTGGTCGACGATCCAGTTGAACAGTTTGGCGTAGATATGTTTGGCTAAAGCATCTCGTGCATTGATGGCCTGCAGTTTGGGGATAGTCTTAATGTATGTCTCCGTCGCGGTTTTCAGCTTTTTATGGCACAGCCAATGAGACATGTCCTGATAGGCGACACCCATGAGCTCACAGAATACCGTCAGGTGGCTGTTATTGGGCTAAAGGTGTGACAAGATAAAAAAAAAAAGAACCAATCAATCAAACAGCACAAATTACTTTTAGAAGATAAACAAACCATATGATTACCAAGAACAACAGAAATATTCTAAAATATTTGGAATAAACTCTTAATTATTATAAAATATCCTTTCAAAGTTAAAAACATTTGTGCCTTTCCCTTTAAAGTCACTATTTTGGAGATACATGTTCATCATTGGACAGTGATGCTGTTTAAGGTGTGGGTGTGTGTGTGTGTGTGTGTGTGTGTGTGTGTGTGTTTTCACCGGTATGATACTGCTATCTGCATCTCGGTCTTTCACATCCACATTGCCAAGGTGCAGGATGGCTGCCAGCACCTGGAACAGCCCCATCTGATATGATTCATTAATTCCTGACAAGAACAATAGAAGAATTATTAAAAAACAATTACAGAACATTTATTACATAAATAAATTCACAATTAACCATAACAAACCAAACACACCAAATATCAGGACTGCAACAGTTACATAATTGACTGTACTGATTAGGAGAACATTCTGATGTGGATTTCTGTCAAAACATTATTTACAACACTTTATAATGCAATAATTAAGGTATTTATGCAATTAGTAAAGTATTTTTGCCATTCTGACAAACTGTAATACACAACAGGAAGCATAGGGGGCGACATGGCTTCTATTATTTCCTTAAAAAGGAGTTTACAATGCTCTGTAATGTTCAAATGACCCATTCAGTCATTCTGACAGACTGCAAACGGGCATGTACGATGTGATTACCAATAATTAATTACTATAGCACTAAGTTTATGAACACACAATTGTACTTAAAAATATATTTATCATGGATGTAAATAAACCAATTCATAATTGACAGGTCAGTCCCTACTCAAATAATCATCCAGTCCTACCAAATATCACACATACGCAAACATACCCACATCACACACACAAATAACCAGCCTTACACTAATTGAATGTGTTATAGGTTAAGAGGTCTTACCCAGCAGAATGAAGGCATTCCTGGTGGTGGACATTTCCTTTGCATCGTCCACTCCATCAATTACTGGGTTCCTGCCCTGCTTAGTGTAGTGGAAATCATTAGCGCTGCCTGGGGTCAGAAAAAAAAAGCAAACAAAAGTGCTCTCAGATCTGATCAGCATGACTTCAGAGTTTAGACAAAAATTAAATTTAGCCAATTTCCCCTGTTGCACCAAATGTAGTCAATCAGCCAAAACATGTTTGTATATCCAGGTTCACAGAGGAGCTACAACACTAATGAAACTAATGACGCCAATGTCAGAATTTCCCTTTTTCCCCTATAGGATCACACACCTTCACCTTTACACATGGATTTCACAGAGGGGGCAGAAAGCAACAGCAAACAGTACTGTTCACACTAGAGAGTGGCAATTATACACTGTTCTGCACCAACCAGAGTGAAGATGGAAGGAAAACATTTAATATCCTGAAAGGATCATAACCCTGGAAAATACGGAGGGGACAGACGGTCTCAACATAAGCAGGTAAACTGGGTGAAATTCATAGACTAAACATATTTTTGTAATAAACATTTAGTGAACAGCTGAGACCTGATGACTAGACTGACAGTGAATTACTGATCATAACCCTTAATGTTACGTCAATATGCAATGAAATACAACCAAACTCTGAAGTTGTATTTCATTATTGAGTCAACAAGAATTTAAAAACTATGATAATTACAGTAATTGATTATTATTCTTTTATCCTAATTAATTCACTTAATTAATTATAATTTATAAAGTAACATTTTCAACAAAATTTTGTATTTGACTTAGTCATTATTATATGTATATATTATATATCATCTTCTTCTTCTTCTTCTTTTGGCTGCTCCCTTTAGGGGTCGCCACAGGGGATCATCTGCCTCCATCTTGCCCTATCCCCTGCCTCCTCTACTGTTACACCAACCATCTCGATATCCACCTTCACTACATCCATAAACCTTCTCTGAGATCTTCCTCTTCTCCTTCTGCCCAGCAGAAGGAATTACTTCAACATGAGACAGACAGTTACTCACTGAACACCATCTCCTTTTAATAACAAATTTTAATTTTAACCCTTAAATAATATGTCTCCCTCCAGACACCACAAGGAACTTGTAAGTGAACTACTTTTAGGTCATTACTAGTCTGTATTTGGTGCTTTTTTAAGCAAACTATTCTGAATAAAGACTTTCCTTTATTCTAATATCACTGCATCACTGATTGCCTATGTGCTCTGCATTCGCTTTGCTGATGTAGATAATAAGCACCTGAGTGGTCTGTTTTGACTTGCACCAGATCATACTGTGTCTACTCCTAATAATCCAGAACCTCTAACACAGAAACACCTTCAGAGATTAAAGGAGAGATGGCCTGTTGCTTGGCAACAGTACCCCGATTGTGTGGCATTATGGCTTGTACACGTGCACACACACCCCACGCACACACACCAGCACTATTAATGGGGCGTCAGTTGAGCAGGAAGTCAGAAGAGTTGGCAGCCAAACCAGGGTAATACAGAGCAAGCAGTGTGTGTGTGTGCGTGCGTGTGTGTTTGCAAAAAAAAAGGGTTACTTAACATTTATCTGACCATACAGGGTGTGTGTGTTACTCCAATAGTATGTCTATGTCCAATAGTAAAGGTGAGTCTGTTTGAGTGTGTGTCTGTCTGTCCGTCCATGTGTGTGTGTGTGTGTGTGTGTGTGTGTGTGTGTGTGTGTGTGTGTGTCTGTGTGTAAGAGTGTACACAGGCTGTATCTCTGTTGGAAATCATCTATTCTCAGTTCTCATGCTGAGCTCAACACAAACCAGTTCATCTAATCACACACTGAGCAATGACACAAACACCTGTCGTTATCAGTCTGTCAATATCAACAGTAACCTCAACTGAACTGAATGACAGCAGTGATTCAATGTGGTGCTTTAAGCACTGTTGGACATAGAACCTGAAAAGACCCCATAATGTAACAATAGAGAGGTAATAGATTCCCCTTGTATTTTAAACTAAAATGTGTTTTAATTTTCATCTTTTACGTTTTCAAAATAACAAAAAATGAAAAAGGCCTGGAGCACCCGGCAGGGTTAGCATCTAGTAGCACCCCCTTTGGCAAGCATCACAGCTTTTTGTCTTGATTGAGGGATTCTTGTTTCATGGATTTTCATCCGTTCTTCCTTGCAAAAGTCTTCCAGTTCTCTAATTCAGATTCCTGGGCTGTTTTGCATGCACAATCAACCTGAAAACACTTTGCTATCTTCTTAAAGCCTTCTCCTGCTTTGTAGGCCTCAACCATTTTTGTTTTCAGAGTGCTAGGCAGCTGCTGAGAAGAACCAGTGGTTGCTGTTTTTGGGACCTGGTTGGAGCAGTCTGGGTATTTATAAAGCTTTGAAATTTGAATCACCTGACTTTTCCTAATCATGATTGTGAACAAGCCATGGCCTTAACAGGCAAATTAAGGTCTGAAACGTTGGTCAAAATGATCTAAGCGATCAAATCTCCTAGGGTTCACATACTTTTGCAAGACACTCCTTTCTATTTTTCACTCACATATTGCTACCAAGCAATATAATGGAATGTTAGTGTTACCAATTAACATGGTGCTAACAGAAAGCCTTAGATCACATTAGAGCTGTTCAGTAATCTCTAAAAGTATTGCTTAAGAGGTTTCAGATCCTGTATTCAGTATTCAGAGCAGGGGGTTTGGGGCTACTCTGACGACAGCCTCATGTTGGATAAATTGGGACTTAATTAAATCAGGATTAGTAATAAAGTAAATCTCTTATTTTCATTTTGATGTGTATGATATGCCTGTCTGTCATTACCGGTAATTGCTCTCCCACAGCTCACAGCAGCATCAAGATTGATACAGCTTCTAACAATGAGATGTTCACTGTAGTAACACCTACAGACTGAAGCACTATAATCTGAAAATGTGTTTAAAAGAAAGAGGGAAAAATTAAATGGTTGGCTAGCATGGCTGGACCACAAGTGTGCTAGATAGAGGAATGACTAATGTAGCTGACTCCTTTGACTTTTAGAACCCTGGGCCAATTTTGATGGATGGTTTTGTAGTTTGATTTACCAAAAACCATTAAAAAGTATTTACTGGAGACAGTCACACATACCAGATACTCAGTGATTTTCAGGAGATCCTATGCTCCTCACATTCTTCTTTGGAGATGTAAATAATAACAGAATATTAGATCTTTGTAGAAATTGACCTGTGCCAAACAATTTCGGAAGTGTGTGTGTGTGTGTGTGTGTGTGTGTGTGTGTGTGTGTGTGTGTGTGTGTGTACTAAACTCATTGATATCTTGTTGGAAATTGATCATCCAACTTTTGAGCTTAAAATGCAAGAATTTTGATGAGTTCTCTGTGATCATTAGATTCACAAGCAAATTTATAATAAGTGCTTCATATTATTTGACAATGGTCCAATAAAATAAAATAAAACCACCAGAATGGCATTTTATGATTTTTGTTATGTATCAGTATTATCCCTTCTCAAGACTTTTATTCAAAAATTTGAATACTGTGTGAGCAAAGAAGGAGAGCAAACAGCCCCTCTCTTCTCATTTTCCTCTGCATCCCAAAAATCTGGGACTAGAAATTGCACTTTGGGGGGCACGAGTGTCAACTCTGGTTTGTCTGCTAGAATCTCAGAATCCCAAATACTCAAGACTCAAAATTAGAGCCAGAAGCTCCAGAAGCTCTAAAAATAGAATGGATAAATAGATTGAAATATGTTGCATAGCCAGAACAAACATGTCAAAATCTGAGTTTAATATGTAACAGTTTGTCATAACCTGTGTTGTGGTTTGAGTGGAAAATAGCAAGAACTTTTGCCTAATCCAGTCTTTTGTTGTGTGTGTTTTCCAAACTGCGGTGTGTAACTCACCCAGCTTCAGGGCTTTGAATTCAGGAAGACAGGCGGAGGCACACAGCTGGTAGAAGATATGATAATTTCTCTCCTCGTCCGCCTGTTAGGCAGAAGGAGGAAAAAATAAGAGATCAGGAGAGGACGTAAAAAAGGATGGACAATGCATTTAGGGGCACGGACATTCTATTGTCATATTTAATGCAACTGCACTGTTTGAAAACAACCAGCACTAACAGCACCACACTTCTGCACAGTCATGTGACATGCACTCCTCCCTCCTTACAGCTGTATTGTCAGTAACAGATTACACAACAACTGGATAAAACTCTCACCAATCAACAGCTCTGATTTCTGTTATTAACCTTAAACTAAACCCACATACACACCTGATGGAATTCCCCTGCACCAACAGGAATGTGTGTGTGCATGCTTATGTAACGCTGGGCAAACATGCTTAACTCCATTATCTTCATTCCTGAGGAGATTAATGCACAATTCCATAAACCTCACTTCACCTGTAGTGAACTACTGAAGACTGCAATCACCTACACCCTGACAGCTGAGCTGCTAAGGCCAAACACTTATTCCATTACTACAGCTATGCTTCTGTTAAAGGAGAATTCCATCCCTAACCATCTGCATAATGAAATGATTAAGACGTAAACAAGGTCATTCAGAGTGCTTTGGTATGAAATGCCCTTTTCCATAGAAATGTACCATCTGAATGGTTCAAAGTGCTGGTAAATGGACCCAGATGCCTGATAAGTTTAATGCATTTAAAAGCTCATCCACAGAAAGTTTTTACACCAAATGCTTAAGAATACACCAAGCCTCATGCCTGAGATACTGTTTTATTGCACAATATGTAGCAAATTATTATTATTATTATTATTATTATTATTATTATTATTATTATTATTATTATTATTATTATTATTATAGTTTATAGTGGTAAAATAGTGGCTAATACACAAATATGTTCCCTTTGGGGACAATTGGGCTACAGAACAACCTGCATATACCTCTTTCTTTAGCATTTTAAAATAATATGTTTTAATAATCAATACCTTTATATAATAATTATTAATAATAATTTAATTATTAATAATAATTAAATTGTACAATCAAACAATATCTCAGGTATGAGACCTGGTCTTATTCTTAAGCATTTGGTGTAAAAACTTTCTGTGGATGAGCTTTTAAATGCATTAAACTTATCAGGCATCAGGGTCCATTTACCAGCACTTTGAACCATTCAGATGGTACATTTCTGTAGAAAAGGGCATTTCATACCAAAGCACTCTGAATGACCTTGTTTACGTCTTAATCATTTCATTATGCAGATGGTTAGGGATGGAATTCTCCTTTAACAGAAGCATAGCCCTAGTAATGGAATAAGTGTTTGGCCTTAGCAGCTCAGCTGTCAGGGTGTAGGTGATTGTAGTTTTCAGTGGTTGACTACAGATGAGGTGAAGTTTATGGAATTGTATATGTATGTGCGTGACACTCACCTGAAACACAACCCGTGATTTCTCCAGCAGGTACGTCCTCATGTTAGCCCCAATTATGTGGTACTTCTTATCAAAACCGATCTCTATGTACTTCCCAAAACGGCTGCTGTTGTCATTCCTGGTGGTCTTCGCGTTTCCAATGGCCTGGAGGAGACAGTGGGCACATAGCAACAGTTATTTATTCATGAATTTGTTTTTCTTTATTAAAAACATATTTAGGGCTGCCAATTACCCAGCTACGATAGGACTCTCCCCATCACATATAATGCTTCTGACACTGGGTGGGTGAAGACAAGCACATGGCTCCTCAGATACCAGCATGCCACTCTCTAAATTTGAACTGCTGACATTGCATCTTTGCTGGGCAGCCAGTGCACTCTGACAAATGCACCAAGTCCCCAGCTCCAATATGACCAGCAAAGCACTGGGTGTGATGTTGGGAGAGAGTGCTCTCTCAGACTCTGGCTGCCAATGGCAACCAGCATGACCTGGGATCACAGTGCTATTGCATTAGACCGCTGGACCATTAAGAGCCTGCAATTGTTAGTTATCATGGTTAACAAATCCCTTTAATTAGGACTCAAGTACAACTTTGCAGAGCATCTTATTCTGTCTGAACTTAAGTCTCTATAGTCATTAGGTTAGAGTAAGTCATCAGAAACCAAACAAGCCTAATCAATATTAGTGATTTCAAATCGGGATTGGAGATGATCCAGGGATATTTTCATGGATTGGGTATCAAGTATGTAAGTCCCAATCCACTTCCAATTCTTCAACCATGATGTTCAGAGTCCCATCTGGTGTCTTCAAGACCTCATTAACAGATGTTTTCTCAGCCATGGCAGCCGTCAGGAATGGTTTTAAAAGCTAAACCAACGAGTTTACTCATGGAACATAAAAACGTAATATCTGACATTATATAAAGCTATTAAAACCTCGGATCAGGTGGCAACATATCTTGATCAAACATTCAAGATCACTGGACCATATTGTTAAACGAGTGTGTGATGATCTCTGTTCATATGCTTCCATTGCATGTTAGTTAGTTGTCTTGAAGCTGCAGTGTAAATGTACAGTATGCAGTGTAAATCTGAGGAACCAATGCAGGTAACGTGGGATAAAACAGGAGCTCAAAGTTAAATGTGTCTGTGTTTCTGAAAAAGACAGAGATGAGCGTCTCTGAGTGTGGATGTCTGCCAGAGCTATAAAGTGAGAATGAGTGCAGTGTGAAAGTGTGACAGTGTGAACACGTGGGAAAAACCTCATGAGGAACTGCTATTTTTATCCTATGCAACACTTGCATATGTGGGTGTATGTGTGTGTTATGCATCTCCGTTTCTCTGCAGTGGCACAGGCAGCTTCTGTTGGCTCTCCTGCTCTACTAAGCACCATGGGAGATGGAGTTTAATGCCAGCGGAGACTGCAGTCAGCAGCACCTCATTTATCCTTCATCTGTTTCCTTTTCAGGAACAGAGCCTTCATCCACCATCTCTGGTAACACCACTGATATCAGCAGTCTGTAAAAAGGAAATACTCTACGGTATGTACTGTACCATGTTAATACATTTGACATACTTTGAAAATGAACTCATTGATTACATTGATATATGATGGGGTTGAACATAATATTTACACAATAACAGTCTGTTCACTCCCCATTCCAAATAGTATATATATGGAAACATAGCTGCAAAAATCTGTTCTTCCATTGTTCCAACCATCCATTGTTTTTGTTATGGTTACAAGAACCAACTAATTTTCATATCTCCATATTACCTATTCACTCTATCACAGTGTAGCTCCATCTATTCAACTTGCCAGAGTTTAGCTCCACCTATTCACAGTTTATAACCCCTTTTTCAACCTACCACACTGTAGCTCCATCTACTCAGCTTACCACAGTGTACCTCCACTTATTCAGCCTGCCAGAGCTTAGCTCCACCTATTCATCCTACCACAGTGTAGCTCCACCCATTCAACCTATCACAGTGTAGCTCCCCTATTCATTCTACCACCGTGTAGCTCCACCAATTCAACCTATCATAGTGCAGCTCCACCAATTCAGCCTGCCACAGTGTAGCTCCACCAATTCATCAATACACCATTCAATACAAGCTAGAATAGGCTCAGGACATCTAATCTGAACAAATGTATTTATCCAATACCAGCCTTAAAGGCACAGTGTTAGAAAATGGTAGCATGAAAATTTGATTATAACTGTTCTTGGTATATAAAATGGCACAAAATCATTAGTGGACCTCCTGGGCAATAGGAGGGTTCATATTACACTTTTGCAGACTAAGACATTTCTTCCAGTAGTTTTGAACAGGACAGATGCATTTTGCTGAGTGTTGCGTGTTTTATGTGTCTTGCAGTGCTGACTCGAGCAGAGAGCTCAGGACACCACAAGTTAAAAACAGAAGAGAGCTCAACCCAAAACAACATGGCTTCCAAGTGGCATAGCTGTCTTACTGTGTTAAGCCACAGCCATTCATGGTTGGGAAATGTGGGATGGCTCTTCCTCTTCAATCACTTGCAGTATCAGCCAGTGTGGGCATCTGACCTACCTGAATGAACAGTTATCATTCTTCATCAACAGTTATCATTCAGTCATCATATTCATCTCTCCAATGACGCTGTGTAAGCAGCAGGTTGAATACTCTGAATTCGTTTGCTTTGTGTATAGAGAAAGTCTTATCTAGTGAATAGGAACGGGAAACTAGGAAACTGGGGAAAAATATAAAATAATATACAAAACATGGTCAAGCAGCCCGTCATCTTTAATTGTGCTGACCAATCAGACCAATTGATTTGATCGAGGATTCATTCGTTTTTGATTCAGAATTGATCTTCTTTAAAAACAATTCAATTCAACATAAAAAAGAAACTTTCTGCTCGACATTAGACCAGCCAATTCATGTTCTTTCATTAATCATCTTCTTCTTTCGGCTGCACCCTTTACGGGTTGCCACAGCAGATCATCTGCCTGATCCACATTATAGTTTTGGCAAGTTTTATGCCGGATGCCCTTCCTGACGCAACCCTCACCATTTATCTGGGCTTGGGACCGGCACCAGAAGTACACAAACTACACCCCGAATGGCTGGAGGTGCTTTCTTTAATATTTCCCTTAAATCTGTCAAATAATTTCAGTTATGCTTATGTTTGTTTCAACAATGGTTAATTCATACGTATGTACGGGAATGATTATTTTGCCTGGATGCAGACAAACAATAGTTAGATAGCATGAATGATTGACAGCTACTACACTATTGTATCTAAACAGAGAGACGCTCAGACAGAAGCAAAATCCAAAACCACGGTCTGGACTGTGCAGTGCAGTGAATCATCAGAAACACAGCAAACCGACCAACTTATTCTTACCTACTAACAGAGAGGAATAACAGTCTGGATCAGATCTGATGTTTGACATTTGGATATGTGAACCTCGGAGGACACCAATAATAAACTGACCGTGCACTCTGAAAAATAAAGGCCTTACAAAAGTTTCTTTGAGCAATGACACAGAAGAACTACCTTTGGTGTCATAAAGAATCATGTTCACAAGAGAAATGTGTGAAAGTGTAGATGCTTCACATTATTTGCATATCTATACATTAAATGAAGGTTCGCTCTGCTCAATAAAAACTCTTTGTAGCACCTTTATTTTGTGGGTGTTTACTGGAATCGAGATTTTACGGTGCATTTAATCCACAGGAACACATGAAAAGGACCATTCGAAGGGACTGAAATGCTTTCAAGCTGAAGAATCACTAAGCAGCCACACCCGCACAAGGCTGTAGTGAAGGATGATGTAAGGTGAGCTGGCATGGAGCCAAAGCACAGAGCATTACTCGCACACTATTGCTGGATGATCAGAGCAGTGAACCGCCGTGCTAATTATACTAGACTGCTTGCATGGCAACCAGCACCTTGGCAAGACCAGCAGACGCATGGCTGATTTGATTAAAATGTGACGCCTTTCCACAAACATCACCAGGAGAGCAACAAACTCTCTCTCTCTCTCTCTCTCTCACTCTCTCACTCTCTCACTCTCACTCTCACTCTCACTCTCACTCCATTATCTCACTGCATTTAAAATGCTAATAGTGTAATACCTTGTTATTACAGAAATAATAAGATATTCAAACAAGGCATTTGAGTCACTTGTGTTGTTTGAAGATGAAGCCCCACGTCCATGTTTTCACCATGCTGGGCTCATTCTGACCCTGCAAAGTGAATAATACAGACACACTCATACATGCACATGAAGCCTGGAGGTGCTGTGGAGCTTTAATAGGTCAGAGCTTGACTGAATTGTGGGGAAAGAAAGACGCTGCCCAACTAAAACAAACATGGCCTGCAGAGAGGGACGTAAACCTATGTGTTTCTGAGCTTGAAGCTCTCTGCCTTGTCTGCAGAACAGCCTTGAGGAGGCTGGCAGTCAGGCAACCAGCATTCAGAATGCTCCAGACAAAACACACAGCCCCTGCAGTAGAGCCAAAAATGGAGCACTACCCATTTTCCAATGACTCCATTTACTGTATGAGACACTGGAAGGAGAAAAGACTACAAATGAGAAGGAGAGGTGTATAGGTGGAAAAGAGAAAGAGTAGTCTATAAGAGAGGAGTATGTGACTATAGGAGGAGAACCAACACTCCATATGGGAAAAAGTCTATAGGAGAACATAAGAAGTGGGGGATATAACAGTCAAGAGCAGGGTACAGCAGTGTATACTAAGGAAAAACCAGCCTCCAAAGGACATAAGCAGTTTATAGGTATTAGAAAAATAGTCTTTGGTCAGAAAAAGCAACATTAGGAGAATAAAAACAATCTGTAAGTGAAGAATAGTCTATAAGTATATATATCAAAAACATAGTCTATATGTGAGGAAAATACTTTTAGAAGAACACTGTATATGTGGAGGAAAGCAATTTTATAGGGGAAAGAAAACCCACCGATAAATGGTTGATAGGAAAAGGAAGAAAATCAGTCTACAGGATGGACAAGAAAAATTTCAGTCATGACCTACGAGATCAGGGAATCCAAACACAAGGCTGGTTCCCGAACCCCCAGACAGCCAGTGAGGAGTATATAGGTGAAGTGTAGAAAGCAGTTTGGGGAAAGCAGTTTATAGAAATGAATATGTCTATAGCAGGGAAAAAACAAGAGGACAAATCTGTCTATTGAAGGAAAAAGCAACCTATGTTGAGGCGTGGGTGTAGGGGACTAGTCTAGAGAAAGAATATCTATAGGAGAATATGAGAAGTCTATAGGAAGGAAACATAGTTTAAGGAACAGAACGAGTGTCTATAGGAGAGATGCGTCTAACTCAGTATATTAAACAGTAGAACATGTCCTAGCAAATTGGAAGGTGAAAATAAGCAGTTAATAGGAGAAAATGAATGGATTTTAGGAAGAACTCCATACACCAAACAAGTTCTCACCTCCATGATGGGGTTGGATGCCAGCACCTTCTCCTCCACGTTTGCCTCACTGGCCGAGCCGCTGACCGTAGCAAAGTAACGCATCGCATATTTTGCAGACACAGTCTTTCCAGCACCAGACTCACCGCTCACAATGATGGACTGATTCCTTTCATCTCTGAAAAGGATCAAGCAGGAAGTTGATGATACAGTTTCTGTGCTTTTAAGATGAACAAATAAAAGTATGAAAAATGAGATCTGACTTTCATTTATACTGTAAATTTTACTGTAAATTTCTATACAGTCCATCTACATAACCTAAGCTGCAAAATCCACCTGTTTTTAACTCATTACTTTTGTGATGTCATCAAAAACAGCACATTGTAATATACACTATATAGACAAAAATATGGGGACACTTGCTTTTGTTGCAAAATTATATTATATTATTATATATATAATTATATATCATTATATTATATTATTGCTTTTGTTGGACTAATTGTCTCTACTGTCCAGAGAAGGCTTTCTACTAGAGCAGGAGCATTGGAGCATAGCTGTGAGTATCTGATTGCAAGCAGCAACAAGAGCATTAGTGAGGCAAGGATGGTAAGATGGTCACAACCTCGCTTCATCCCCAAAGTATTGAGTGGAACACTAGTATTCCAGTGAACACAGTTCCACAGCTCAGTGATATGGGGTATGTACCCCTCTACATTAGGTATGGTGTATGGGTGCAACTTGAAGTAGCTACATACATTAATTTAAAGCAGTGTCCACAAACATTTGAACATAAAGTGTCCATTTATTCAGCCCACATCCTTAGTCCCACCCAAGTTAAAACCATGAATGAGGCACAGTACAGGGCAGCCAAGTTCAGAGACATGTAAAATATACAGAATTAGTCTTAAAGACACAGTAACTAAAAAAGCTTGTTAAATTTTATTATAATGAATAAAATATTCACTGTGACTTTTTGAGTGTGTGACAACAGAGGCTCCTAGGAACATTTCAAAGAGAAACAAAGAGAGAGCTACACACAGACTACGTGAGAGAGTGAAAAGACATCCGTGGCCAGTCTATTTTCGGCTTAGCTGCTGTAAGATGACCTACAAACTTTACCTTCAGACACACACACACACACACACCTTCAACCTATGGCCTGCACCTGAACTCTAAAGTCAATACACACACACACACACACACACACACCTGGCCATCTGTTTGTAGGCCTCTTCTGCAACAGCGAATATATGGGGGTCCATGTCCCCCATGTTCTGGCCGCTGTAGGCATTGATGATGTCTGTTCCATAGATGGGCAGCGTCTCATATGGGTTAATGGCCACCAACACAATACCTGCATTAAAGAGTCAGAGAAGAAAAGCTGAATAAACACTGCATTTATAGTTACAACCAACTGACTTATACCAAAATGTAACATGTATCGAATTGTATCGAATTACTAATAGTAAACTATCTGGACATAAGGTTCTCTCTTACAAGCTGTTCTGATAGCCTGCATATTTTCACACCAATCAAGGATTGACCCTGACCTGCATGAGCGGTGTGTTTAAAGGTTGATTCCGACAGAATTAGTTTAACACGAGGAGGTGGGATAAAGTCATTTCTCCGCAGGATCTCACTGAGTTTAGTCCAGTCTGAATGTGCCAGGCCAGTCGATGTTTCCAGACTGTGCGCTCCCACATCAGTAGAAACTTCAGACTATTTTGCCGCATGTAAAACAAACTGGAAAAAGAACTTCGGCTTATAATAGTCCTGAGAAAATCTAGATGAGGGTAAACAATCTCTCATATGCTCTGGAAAAGGAGTGTTTAGGTGTTTCTCAGTGCGCTGGTGGTGAGGAGGTGATTAGTTTCATGGTGCATTGCACGGATAGCTCGGTTTGATCAAGTTTGGGTCAGATGTTCATACCTACTGCAGACAATGCCAAAAAACATCTGCCAAAATGCACTTTGATGTGCGGAGTGTGAGGGTGTGTACAGCCTGGTTCAGCGTAGTAATTTTCAAATTACATGTTCATCCTCACTAACAGGTTACATAATTGTTCATAATCCTCTAATACTTTATCAGCGGTCAAGCCACAAATTACTCACATTTTTGGAGTAGAGGGCAGTGCAGTTCAACAATGTTTGAAACTCATTTCATGAAACTCATTCAACAATGGGTTTACTTATGTCAGGACTGGACAGAGGTGAGGCACGCGCAGGGTAAAGTAAACAGTGTCTTTAATAAAGATTCTGCAGAATAGACACACAAAACAATCCAGGGAATATCCAAAGCATGTGGCCAAAAACAAAGAGCAAGAACAAGAATACACATGAAACGCTGAGTAATGCTACAAAGAGCTACTACTTGAGGATGACCTCCTGTGGGAAACCAGTAAAAATAGGAAGTCACACAGGTGTCAGTACTCAGGTGATTGAGACCCAATCATGTGACCCTCAGAGGCGGGAACTGGGTCACAAATGGCATTCTGGGTAATGTAGTCCTGGTATGTGACACCTATCCTGTCCTGTAGTAAAAATGCTTCACTCCACTTCCCAGGTCAAACGAATCGCATCCGAATAGGGCTTAAGTCACCGAATACACTATATCCTATATTATTTATATCATCTTATGGTGTCTGGAATGAAGTATTGTTTTGAGGTAAATCAACAACTCTCCAGTTAGTCAGGTTAAAGTCCAGCCTCCACACAGTGGGGTTAGTTTAACACACTGATACCACCAAAGCCCCGAAGTAAATAATAAGAGAGCCCTAATATGCAGAACAGCTCACTGGATGCAGGTTGAAGAAATATATCATAGATATGATGGGAATGAGATCTAGTTCCGTTTGAAGGGGCTGATATTTGCTGTTCTATTTTGTGGTGTAGACAGCAGCCTCTTTTCACTGATCACATGTATTTGGACTCTGAGATACTTTTATATTTCTAGATTGGATCAAATAGTCGTGTGTAATAATGTGTAACACACCTTTACTCTAAGAAATATTTACACTTGTGTTGTTTTCATAGGAGTTGATGTGCCGTAAATAGGGGTGTTAGGAAATACTGTTATATTGTGTTAATGTTTTGCAATACTGTACCAATTATTATTATTATTATTATTATTATTATTATTATTATTATTATTATTGTTATTATTATTATTATTATTTATTTTTAATGAACAGCTTACATGCAAAGACTGGTGACAGACACTGGGTTAATTTTGTGTTGTTTAAACTCACACTGTTAGACAGCAGTGTTGCACTTTTCAGATCCCACTGTTCTGACACCATTGCAACTAAACTACTCTTTTACTCAGATTTTATGTATATAATGATCTTTTTTATATTAAGGTAGTTTCCCTAAGATTATATAAAAAAATATAAAAAAAACTGCTATATATAACCTTGTTTACTGTATCTTGAAATATACTGTATCTCCAGATTCTTGCACAGCCCTAGTGGTAGGTGTGTGTTTACCGCAGTAGGTGTAGATGAGCTTGGAGTCGATGAAGCGCACTTTGAGGTTGTGCAGCACCGCTGGTTCATGCAGGTAACTCAGAGCCGTCAGGTCATTTTCTCCCACCAAGATGTCCGGATTCCGCAGGTGAGGCAGGTTCTTTGTCTTCGGGTCCAGTTTGTGCTCCAGATCCTTAAAAAAGGGCCCCAAAATAATAAATCAATAAATATTACACCTTTCTCTCATCTTTATTTAAAAAAAGATTAAAAGTTGAAACTTTTTAGACTCTCCATCACTCCCTGATTAAGCTAAGCTTACTGGCAGAAGTAACCCAGAATCCAGCCTGTACAGTGATGAGTGGTGCTGACTGGATCTGTAGCAGACTAACTACACTAACACTAGTTTAGCCAGCTGAACATAGATCTAACACTACTGAACAGCTTCACTAATCACTGATGATGATTGTCTCCTAAATTAAACTGATTAGGGTTTAATATATTATGTCATAAACTGATCATCTGTATTAAAACATTTTGAAAAGCTTTGTTGCAGTATAAAGTTGACATTAGAAAGCTACACACTCTTACCGTGCCATCCTCCAGCTGTAGGTGCAGTATAGCATCTCCTTGTTTATAATCCTTTGTCAGTTCAGCTGACCTCCAAACCTCCTCCGGGTCAGGAATCCACACCCGGGCATACTGGAACACAAGACACAAGTTCACAGTTTTGTGTTTAGGTTATATTGAAATATCACAAATACTGACAACTTTTTGCCAATCATCACATACTAATAAGGCAGGAGTAATATTATTCACTCTGCAGTGAAAAGTGCTAAATTCAAAATAATAATGCAAATATGTAGTTTGTCAGCACTTGTTTTTAAAGTTGAAAGTAGAGTAAAAGTGAAGTAGACCATAAAGTCCCTAATTCCTACCAAGCAGGGCTGTTTTAATATATCAGAAATATCGAAAGATAAAGACATATATTGTACAAGATGTGAAAAAGGCCAAATCGTTATATTGCACCTCTTATGCAGGTTACCATCTATGTATGATGTAATTCTAAATAAGTAGCAGAGTTTGGGTCATTTGTGTGAAAATCATGGTTTCTGGAGGCATGACACTCCACAGAGCACAGTCTTGCCCAAATTACATCGTAGAAACATGGTAATTAAAGGTTACTATTTAAATATGCAGCCGGCTGTTTCTCCTGTTTCAATTATATACTGATACTTTGACATTATACCTCCTTAAGGTGCTCATCATACTGTATTGTAGGGTACCAAGAATTTCAGAATTCAGGAGCACATGTTCTGCACAGCGGAGTGAGCATAGCTGACTGTCAGATTCAGATTCCTGTCATTTCTGTTCATAAATACAGATCAATCTACAGCTACAGTGGATACAGGCATCGTGAGAGTGGTCTATTGCACACAGCTGGATTTCACAACACTTTCTGTTGTTCAATTTGTGACGATAGCCTTCCTCAACTTTCTATAATTAGTCCAAACCATCCACAATGTGTTTTTTTACACTGCAAATCAACTTGGACCAGTTGATGCTGACCACCTCTTTAAGTCAGACCAAACTTTGGTTCAGATCCAACATAAAGGTCCGAAGGTCCAGACCAAACAAGGCAAGTGTGAAAGCACCCTAAATTACAGTAAATCATAATATGTCCAATCAGAACTCTGTAAAAATCATAATAGAATCACATCACAGCTAAAGTATCATGATACTCTATTGCAGGAGCCAGACAAGACAGTTTGTGTGGTCAGGTTGTTGGATGATCTCCACCCCACCTCTTCCTCAACTCACCAAATCATCTCATATTGTATGGAGCACCATCATTCCATGGAGCACTGGGGGGCTTTAAACCCAGTATAAAAAGGTTGATTTTTATCTGCTCCAGAGAGTTCTATTCTATTGGCAGTACATCCCTACGAGGACAAGACAAGCTGACAGTGTGCATTTGCACATCTGTGCCAGCAATGGATGCAACTTACAGCATCTGAATGCTTTCACTTGAAAGATTGATGGACCACCAAGTATCATGATATGTTCGGCTTGATTCTCCAGCCTTAGCTGGCATTTCAGAAATTCATTCTGCATGCATCAGAAACGATATTCTTCTAGAATATTACACACCAGCAGCATTTGAATGATTCATGTGTAATTCGCTGTGGGCCACTTAACTTTCTTTGTGTCATTTAACTCCAAATTCAGTTCCTTCCGTTCTCATTCTTACAACAGCAGGGAGTCAGGAAGCGCTATTAAAATGTAGTTAACATCATGGATGGCATTAGTTGCAGCAGAAGACATCCCAGTAAACACAGGCCCGTTTCAGCACAGAACAGTCATTAAGAACCAGTAGGACACAAAACCCTCAATGCTTCAGTTCCACCATGGACAACTGGCAGATAAGAGAGCTGTCAACACTGTAAAGCTTTCAGGAGGAGCAGAAGGGCACAAGGGGGCAAGAGGGTAAAGGAAGGGTTTGGGACAGAGCCCTGCATTAACTCAGCAGGGAGTGTTCGCTCACCCTCAGCTCAGTCAGCTGACAGACCAGCCTGTGAAAAACAGAGCTAAAGAACAGAGATCACATGGAGCAGGAATCCAGACAGAGAGAGAGAGAGAGTGAGAGAGAGAGTGTGAGTGTGTGTGTGTGTGTGTGTGTGTGTGTGTGTGTGTGTGTGTGTGTGTGTGAGTGAGTAAGAGAGAGAGAGAGAGAGAGAGAGAGACTGAGGCTGCCTCCAATCTCAAATGATTCATCAAACTAATCCCAATCAGGGCTGCTCACCACAACCCAACCTACACACACATAAGCCCCACCCCTCACACAGCACAGCCCCCCGAACCCTTGCCCCATGCCCCACCATCATCACACCCATCTGCAAACACAGCGTTCTCATATCATCCACCTGTCATACACAAGTCTCTTTATTTGTGCTTGAATGAATAACAGTGAGCAAGCTCACGTTTATGAAAACACTTGGCAAAATCTCTGGAACACATGGCT
The DNA here is from genome assembly GCA_034509495.1 of Acestrorhynchus altus. Taxonomy (NCBI): domain Eukaryota; kingdom Metazoa; phylum Chordata; class Actinopteri; order Characiformes; family Acestrorhynchidae; genus Acestrorhynchus; species Acestrorhynchus altus. The sequence continues at coordinate 7,306,139 of CM067508.1, forward strand.
TAAATAAATAAATAAATAAATAAATAAATAAAATTCTTAGCTCTGTTTGCTGCCAACACCAGTACACATTACACAGCATGGGTATGAAGGAATTCCTCTGTATTTAACCCATCCATTACACACACACACACACAGACACACAGACACACACACAGACACACAGACACACACACACACAAACACACAAACACACACAAACACACACCTCAGCTATAAATGTTAAGCTTAGAGTCTCTACTGCTCCGTCATTCCCCCAACCCACAATTCCTGCTGGTACAGGGGATCAAAGTGGTGACCTTCCAGCCCCAAGCCCAAGCAAAGCAAACTTTCCCACTTTCCCAGCTGCATAATACATTACTTCATCATTGCCATCACTTTAACACTGCAAGATGTGCAACATAATGCAAAGCTAATTTAATGGTTTTTTTTGCTGCTTCATACAAATGTAAAATTCATTTTCCAGTATGGTTTATTTAACTTCAATCTTTAATACACAGACGGCATTAGTAATGTCATGACACGTTGGATCGCTGACTTAATTAAATTGCAATATTTTTTGCAGAATAAATATATATTGCAATGTCATTTTCTCCCAATAGCGTGCAACCCTAGTTTCAGAAAAATTGAAGGTTAATGTTTATGACTTTAAGTCTTTGGGCATTGGCCCTGTTGTATATGGAGGTGGAACCAACCCCATGGACGACCACTAGGAACAAACTGGTGACGGAGGGAAAAGTGAGACATCTGTAAAGCAGCAAAGGGTGAGCAAAAGCCTTTCAAAGACATGTAGGAGCAAGTGAGTAGTTGAGGAAGGAAGGAAGGAAGGTGTGGCGTTTGAGTTTTCATTTCTTTACTTTGGTTCATGATCAAATCCCAGACAGTCTGAACCATCAAAATAGATATTGCAATTTCTAATCTTTGGCACCAATGTGACTGGAAATATTAACACCACAAACATACTGAACTGAGCTGAAGAGTAAGAGATTACAATGTATTTGCACTGATACCAACAACAATTACTCCTGTGTATATTCTATAAGTGGAAGAGGGAAGTGTAGTAATGTAGTAATGTCATGTTTACTCAGTTCCATGCTCTTCAGTACAACTCCGCTGGCCAAAACTTTCACTTCTTCCTGAGTCTATGACTAAAGAAAAGACATTTATATCCTAATTCCTACATTTTTAAAATTAGGTTTCATTTTACTCCATTGTGCTGGTTCAGCACCTAGACAGCTTTAATGGTGCTCACTTTAACAGTCAGTCAGATGCAGTCTGACCTTCAGTCTGAAGGTAGCACAACTTCACCCATCAGACTTTCCTACTGTGTGATAAATTTAAGCAATTAGGATGTTGTGTAGCCCCTATTCCACAGGGGTTGTGTTCTGCTGGGGTCAACAGGAGAATCAGGGTGTGATCAGAACAGAGGAAAGACCCTGGTTGTATGAGTGGGCGAGCCACATGACACAGAGAGAGAGCGAGAAAGAGAGTGAGTGATGCAGTAGTCTGAGGGTGTGTCTGCAGCTGGTATTTGGCTGGCAGCTCTAACTGCATGTGCAGACTAGGCCAAGAACTCAGACTTACTATCCTTATGCAATAGATTTGTATCATTCTTCCTGGGCAAGAACCTTGTATCTCCAAAATGGCTGCTTTACAGGACAGACGTCAAAATCTTGGATTCCAAGTCATTCGTTGTAAAGTACAACTATGTCAAAAGATACAAGGTTTTTGTGTGACGGTGATATTTTTTTTATGTATGTCCAAATGTAGACACATTCAGATACTTTAAGTTGCCCCCATTGCTGACACAGAAGTGCAAATGCCCCCACACAGCTTCTAGTACCGGAAGAGAAGCACTGCCAATAGAACAGAACTCTCTGGGGCAGAAACACAAACATATTGGCACCATGCTTAATGCCAGGCACAGGCTAGAGGGGTATAAAGCCCCCCAGCATTGACTTGTGGTGCAATGGAACTGTGTTCTCTGGAATGATGGAGCTCCATCCAGTACTTTTGGGATGAGTGCAGTTATACAGCACCAGTACCATAGAGACAGGTAGTCTCTTTTCCACCCCAATTTGCCAATTACCCCCAACCCTGTTAGGACTCTGCCCCATCACACTGGACACTCCTGACACTAGCGGGGGAAAAAAGCAAGCTCTCACGCATGTGAAGCGAGCTACAACGGCTAACAGAGGTCTGGGCAGGCTAGAATTGCACTGGGTGTGATGTGGGGAGAGTGCCGTCGACCCCTGGTGAGCTCTTGAGAAGCGTCATGTATTTTGCCTTTGATTATGGTCATACTTGGTGATGCTGGTCAACAAGCTGGGCATGTTGGCCAATTAGCTTGATCCAGCTTGTTCATAGTGGTGATACATGTTTGTCGTTTTGGATCAGATTACTTGCAGTGAGACTTCCATCAGACTTCGGGAGTGAAATAATATTTTATCAATGATCTTATAAAATCAGTTTCTACTTTATTTTGTGTGATCGGCTGTGAGACTGGTCTTGTCTTTGCAGGACATGACATCATCCTCTCACCCCTTCTTTACTAAGTGAATGTGAAGTGCATTTTTTTGAGTGTGACATTTTTTAGGCAATTATCAAATACATCAAATACATACACAGTTTCATCCCTTTAGATGCTTCGCCTTCACTGCAGCCCGGATATTTCTGACTTCAGTTTTGTCTTCCGTTTGTGAAAAGCTGCTTAACTGAGTTAAGACCATTTAAGAAATTCATTTTCTTTTCCTTAAAAAGCTCCTGGGCTGCTTTCACGGTATGTACAAGTCAAGACAAGGTCAACGGGTGTTTTGGGTCAGACGTTTGACAGAATCTAAGCAGAAATGATACTAGAATATTGTGAAAAAGTAAAAAAAATATATTAATTTATATTATATTCATTACATGTAGAGTGACATACCTAAGCCTTTTTGTTATATTACGCTCATGAAAATCAGAAATCCAGAATATTTCATATTCATTTTAATGAGACATTTTGGCACTGTGGGCCTGCTGGAAAAGGACATCATAAAGCTCGCCAACAGATGGAAGCATGAAGTGCTGTAAAATTTGTGTTGACTCTGGACATGATAAAATGCAGTGGATGAACAATTGCAGATGACATGACCCCCTAAACCATCACAGACTCTGGAAACTTCACACTGGATTTCAGATACCTTAGATTCTGTGATTCATTTACTGAACCATTTACAAACTTAACATATTTTTGAATACATTTTTTAAATATCTGTTAATTAACAAAATAAACAGAAATTATGTTTTAGAATGTATAAAATGTGTGTCTAGTGGAACATATTTGTACATATGAAATCAAAAACTAGATTAAATGAGGGTACTCAAACTTTTGCACATTTGAAAACTAAAGACGCTAAGACAGTGGAAACCCAATCCATGTGGCTTTTTGACTCTGTGTGTGTGTGTGTGTGTGTGTGTGTGTGTGTGTGTGTGTGTGTGTGTGTGTGTGTGTGCGTGTGCGTGCGTGTGCGTGTGCGTGTGTGTGCGTGTGTGTGTAATTGGTGGACTGCTGTTCTACAGAGCAGGAAATATGCTGACTCAGCATGCCACGCTGATCAGACCACCCGTTTATGTTTGAGCTAAACTTGTATTTACATGTCAAAAGCAGCCAGCCTGCAATACAACAGGAATGTCTCTGAGGTCCTGACCGCAGCCCGTCCCATCTGTAAGAACACCGTGTTTAGCGTCATACCTTAAAGTTTTTCAATTCTTTAAACCTGTTGTTAAATGTGCATCAGTTGCACACTGGTGTCTGCTGTTGAATCCAGCACATGAGGTTTGTGGGAGTAAGTATAGCCCTTCCTCCTTTTCCTTTGGTAGGATGACTTGTGTGCTTAGAGTAGTTGTCTTGTTGCATGGCCCACGTTCCGATTTCACTCTTCCATCAAATGATGGCAAACCATTCAGACTATAATCTATTTTGTTTTCATCCATCCAAAAAACATTTAAAGGAACAGCAGCAATGTTCCTTTTAGAGAGCAGCTGCTTTCTCCTTGCAACTCTGCCACACGCATCATTGTTGTTCCGGGTTCTCCTGATGGTGGACTTGTGAGTTTGAACATTGGCTTATGTGAAAAAGGCATTTAGTTGCTTAGAAGTTCCTTTAAGTTCCTTTGTGACCTTGCACACTGTTACACACATTGCTTTTGCTTTGATCTTTGTTGGACGATCATTCCTGGGGAGGGTAATGATGGTCTTGAATTTCCTACTTTTTGAACATCTGTATATCTGACTGGGTGCTGTCGGTGTTATCCCCCCATTACCCTTCACCGGCTTTATTGTATGAAGCCAATGAGCTCTTCAGGAGCTCTAATAGCAAATTGGTGCATGATCAACAGAAAGGTCACTGAAAACATGTTTAATGTCATTGCACTGGTTACCATAGTGATGTGGCGCCATCCAGCAAGGATCAACAGTATATTACAGGATGAGAAAGATACACAACATGGTCAAAAGTATGTGGACACGTGCTCGTTCAGTCTTTCTTTTGAAGGAAATGATATAAATAGAGAGTTTGTCCACTCCCACTTTGTTCAGTACAAAGAGTCAGAACTGTTCACAATGGTGGTGAAATGACTCCTGAAAGGTTTAAACCCCCTAAAACTACACATTTACATTGGCTCCTATTCCTTGTTTACCACTCAGAAGTCAGAGAGGTACACTGCCCAACATACACCAATCAGCCATTAAATTAAGACCTCCAGAAAGCAGGTATGTGGGTCATTGTCAGCAATTCCATTCAACTGGATCAGACACAGCAGTGCAGCTGGGGTGTTTAAACACCTCAGTGTCACTGCTAATCTGAGAAAAGCCTGTGGGCAGCATCTTGTGAGCACTGATGGAAGACTAGAGCATGACCAGCACAATCTGTGCAGCAACAGATGCGCTTCTGTCTCTGACATTACATCTACAAGGTGGAGCAACTAGGTAGGAGAGTCTAACAGAGGGGACAGTGAGTGGACACAGTGTTTAAGCACTCCAGCAGCACTGATGTGGCTGATCCACTCGCACCAGCACAAGTCACACTAACACACCACCACCATGTCAGTGTCACCGCAGTGCTGAGAATCACCCACCACCCACATACCAACATTGGTGGTCCTGTGCGGTCCTGAGCATTGAAGAACAGGGTGAATGGAGACTAATAATGTATGCAGAGAATAATATATAGATATTATTATATCATTTAATTATATTTAATTATGAGTAATAACTGAACTACAAAGTGATCCTGTATCTATAATTAAATATTTCAGCATCACTCACTCACTCACTCTCTCACTCTCTCACTCTCTCACTCTCTCACTCTCTCTCATATAGTGTTAAAGCAGGGCTGAGGAGTCAGGCAGGGATGAAAGAGCAGTTCTGTGAGCCTGAGAGATGATGAAGCACTACAGACCAAAAAAAAAAAAAAAAAGAAAAATGTGGAGGGGAGAGAAGGAAAGTGATTATGCTGCAGATGGGATGCAATAAGCTGTCTCCATGGCAACACCACAGCCCTCTTGGATCCTCATACGTAATTTTGGCAGCGGCTTGAGCTCGCTGCGATTACACCACATGTGATGCTGTGTGGGGGACGTGGTCAAGCTGACCTGCTTAATGCCCATCGCAGCTGTGATTACAGAGCTTAAATCAACTCTATTGACTGGTTTACGGACTTAAATGCTTTGGCGACGCTGTAATTACCAAGGTTATTACCATGTGGAGCTACAATTAAAATAACTGAACTGAACCGAGAGGCAAGTTTTTGGATTTTTTTGGTGGTTTGTTTGTTTTTTTTTTCACTTTTTTTCCAGCAATATTAGACCTTTACATTGTCAGATGACCCCTTTATTTCCTCACGGTGGACATGTGTGACTGTTACTCATATATTTTCTTTTCTCAGTGTTACACATTCTCAGCACTTGGGAATAAATTACAGTTAGTAATCACATCTACAATGGGGAAGAAAACTGAACGACTGGACATTGTAAGCGAGAAACAGCTGCTGGGGGGCTAATAAGCTCTTGACATACATGGTTCATATGTACCTGCTGAGCGGTTGCTATATCACACCAAATGGTTCCTTATGGAGTTGCAATGCTGTCGATAAGTGGTTGCTATAGTATAATCACATGGCTGCAGAGATGCCGGCTCCAAGTGGATACTGTGGGCTATGCTGTTCGAAGTGGTTGCTACGCTGTTGCTATGGAGTTGCTACAACATGGAAAAAAATTTCCCCCAACTGGGATTCACACCCATGACGCTGCATTGACTTCCCAGTAGCAAGTGGTTGCTATGGAGTTCCTAGGTAGTCATTATCTTTTTCCAAGTCATTGCAATGCTGTTGCCAAGTGATTGCTATAGTATACAAAATGGTTGCTCTGGAGATTCTAGGCGGTTCTTATGTTGCTCACTGTGGTCACTGTGCAGTTGCATAGTGGTCATGTTGTCCATAATATTGCAATGTGGTTGACGGCTTGTTCATGGCTTGTCATTGCTGTTTCAGCTGTTTTTGTAGGACCAGATTAGACAATCTAACCTCTGCTCCCCAAATGCCGGTTCACCAGTTGCCCTTCCTTCGACCACTGCATACTGGGAACACCCCATCATTAGGCTCATCAGAGTGTCTCAAAATTCTTATGCTTGTCCATATATTCTGATTCCAACACATCAACTGCTCACTTGCTGCATAATGTTTATATCCCATAATATATATGATCATTCCCATCTGTCCAATGATCAGCACACATACACACAGTGCTGTCAAATTATTAGACGTGCGTGTGTGTGTGTGTGTGTGTGTGTGTGTGTGTGTGTGTGTGTGTGTGTGTGTGTGTGTGTGTGTGTATAACCTGTGTCCCTCAAGAGGACCTGTCCCAGAACTGGGTCCCTAGCAACAGAGAGGTGGGAACAAGAGAACTGTGGTAAAAATAGATGCCCATTGCAAACAGCTACACACACACACACACACACACACACACACACAGATTCACTGCTGTGGAATACATCTGTTCTCCTTCCCTTCTCCACCCCTCTGTCTTGCTCTTCCCCCTCCTCAACACACACACACGCACACACACACACACACACACACACACAGCTTATTAATTCATCATGGGCCTGCCTTTTTGTAGGAGGCTGCACTATACAAATGAGCCTCTGTGTCCAATCAAGTGCATTTCCTGAGGGGCTGTGAGCAAAACTCACATCACAGATCAAGATCAGTTTTCATCGTTTGAATCAGTGATGAAAGGTTTTCTCGTCACTGAGCAAGAAGTTCTTTTCCATGAAAACAATAACTGGCCCAGAAATGATAAAACGATCTTTAACCACTATAGAGCGTATAGAAATTCATTGTCTGGACTGATGAACATATTCAAAACCCTAAAAGCACAGCAGATGGGATGAGATAAAAAAGCTCTTTGGGATGCTTTGGACAGCAGTGCTGTGTACAGTAAGAGATATTATAACCGAGAGACCAATCACTGGTTGAAATGCTCAGCGATGGTTAAAATAATATTATTACTGAAAATATGTTATAATGGTGTTGCTCCTGCAATACATAACTGTCATATATATATATATATATATATATAAAATACATATTGTCAACGTAAGCCAAACAGCTGAAATTATGGCAGTATGATATACATGTTTGTACAGTATATTTGCATATTTTGGGACAGGCCGTCTTCAGACTGGGATGCTTCTGGGACAGTTGATGAAAGTTGTTTAGAGCCGTGCTTTAATGCTGAACCACATTTCGCAGGGAAAACTATGAAGATAAGATAACAACTTCTGAATTCGCAGTGTCCAATATAAAACAAAACTAGAAAAAAACAAACAAAAACGTAAGTGATAAGTGAGTAACATTTCTTTAGGGTTGTTTTTGTTTGTTTGCTTGTTTTTTGCCCTTTTTCTGACAAAGGCTGTCCTGTAAATATGCCGAACTAGTAAATCTGGCATATCTAAAAAAATATCTAATCTTTGTAATGTTAAATAAACAACAACAAAACACCAAATATTCATATTTTTATATTGAAAATAAAAAAATAAATTAACTGTTATGGGCAAGATTACAATCATTTATATCTATTATTAATTGATTACTTGCCCAGACCTAATCCCCACACATTTAATCCCCCCCCCCACACACACACAAGAGATTACTGCTTCGCATAGGAGCAGACTGATAAGAAAGCACTGAGTAAGTGTGTGTGTGTGAGGGGCTCGGGGAGGGGTAAGGTGGAGAACACATAATACAATTACTGTGTGACACTAAACCACATGATTCAACATACACACACACACACACACACACACACACACACACACACACACACACACACACACACACAACACACACACACACACACACACACACACACACACACACACACACACACACACACACACAATCCCACAATGCTAAACCTATGATCCAGCATGGCTGATATTAAAGAGCACATCCACAGTGATGTGATATGCAGGGTCACATGCACATTTTACCCAGTACAAAGACTCAAAGACCATTTATAAAGTGATGTATAGAAATATAAAATGTAATACACATACACTGTTCAATGCACTCACACAGCATAATTTATTTGTGCTTATGATGATCATTGTATCATCCACTTTTAGTGTGTTGATAACTCAGTACACAAAGTTAGAATATTATGAAAAGGTTCATCTGTGTTTATAATTTCATATAAAATATGGAGTCAGATTTTATACATATTTATACAGATTTCATTAACTGTAATGTGGCATATTTCATACCTTTTTTTCTTTTATTTCTTTTATTAAACTTGAAAAGTGATTTTTTAAAATTGAATTATGAAGAAAAAAAAACAGATCAGGCTAAAGGTCTTTTCTTTCTTTCTTTCTTTCTTTCTTTCTTTCTTTCTTTTTTTTAAGTGTAATTTATTATATTCTTGAAAAATCATCTTTCCTAATTGTTGTATTCTTCAGATCTTAAGTCACATTTTCCTTAAGTCCACATTTTTTTTTTTTACTTTATTTTTTTTTCCTTATTAATGGAAACAAAAATCAACACTCTTAAGCCTCAATACAATCAACCTTAATTCACACCTAAAAATAATATTGGGAGACCAAAAGAGTAACAAATGTTTCATACTGTCTCCTTCCTGCGTTTCCCTTCTTTGTAACACATACATATTTCAATAAAGTAGAGAAATAAAACTAAAAACAAACAAAACAGAAACAGAGAGAGAACATTAACATGTAGCAGCGTTTAACCTAAGAGGGAGATTACAAAAGTACGAGATTAGCATTAGAAATCAAGACAGGGTTACATTTTCATATTTTGGGTAGTTCCTCGGATACGTCAAGAAAATACAGATATATATTTTCTTGCATATTTCTCCCAGCGTTTCACAAAAAGCTAAACGTCTTTTCAAACACTGTACTTTTATGGCATCGACTGCTAATAACAATACACAGACCTTTTGCAATGGAAAACGGTTTTTTTCACCATTTAATATCCATGCTTTTGCTCAATTTAGCTCCGTATTCGCCACTGAAAGCTGCATGCTGGCAACATCCATGGTGTCTGTGCTCATGCACTAAGCTGTTGAGGAAAGACGACATGTCCTGGATCCCCCCTGTGGATCAGATACAGACACTCTGAAGGGCAAGGAGTCAGTGTATGCTATCCAAGGAACAGGGCTTAGAGTACAGATCTCACCATGGAATTAACCCAGGTTTAGTTTAGGCTAATCTCAGTGTTGTGAACTACACCTCTTATCTGCTTCAAGCTGCACTACCCTGCCAAGCAGACATACACACACAGTCTGCCAGTCACGTAGTGACCTAATCTCACCTAATCTTCCTCCCTGTCCGATTCAGAATTCATGTGATGGACTCATTCATCAGTATTGTGAGAAAACCATGGACTGATCTCACCATCATGTGCATTCCTGTTTGAATGCCTTCAGTCATTTGGGTTCAGCTGGTTCCTCATGTAGGATTTGTGACATAACAAGCGCAGCTCTTATAAAATCAAGAATGAAATGTCGGCTCTTGGGGCAGTGTGTTTACCAGTAAAAATAAGATTAGCTACAACACTGACAGGCTCAAAGTGGATGTTTCCAAATGTACTGTATGCTTTCACGTTTTTTTTTTTCCCTGACGTGACTAATTCTCTAATTCTGTTTCTAGGAACAATTTTTACGCAAACATTGGTCATTTAGAGTCAAATACACTGGGATGATTTTCTTACTTCCCAAGAATAGACTTTCTTAAAGAAATATTTCAGCAAATCAAATTTACACAAATTCACAAAATCCAGTTGATCAGCCAAGACATGCTTGTTGTCCAAGACTTGCTTTAACTTTGTACTGAAGCTAAAAGGCGAATTAAAGTACAAGTAAAGGAACATAGAACTTAAAATACCTCATTCAGTCTCCAAGGCCTGTTTTCAGTGCAAGGCCAAATGGTTACCGAGGCCGTTTAATAACAGACCCATTAGACCGGTTACGGTCCCAGAAAATATGGGACTGTCCCGTAATCGGAAACTAAAAGATGTGTGCTGTGTTAAAGAACAGTTTTATATTTTTGAGGTTACACTTTACAACAGGACTGTTTTATTGGTCACAAGAAAAGACAAAATGTTTAAGCTTCCAAATGGTTCTGTGAGTCATCGTGACTGTATGCAGAACCACTGCCTTTACTAAAGAATACATGAAGGAATGGGGGTGATGTGGGGAGAGAACCCAAAGCTACCCACCCTGAGAGTAAGGCCAATACTGTCCTCTATCGGACTCCGGCTGCCGATGGCAAGCAGCATGAACAGTTCCTGACTGATGTTTCTCAGTGTCACATAAATAAAGCTCTAATACATTTCAAGAGTAAGATTAGTTGTCAGTGAAGATCCTGATCACTCCAGTTTCATTCTGCAGTTCTGTCGCAGGGCATGCAATGTCATTTTATCCAAACTAAATATAATGCTACAGTGTTTTACCTGTGGGCCACGAAGATCATTCTTAGTTAGAGAAAGTCCATAGTAGGCCAGTAATTCCACATTTAATCCTAACAATCTACAGAAAACACAGGATCTCACTCATACAGGTATATGTCTCCAGTCACAAACTGGTCAAATATTCTTGGTATTTGAAGTGAAAAACTGTGAAACATGTAAAACATGTCCTACAAAAGAATTCTAGTTCAGTTTTCAGGGGTAGACGGCAAACAGCCTCAAACAGGTATATATGCAGTTAAGACCTACATTTAACCCAAGCATTTCTTAAAAGATTAACTTTCATGTGAAAATATGCTGCCTGAACATCTGTTAGAAGCTTAACTGGGTAAAGTACAGCAGTGTCAGCCTGGTTTCCATCATAATGCCATCATAATGGTGGTATGGACAAACAACAACAACAACAACAACTACAAAACATATCCCATATATTTTAGCTGAAAGCAAGATATGATATATGAAAAATACAATGTGAAAAATTAAGATATGCCTAAGAAATTCTTCACAAATACACCAAAGAAGTTCTCTATTGAGCCTGTAAAAGGTGTTTTTGGTGTAACGTTACTGCACAATTTCAACTTATTGGCTGAATTTAACAACCTCTCCCAGTTGTGGAATATTACAGGGAGACGAGAGGTAAGAGAACGACCCATTACACCATTGCTCTCTTGACCAGTCATGTTATTGTAGCCAGATGACAAGTTATTATCCAACCATAGCCAACAGCAACATGATCCAGACAAAGGAAAAATAGAACTGTTCTCTGTATAAAATCTGCTACACTGGGACCAGCTGTGCTTTAGTAAAGCCAAGGAGTCCAAAACAGCAGCAAAGGGAATCTTTTTAGATCTGCTGGACCTGTGTAAGGACTGGAATGCAGGAGAAAGGCCACGTCTGATGATGGAGGCCTGTTCCCGCCACACACCAAACCAACTCTTATTTCAGATGAACAGGGACTGGATGAGGCATGAATTCAAGGGCATAACCTTTGGAGTAGACTTTATTTCTGACTGAAATGTAATTACAGCAGCTTGCCATGCTCTCAGAAATGAGTGGCACATTTGAAGATGTTCCAAATGTCAGGAAGTTTGCAATCATTTCTGAATCTGAGAATGATCTTTGTGGATAAATTCAAGACCAATGTGGCCCCACAAAACACCACACCTTGGGCGTTGCTTGATCTCAGGTTTGTTATCGAGTAAATACTTTTTTATGTAGTGAAGATCTTTTCATTTAAAGGAACAAACCTAAATTTTGCCCACTCGGATGTACTATCTGTCTTTTTCTCAGATTGACACTGGATTTTGAGGGGTGGGTGAATTCAGGTCTGATCAGCACCCCAGACTTTGGCCTACACACAAAACTAAAGAGCAGAACATTCCAATCAAGGTCTAGAAAGCATCTGGCTTTTTTTTTTTTTAATGCCTATTATCCTATCTTATCTTACCTATCTGACCTTGGCCACAGTGCTACACACCCAAACAATGCTATGGAAATTACTATGTATTCCTGCAATGATGACTGAAGAGGAAGGACCTCTACAGCATTTGTAAATCTGCTCAAAGCCACTGGGAGATTAAGGCATTAACTCTATAAGTCTTTCAGCTTTGCCTTCAGAAGTCAAACATCACTTCCCCCAGCCGGCACACCCTCTTCACTCTCGGCCTTCACACTATATGTGGCTGCTTTTCTGGGAGAAAACCTGATTCACAAAACCACATACACACAGATGTATGAATAAACAATTTTCTTTTGGATCTTCTGGCAAAGAAAGGAGGTCCAGGAACATGTCCAGGAGAGCACAACTGATTAGTCTGTCCCACTAAACAGTAGGGCTGGGCAATATATCAATATTTATATTAATGTTGGGATAAAAGCAGAGCAAAATATGAGCTGAGGCAAAATCATTTACATTGAGTTTTAAAGTTTTTAAATAACGTTCCGGTTTGATTTTGCGGAAACCTTTTTTCTGCTCCCGTGTTCTGCTCTGCCGCCTGCTCTCCGCTCCTGCTCTACTCTGCTCCCCTCCCCCTCCAATCACACTCTCACATACACACTACGGAGATGAAACAAGACTTAGTGTTTATAAAGAAAAAAAAAATCTGATTTCAATCTGTTTAAATATAGAACTTAAAAAAATGGAAGGATTTTCACATTGTATTTTTCACACTATATATCGTATTGTATATCGTATATCACCATTTCTTGTCTATATTGCCCAGCCCAGAACAGAAAAGTGGAACAGAAGAAAAAGATTCATTCTATAGACTCTTAACAGCATAAGGGACCTGTAATAAAACTCTATGTCTGGGACTGTGTGATCAGAGGCAGAGAGAGAGAGAGAGAGAGAGAGAGACAGAGAGAGAGAGAGAGAGAGAGAGAGAGAGAGAGAGAGAGAGAGAGAGAGAGAGATCACTAGCACACTCCTAATCTCACATCATTTTGGTGCAGACTATCACATGACGGACGCTCATGTGAGACTCTGCTGGCTGCTGCTTCCCTGACCCTCCCTCCACCCTGAAGCAAGGCCGTGGCTAGAGCACACCATCCCTAAGCTAATATACTCACTCAGGCAGAGCACAAATCTCAGCTGAGCCAATACCTTTAAGCAAAGCTAGGACTAAAGCTGAATCAGAAAGGTTCATCGGCCATGTTTTCAGATAGAGAATTTGTTTTGGTGAAAGCTCATACAGCGCATTCTTTCACATTAAAGGAAATGTAATAAAAATCTAATTAAAATCAGAGCTGATGCACAAAAACAGCTGTCACAATGTGGGGGTACCACACCATGGGTACCATCCTCAGTGCCATGTTTGCTTTTAAACGGTCTGATAATGAAAATGAGAGCAAAGCTAGGACAAACCCTTCCAGATCTAAATGCGTTAAACTAAGGAAGGTATGAGACTTAAGCCTCAGCTAGAGAAATACAGCATCTTTTTGAACTAGATGTAAAGCTGGGTGATATATTTTGATGCTTCAGATTTCAGATTTCAATATGTTTAAATACAGTCAAAAAGAAAAAAGGATTTCCTTAATTTTTTTACATTGTATTTTTAACATTGTATATTTTATCGTGTTTCGCCATTCAGCTAAGGATATGATTTTTTGGCCATATCGCCCAGCCCTAGAGCAAACCCTCCATGATCTAGACCAATCTCACATTGTCTAAGCATGCGAGCATTAAATGTCTAATCTCACATATACTGTAGCATATAGAACTAGAGCACCCTAAAGCTAGAATCACCCCTGAAGAAAATACAGAACAAAGAAATCAACACTGCATCTTCACTGACTACAAATGTACCTTATCTTAAGAACTTCAAGTGATTCAAGAAGGAAATTAAAGTAAAAAGACTTTCCACAAGATCACCACATAACCCTAGACCTCTCAAATTCCAGCTATCAGTGGCTAATGTCTCCAAAATTCAATGTCAGGCTGATGTTCTCTATGAACAGTGAATCCAATTATTGACGAAACTCTAACGGATGACAAGGATCTAGTGATCTGGGTTTACTTTACAAATGTCTTTACAAAAAACCCGAGCCAAGACGGCACACTGGAGACCAAGCCAAACCTTGGACTCACTTCTTCAGGCATTCGTCCAAACATAATGATGCTAAACTGGCTCTAATCAAATCAGCCTGGACAAGATACCAATGGGCATCACATCATCCTCACAATGACATCATAGGAGACTCCTGAAGAAGAAGCAGCTTCAGCATCTTCCACAAATTCTTCCCCCAACTCAGTCAGATCCAACCCATCTTTAGTAAAGAGCCAAGAAACTGTCCGCATACAAAAGGAACAACAAAGAAGAAGCCAAACCCCAAAGTGGAGAGACAAAGTAGATCAAAAACTTACTTTGACGAACATAAAAGCCAACTCCTGGTTCATCTTTAAACCTCAACAATGGCCTATTTCATTCTGAGATGCTGACGCTTGCCCCACTTCCTTCTTCTTCAGGAGATGCGTGATGTCTCCAGAGAATTTCCAGCGTATCTGATTGGGTCGCTTGGTCCCCTAAGATTGACGTATATAGATAACTGTGTCTAAGTCAAAAGATTCAGGCAGTTTACTATCCTTCCTCTGATTTTTCCCACTTCGAAGGTTTCTATTCAACAACAGCATCCACTATTTATTCTGAAAGCAGGTTATTGCTTCTGCCTTCCTCAGATCAGCCAGGCCCATCCAGCGTCACATGAGAGCGGGAATAAAAGGTTTGTTGTCAATGCATCTGTAAAAGCAGTACACAGACAGCCCTTCTTTTACTCGTAGACTCTCGGAAGACCCGTAAAGGTCAACATTACCAGCAAAATCCTGATTTTGCGGTCCCCCTTTCCTGCATGTTTTGGTGTTACTGCGGGGAAAACCTTAAAATATGCAAAAAGGAAAACGGTACTCAAGTACCAAGAATCAGTAATAAACTAACACATCCTCAACCCAGAGCTTCCTCGTGAACTTTATGAGTACTAATCAAAAACAAAGCACTCATAATCCATCTGGAGTGAGTATGATCATTTGTCATCAGTGCAATGATTTCCACAATGAGGAACATGACTGGAATCATGGAATTGATGCATAAAGATGGATTTCAAGAATAAACATGGATTTTTTTAAAACTGTATTATACAAAAACTACATTTGTCCTTTAAGCACTTGAGCTCCCTATAGCTTATTACACACACAACCTATTTCAGTGGGTGTAAATCACAATGCAGAATAATGTTGAAGACACAAGGTTTGGGCCACACAGCATCAAAAATTCAGCATTAACTGCAAAATTCAACAGTCCACCAAAGAACTTTATAAACCAGCTTTTCAACAGGTTCTGCCCGCATATACTATAGCCAAGACCTGAATACACATCTGCATCCAAAAGACACCTAAAGAACAAGATAAAATTAGACGACCACAGTCAAAGAAACAAAATCTTCAGAAGCACATTTGGGGAGATTGTTATTGCACAGTTGAACAAATGAAGGTGTGTCCTTTTATGATGAAACACTGTAGAAGACGAGAGCAATCCTCATCAGGTTCACGCTGGGTTTTGAAACACATGGACGCAATTCTTCAAAAGATCCATGGTTTATATAAATGACAGGCTTGTTGTTTGTGCTATTTCTGAGTAATTGAACTGATGATCCAATTAAATACATGTTTAACAAGGAACACTGTTGAAGAGCATTGTGTTGGGTGTTTTATACATTCATTTTGTGGCTAAAAACATTCGTCGTTCTTTCCTTTCGTTTTCAAACAGTGCACACCAATGTTAGGGGTGCTATTTGTGCGCTTTTGTGAAGAAACTGCTAAATTTAACTACAGATATATAGATGCATGGACATGTATTTTCTACAACTGTATAAACATCTGTAGATATATATTTTGGTAACCAAAATAAATTAATTTCAACAAAGTGCCATTTTCCAATTGTGTGTATGAATTGTGTGCCGTAGACATTTTCTCTTTAAAGATTAAAATAAATAAATGAATAAAAATTAACAATAACTAGAACAAATAAAGCAGAATCAGGAAATGAATTGGGTCTGAATTAGTCCATGATGCAACAAACAAAAGCCACTGACCCCTATGGTTTCTTTAGTGTACTGCAATCTGTCAGAATGGTAACACCCTGCTGCTGTTAGACTGTACACACACACACACACACACACAATGTTTCAATACAACATAATGTGCAATATGTCTTCCATCTGCCCACGATTATCTATAATTATCTGTATCTTTTTGTTTATTATTAATTTATTATAATTATTATTATTTTTACAATTATTATTGATATTGTACATACCATACAGTATATATATAATACTATACTTTATACTACAATATTTGGTTTTCATGCACTATTTATATATATTGTATATTGTAATAGTCTCTATATTATATATTCTTTATATTTATATAGTGTTTTCTTTACTAAATTATTATCTCTTTCTACATTTTCTGTACTGTATTTATGCTGCTGCTGGAACCTTAATTTCCCTGAGGGAACCCTCCCAAGGGATCAATAAAGTTTTATCCTATCCTACATATCTGTGCCTTGTACTGAGTGCCATGCTATCCCTTTGCTGCTGTAACAATGTGCATTTCCCCACTGTGGGAATAATATGGAATTATCTTATCTTATCTTATCTTATCTTATCTTATCTTATCTTATCTTATCTTAATTCACAACATCTTCCCATAAACAGTGCTGATAATTGTTTGCAGGTTTACTAACAAGACTGTTCAGAGCTCATACAGATGCTGCTAGTGATGATGATGATGATGTCCTCTCAGAGAAAATGCAAAAACCACACTTCTCCCACGGTTCCGTCAGAGAGGAACTGTGCACAGAATTCCGTGATGCTGCTGGTTAACAGTTGCCTCCCTCACTGCATCAATGGAGATTTATTTGGCCACTGCATGCCACCACAAAGCTCCAAGTGTTCTCCAGAAACGTTATAAACACAGTGCAGGACTGCATGACCCGAGAGCAGGGAGTGGACCATCCTGCAAAAACAACATCTTCAAGGGAGAGCACAGGGAGTTTACCACACTCTGCTGCAGTACCAGCCTCCACTCCTCTGGCAAGACTTTACTCTACATGCTGGAACATCGCTGTGAGGGTTTAAGTGCATCCAGCAAAACAAGAGCATTGGTGAGGTTTTGTACTGATTTGTACTCCAACTTGTCCCAAAAATATTAGATGGGGCTCCAGGGAGCACTGTTACACTGTTCCACACCGGGCCTGGTGACCTCAGGTTCATGTGTGGCTGCTCCAGAGAATCCAGTTCTATTCATCAGTGCTTTGTGGAGAATCTCAGCTGTCAGCTCATTGGAAGGCATGTCCATACTATGCAGCATGCCATCAAATATATTCTTTAGTTTTGCACTGTGTGCTGCAGTGAGCATCATTATACCTTAGATTATGGCCTCAATATACCTTAATGGAGATCAGTGGACCTCAGTATACTTCAGTAGACCTCACATTACCTCTGCTGACCTCAGTGGACCTCTGTGTCTCTGTGTCCCAGAGCTGTAGAATTTATTCTCACACAAATACAGGCTTTTTTGTGCTCTGTACAAACCCACTGTTGTAAACATAAGACCAGAAACACACTCAAGCCAAGTACACAAATGCAAATGCCAACGTTCTGCAAATGTACTGTTCTGCTGTACAAACTCAACATGTGTTCTTATGTTCCTGTGGTGGAGCAATACTCAGCACTCAGGGGGCGATAGAGGACAAATCATAGCGTCTGTAAACAGGATAGGGTTCATCATGTCAAAAGTAGAGGAGACAAACTTGGATTTCTGCCTTACAGCGTCATTCAGAAATGAAATGCATTGTGACAATGTGACACAACTACACATGAAACCCAGTCTGTACAGCTTGAAGCATCTGTGTCCGTGAATGACATATGTTTCAGGAAAAATATTACTTTGTGAATAAAATGTTTTTGTGATGTCCCCAAAAACCTATTCAGCCTATTCACCCTAACTTATAAGCTAGGCTTCAGACTGGATGGCACAAGTCAGGGTAGCCAATAACTACAAAGCTAATTTACATATAATCAGTCTAACAGTTTCAACCACAGCCTGTTTAGTTCTAAGGAATAAATAGGAGATTGGACAACAGTCACATAGGAAAGAACAATGGGTTTTTGGTCCATAATCCCACACAAAAATAAGTGGACATCAAAGAAAATTGTAATATACAAGAAGGTTGGATATGCACCCTTTAAAATTAGAGCATTAGGCGACAGCTGAATGCAAACCATCCCCTTCTCAAACATCTCCCAGGGGGGGATTCTAACCTTGGGCCTGCGAGCATGGGGGGAGGGTAAGCTTTCCTTTCTTTCATTTTTCATTCCTGCCTCTTTCCCCACAATAACACATTATGTCATCATCATCATCATCATCACTTCTGACTAAGCACAAAAATCGATTCTCCTCATAAACACACACCTTGCATCACGTGAGAGAATTTTCTCAAAGCTACTCAGTGAGATAAACCAAACATAAAGCCTGAGGTTCAAAATCAGGTCATTCCATAAAAACATTCCAAACTGGGCAAACAGCAGTTTGTGGTGGCTCACTGGTGTTATCTGTTGCACCACACCATGTGGGAGACTGGGGTTCGATTCCCAGTCTGGGCAACTATGCTGTACAGCACCAATAAGAGTACTTGGGCAAGACTCCTACACTACTCTGGCCCACCTCTGAAATATGAGAGACCTCATAAGTCGCTCTGGATAGTGTCAGCCAAATTCTGTAAATGTAAACAGTTCTCTGCTGCTGCCAATGAAACGTAAAGAACCTCACTTTTTTATTTTGGGTATTTTAGTGAGGGGAGAAGTTTCAGTTCACAGACAGCAAAATTCCTACTCTGACCCATAAATTCCGAGACATTCTGAGGGAAAAATGTGCCCTGAAGACTTAACACGTGGAAGCAGGTGCTTCAGTTTGAGACTCAAACCTGAACGTGCACCAGCCCAGTGGGGAAAAAATATTCCAGAGGGTCTGTAACGGTGTCAGTCCTCGTCAGGGTGTAACGGGTCCCAATGGTGGCCTCTAATATGGTGTACAGGTCTATAACGGTAACCATCATTCCCATTAACACCATCAAGTTCCTAATGGTTTACACACGGGGCGGTGGATGGATACTGGTTAGGATAAGTGGGAGGAAAAAGGGGCTGCTTTGTGTCTGAGAGGATGCAGAACGTTCCAAAACAACAGGCTGATGTCACGGCGCTGGCGTGACGTCACCGGTGACGCTGCCGCAGCATCAGCAGCGGTAGGCAGGCAGGCAGCATCCCCCTCCTTCCCTGCAGTCTCTGCATCCATCCAGCTCCCAACACACACACACACCCTACAGTCGAGGCCTTCCACAAATGCACATTCAGCTCACTTCTGTCATTGTACCGTCGTGGAAAAAAACGAAATAATGCGTCATACGTCATACATTCAGACACGGTACACGATTACGTCATTTTCATACGCATATTACTGTCTCTCATGAAGGACAAACCCCTGAACAATCAACCTGCCCCCCATACAAGACCACCCTAGAGCATCTCACAGCATCAGGCAACAAACACTGACATTGTAACATTGTAACAGTGCAACGATGTAACAGTGCAACAACGTAACAGTTGCCGGATCCATTCATTAGGACTGATACAATGTGACCGAATGTGGTTTTCCATTACAGCCCACCCTGACCGGGAATGTGGGACTGGGACCCTTACCTTTGTGTAGAGCTCGGACGCAGCCATGGTCACTGCTGTCAAGGAGTGTTTGTGTGTGTTGTCCAGAATTGGTCAGCTAGCCCTCGATCTCCAGCCTGAGGTCACTCCTGCGCCGAGCTCGGGGGTCCACAGCTCGGAAGGCTCATAGCTCCTCTGGCTCTGCTGTGTGTGCAGACAGTGTGCAGACTGGGAACAGAAACGGACAGACTGGGAGAAACGATTTGTGTGCAACGAGGTGCCCATGAGGGGGGTAATATGAGGAAATGCTGCCCCCTGGTGGCCACGACGGGCCGTGGTGCTGCTAGGTGTGGGATCTGCAGGGGGGTGTTTGGACAAAGAGGACTCAGAGGGGAGCGTCACCGAATTTCCACAATTTTTTTTTTGCATAGTGTAATGGATAAGATGGAAACATGTAAGCATGTGTTTGTAGTTAGACCTACTTGTATTTTTCACACTTGGAAGATATTGTTATTGGCCTTTAAAGCCTACTAGGGACTTTAACACTGTGCACTTTACATCTGAGAAATACTGGATGGAATTGGATCATGAGTGTTTTTGAGGTGAAAATGGAATAAATTAAATAAATTAATAAATAAATAAATAAATAAATAAATAAATAAATAAATAAATAAATAAATGATGTGTCAGTATGATCCTTTCTCAGGACTTTTATTCTGAAATTTGAACACTGCGAAAAAAAAAGAAAAAGAAAACAGTCCCTCCCTTCTTATTTTCCTCTATAACCCCAAATCTGGCTCAGTGATGTCATTAGCCCCGCCCCCTTACTGATCAATCAGAGACTGCATGCAGGATGTGCATGTACACGCAAACAGAGGAGTGAACAGACACAGGCAGACTCCTTTGACATTTAAGCTGGGATTAAATTCCCTGATTTCTGAACTGGTTTGCTCACTGTTGATTCATCTCACACTGATTAGATGGTTATGTGGGGTAGTTTGTTTAGGATATGTGAACATGTCTATAGGTTACACCGATCCTGACATATGAAGCCTAGAAAATGGCATGTAACTTCCCACAAAGTGTGGGTCTCGGTAATGATCTCGTCAATGAACTAACATTACTCAGGAAAACATCAGAACTTCACAGCATCCAGTGGCTCGTAACCCATCACTGGCTTAGTGGATATATGAGTAAACATCTTCAGCTCCATTTCTTCCAGTGTGTTGCTTAGTAACGAGACTCACAGGTCCATATTTAGCACATGTAGTGAGCTACGATGTTTAATATAAATCACCAGTGAATTATGGGAAATTATAGAGCCGAGTTTTAGTGCCCTAAAACAGGGTTTCTGAACCTGTTGGCCATATTTGCATCGTCAGAGAAATAAAAGGCCTAAATGACGACAACAACAACAACAACAACAACAACAACAACAAAAGCATTAAAAGCTGAATTTGTTTTCTCATAGGCCGTTGTAGTTCTAGTTATAAACAGGTGGGTGAGGTGGAAAGGTTAAGAACCTCTGAACTGGTGGAACATGATCTGGGTCTGGACCTGTAACAGGGTTCTATCCAGACCTGAACCTATAACCAAAACACTACTGTACTGGGAGCAGTTTCATTCTGGCATAACTTTTCCAGCCTGTAATGTACAGGTTTTGTGATTGTTTATCACGATTCCATCAGGTTCAGCCCCCTTGCCCAGTTTCAGCTTCTCCAGCTGTCTCTTCACCTGGTTATTTGTCACCTCTAGAGGGTGATGAGGGTCTTTGGATAATGGTGAGGGAGAGGGGTAAGGTTACAACTGTTGGAGGTGGGAGGTGTCATGCTGAACCTGTTAAAAACACATTCAGCTCGTTGGCAGTGTCCAAACTGTCCCCTGCAGTTTGTGGTTTGGCCTTTATGCCAGTGATTTTCCTTCTGTAGGCCTCCTTACTCTGCCTCAGTTTCACCTTCAGATCGTTCTGCACACAAATTTATGCTTTATAATTCATCCAGTTAGGTGACAAAAAATTGCTTAAAAACTCAGATTGGTGTGTAAATATTTCAAGCTGTGGCCTGATTAGAGAACTCATTTACCAAGACCCCTCCAAGGACTCCAATAAGACTGGGTATTCTGATCTGCCGTTCGGTGCATTTGCTCAAACAACAGTCAGAGCCTGATCCCCAGCCCGACTGCACAGGGAAGCAACCCTCTCATCTACCGGAGAGAACCCCAATGTACAGGTGAGATGGAGAGCTGGGGAGCTATAAGTAAGCCTACTCTCGCCCTATGCTGTCTCCACGGGCAACTCCAGAATAGAATATGATCCAGCCCCTCTCAAGGAGATTGGTTCCAGAGCCCACACTGTGTATCAAGGTGAGATGAACTATTATGAATGAATAGTTGGTACTGCTCAACATCATGCACCAGTTCAGGCTCCTTTCCTGCCAGAGAGGTAATATTCATGTCCCAAGAGTCAGTTTCAGTAGCCGTGAATTGGAATGGCAAGGCCTTCGCCTTTGGCCACTACCTGATCCACATTGCACTGGACCTCAATTACTACCCCTCCCACGGGTGGTGGGTTTATGGGGAAAATGTGCTCCATTGAAACGTCCATTAAATGTTTTTCTTCTTTTGAAACGTTTTGAAAAGTTTTTCCTGTGCGTTCAACTGTACAGTTTTCCCCCAAAATACTTATAAACACTTACATCATCATTACATTCACACATGCAAATTCCTTCTGGTCTGTGAGTGTGTACTGAATTGTGATTGGTGGGATTGCTGTATGCTCATATTTATTTTCAATTAAAACAACAAGTTTTTTTTTAACAATCACACCCTCTTGAGCCACCAGTTTAGTAATATATATTTTGAATCACTCCTTATGTGGAGAAAAACAGGTTTTCCTACACAAATAACTGCAATATTTTATTCATACATTAGTATAAAATATATGATTCATACAAAAAAATGACATAAAAAACAAATGCCAAAGAAACTATTATATATTATATATATTTTGGTCCCCTAGAATTGTGTCACTGGTGTTGCTGCATAACAAAAAACTCTTATTTTGAAATAAAAAACATACTGATGACATCACATCCTTTAGATGTATAAAACACATTGCATAAAAGTCTGTTTACAGTTCTCAGAAATAATCTTATTTACCTCCAGAATTTATATCAAGTGTTTAGATTTATTCTCAAGAAACAAAATAAAACCCAAATGGGAGAAATTACATATTTTTGTGGTTGATGTGACCTGTGGTTTCTTGCTCTGCTGCAACAATTCATTAAAATGCATTTTCCATGAATAATGCCACTGGTGTTGCCTTTCATAGCACAAGTAACACCAGTAACACCAGTGACATCTACATTTATATAAACGTTATTTAAAAAAATCATTGAGTTATTTTGCATACATTTTCACACAGATTTAATGACAATTATTAAATGTTGCAGATTGAGAAATGATGTTTTATCATATTATTTGTCCCTCGCATATTTTATATTATTGATATTTAATTAATATTTAATTTTGCCAAAGGAGTGAGGGAATGCCAGTGACAAAAAGATGGGACACTATCTTTAAACAAATGTACAAAAAACAGCTGAGCTTTATGTATATTACTGCAGCCAATAAACCTTTGAACATTAGAAATATATTTTAAGTAATTTTGCTAAAATTACAAAAATGTAAAAAGTGTACATTTCTGCATAATGACCCATTTACCTTCACATTTGTCATTGTGACTATCCAACTCTATTTACTGACTGACTGATTTAGGCTAATTGATTCATCCTAAGTATGAAACTCATTTTTATTGGTATTTTATTGTAACTTTACTAATTTAACAGCATTTATATCAATCAGAGGGTCAGTCGCACTGTCATAGCTCCAGCTTTCATTTAAAAGTTTTGTAATTATGGAATATTTCCAGCTCAGGTATTTCAGAATTCCAGTCTGTATGTCATATATAATAATGTACTGAAGGCTTCAGACAGGGTTCATGAAAAAAAAAACTATTTATTTAAACACAAATGTTTCTTCTTTGGTTTAATGAACACATTTCTGAGTGATTGTTTATTCAGTTGTATGCAAAATATTCAAAATGTCTCGTGAGGAAAAAGTTAGGATACTCCCATATTTATTACTGCTTAAAATGGCTAAAATTAGAATCACATCAGCAGAAAATGATTAGACTAGTGTGAGAGATTCTTTGGGGTCTTTTTTTTAAACTTCAGACATTAGTTTGGTTTTCTCTTCATTGTTGAAGTGAGTGGGATGACAACGACAAGATCCAAAGAACTTTCTGTAGACTTCAAACAGAACGATGTAGATACAGATGAGTCTGGGAAGGGATTTTAAAAAATCTAAAACAACTAGAAATCAGCCATCACTGTCTCCAACAATCCTAAAATTTCATCACAGGATGTAGGTGGTTCTTACCACAGAAGACATGTTTGAAAAATAAAAAAACAGCATTTAAGCACAAGAACCTCATACCAACTGTGCACAAGGGTGGAAGTATCACGGTTTTGGGGCTGCTTTGTGGCAGCAGGGCCAGGAGATCTCTCTATCATAGAAATCTTTATTGTATCAGAGGGGGCTTGAGAAAAATGTATGACTGTACATCACATAGATGAAAGAATCCTGTATGGAGTGAGTAAATCTTCCTCCAATGTCAAAAACTGGTAGTGAAAGAAACATTTATTTGACATTATTTCAGCCAAAGGAAGGACAATTCAAGCAATTAGATCTTGGCATGTGTTAAAAAGTGTTGATGGGGTGTCCCAACATGTTTACATTACTGTTAGCATTTTAAATAATAAACCCCTTTTCTGTAATCCAATCACAGTAAAGAGCAGACTCTGAAAGAGGACAAAGTGAGAATGCACAGGTTTGCAAAACTATTTTATTTACAAATTAAATGGCACAAAAGTGACTGCAGTTGATGCCCATGCGCACCCTGGCCCAGGCGGTTTAGTGTGTAGTGCTTCATGAAATTGAAATGTGTTCTTTCTACAACTGGTCCGACCCCAGTTGTGATCGTGTTCCAAATTGAGTCAGGTCATCTGTGAAGCTCATTGTTAGCAGGTGTTAGGGGTGGGCGATACGATGATACATCATTACTATTGTAATTAATTACATAATACACATTTTTGAGTGCATCATGATCAGAGCAACTGCATGAATCACAGCAGACGACAGACTAAGCCCAATTACAGAGCCTGTAAACAAAAAACAGTCTAAAGTAACTGCATAACAACAGGCAGCTGAATCGACAGCCCGTTACACTTTTATTCTTTAACTGACCATTTGTTTGACATTCTTTTTCAATCTATTTCTGTAAACAATTCTTATTAATCATGTTTTATCACCTTTTTAAAAACTGCTGTTTTGCTGGTGAGTTTTGTCTGTCCCTTGTTCACACATCTGTAAAACCACAGCGATATTGCACTTTTTCATATCGCCCATCCTTACCACATGTCTGACCTTCAGGTTCGCGATGGCAACTCTACAACAGTAACATGATTGGTTAAGGCCATTGATAGGGACAAAGGTGGTGAGCCAACAGCAGCCTTACAGAGACCGTGCCAGATGCCTTCCAAATGAACGTTCAACAGCAGTGTGGTCCATTTTAGGTCTTTAAAGCTGAAATGTTCACAAACAGAGGACGACAAAATCGGAACAAACAGTGGATTCAGAACAGCTGACCATGGGTGGTATTCAACCAATCATTCAAGCACATTGCTCCAGTCATTTGTAAGCTTTGGGAATGGTGCAATAAAAAGAAACTTGACTAAAATGCTGTTGTATTTTTTAAAACCTCACTGCTTCAACTCTCAACACAAGCAAATATGTACACTTTCATCTACATCACCTACGGCACATATAAATCTTTTATAAAGACTTTTGTATCCCCTCAACCACCCCCCCCCAGACACAAGCCACTGACCGTAAGAACACCATGCCCTGCCCAGCACGACTACCTGCATACTTATATCTTCAGTGTATTTTGTAGATGGAGGTAAAGTGAACATGAATCAGGATTAACACGAAATGAAGTGAAGGGGGAGGGGGGACTCTCAAAACTGATGTATTAATGAATATACCTTCTGTTTTAGGTGATGCTTAAAGGATCACAAAAGCTTCTCATCTTAAATTAAACATGTGCCAGAAGTATTGTCTGATTATATGATACTCTACAGATGCAGCTAACAAAGATGGGCCAACATATTCCTTTTACACGTCTGTTTTGAGAGCCTTTGGAGTGTTAAACATGGCAGAAAATGAGGAAAGAAATGAAGAGAGAGAGAGAGAGAGAGAGAGAGAGAGAGAGTGAGAGCAGCATGTTGCATTGTGGAGAGCCAGATGCAGGTGGACAGGGCAGGTCAGCCAGCCAGTTTGCTGGCCACCAGAGAGGGCTTCCTCTGGGGCAGGTCCTGAGGCGTTGGGATGTGGTCCCCTGTTATCTCTGCCTTCTCCGTCTGCGCCGTCGGCAGCTGTTTGTTCTTTATCTTGGCCTTCGCCATGTTGTAATCACCAGAGTCGAAGTACTTTTGTTGCTAAAAGAGAAAAGCCATTGGATAAGAGCTGGTCAAATATCTAATTTACACAGATGTCTGCACAGGTTCGACTAAAGGAGATCCAACTCAAAGAAATGACAAAATAAAAATAGACTTGGTCAATCTTTCAGTGGCAAAAATGTGTGAACCTTATACAGCAATAACTGCAACCAGATGTTTCTGTAAACTGGTAAGTTGGTGGGTTTCCTCTCTTTCCTCCCTGAACAGACTGCTTCAGGTCCTTCAATAACATTTTTATTTCACCCTTTGACTTGGCCATTCCAAACCATTAACTTTATTCTTATTTCACCCTTAGGGATAATATTTTGGTATTTTATTATTTTAAATGGCTTGTTACTGTGACAAAATATATGAGTATCATCAGGCAAACTTCTTTCTATTGAAGATCACACCTCTGGGATCCATGCAGATTTCTAAAACTGCTGGTTACAGCAGCCCAATCCTTGAAATATTTTGTTCAGTATCTCAGATAGGAAACACTGTTTTGAGTTATAAAGCTGAGAAGACAAGGTGTGATTTTACCCTCACTGTGAGGACATAAGTCTCAAAGAGTTAAACATTATTTATTAGAACATTTGTGTGCTTATCTTCACTGCCTTGCTGAATGACCCATATTTTGTTGAGATTCAGATGCCCAGATATTTTCCTTTATACTTTACTGACATGCAGGTTAAACAATCCCAAGCTGGTAATGCAGTCTCTAATGTGAGGACAGCATCACAGAGGACACTGGGGTAGTGAAGTTTTATTGTTGCAAGATTCCCAGCAAACATGAAACATCAAACATTAATTTCCCTGAGGGAACCCTCCCAAAGGGATCAATAAAGTTCTGTCTCATGACTAGGACCTCTTTTGGACATCAGTGGTTGTGCAAGGCTGGAAAAAATTAAGATACCAGTGCACACAGACAATTCCTGTTTTTACTATTTACAGGCATGTGTTTCAGTTTATTCTATAAAGCATTAATCACATTTCTACCAAATTCCAAGTAAACATATTGCCATTTAGAGCATTCATTAGCAGAAATGACAATGGCTAAAGATAACAAAAACTTGTGTTTTAAGACAAGGTTCTACAAAGGAATCCAGTTAATAATAATATCTATTATCTTGACATGCTCAGTCTTTCAAACTGCTGTTGGGTGACTTTATGCCACTGTGGTTCAGCTTTGATTGATGGAATGACTGAAATATAATGCTTGCCTTGTGTGTAGAAAACCTGATTTAAGAAATAAAAAATAGGAGGTCTCAACTTTTTTCCACAGATGTATATCTGGATGTCTAATCAGGACCCCTTGTGCAAGACTATGGGTGTCCAAGAGAGGTTCAATAACTGAACCATTCCTACTACTGTGGTACACTCCCTGTGTCATCCTGATGTGCCAGCACATGGATATATGGTAGGACTGGTTCACCATTACTAATACTACTGCTAAGCATACACTTAGAGGAAAGAGTCAAATTTTACTGGCTATACTAGACAAGCTGGTTTCAACTTAAAGTAGCTCAATGAATTTTTTAGGCGTGTCCACAAACATTTGGCCAAATAATGCATCAACAATTGTAACAGCACACCCCTTCATAACCATAGATTTGTACCATTGTAATTGTGACTTTACACCATTTATTAATCTAGTGGGTTTTATGACTCCAGGTTTGAGGTGCCAGGTGGTAAATGGCATTATACAAAGTGGATTACATGGACTGGGAAGTGGGTAGCACAACAAATGTAAAATGAATTTATTTAAACTACATGGCAAATTCAGGAAATTCAGTTTTCCACGACTTGGGTAGATGCAAGCTTGTTTTTAAAGCATTTCACAAACTGCAAGTTGTAACAGTACAATAATTAAATAATGAACATGTTTAAGAAAGGCCTGGCCATGATCTAACAAAGTTACAGGTGGTCAGTCAACACAGAAAGAGTATTATAAATCCCAAAGGAAATGCCCATAACAAACATGTTTATATTCACTACAGGACGGTGGCTCACGCGATATGATCATGTTCTACTGTTTGTACAAACTTGAAAGCCTTTTCTGGGTCAGTGCGCTGTTCACAATACAAGGCTTTATCTCGCCTGCATTTATGATCATAATATATTACTATGTGACAGCAGTGTGCTTTTATGAGGGCGAGAGGGGAGGAGAAAGTGAATAACAGAGAGAAACAGTCACAGATACACATGTATAGAAGATAAAAAAAAAATAGAAGGGTGCTGAAAGTGGGTGCGAGATGCTCACCCCCTTCTGCAGTCTCTTCCTGAGCAGATCGGAGCCTCCAGCTTTTCCGCTCAGATGTGGATACTTGGCCTTGAGTTTGGCCTCCTCTGCCCTCTCTGGACAGATCACCTTATTCTCCACATCCTGAAGAGACACATATTTGTAAAGACATTTGTAAGAACAGCTAGAGCTGGACAATATATCCATATTAACTTATATCCTGATATGGATATAAAAATAGATCAGATATGGGCTGAGGTGACTATTGTTTTAATAGTTTTACTGTTTTTAAATAAATGTTCTGTTTCATTCTTATGGAAACATTTTTTGTTTTCCTCTCTCAAGTAATTTTATGACATTGTATTTTTCACATCATATATCATATATAGCTATTCAGTTACAATATAACAGGATATGTTTTTCAGTCCACGGGTGCTGTAACACCCAGCCCTCAGAACAGCTAGAAGTGTAAATTCAAAAAAAGTTACAAAAAATAACGTATAAAAAAAATTAAAGCCTATGTATCCCTAACTCTTTCAAGTTCCTTATATATTTTAGTATTTATAACTGTTAGGCATCTTGTTACCTTATACCTTATGTGATGAGGCAGAAATTGAAAATCTTTACAGCAGATTCCACCCACATAAGCACCTCACCTTCACCTTTTTTTTTAACTTTTCAACAGTGTGTCTTATAGCTAAGGAAATCCATAAATCCAGTTTCTCAAATTCGTAGAATGTTTCATTTTAAAAATCTATTCAAAGAGAATAAACTGTTTAGTTCCACACATACAACCTCCATACAACCAGTAGTGGGGAAGCCTTCTGACCTGACAGTTGTCCAGATGATTGACTCCCTCTACAAAAAGGGTCAGCCACATAAGGTCATTGCTGAAAGTGCTTTCTTCTAGCAAAATGCGGTCAAGCATATTTATGGAAAGATGTCTAAACCACAATCTCTGATGGTTTAGGGTGCCCTGTTATCTGCTGGTGGTGGCCCACTGCGTTGTTTCAAGTCCAGAGTCTAATAGATTTTAGAGACTTTCTGCTGACAAACTTTAAAGTAGAATCTGGTTTCCTTTCCCACCAGGGCCTAGATGCTGCCCACAGTGCTAAGACATTCATAGACAACTTGTATATCATATATAAGTATTCAAATAATTTGAGGAACTGCATTTCTGATTTGAGCTATAAGCCATACAACAAAAGTAAAATAAAAATACTTTCACTTTAAACAAATATATGAACAACAGTTTCCCTTTTTAGATTTTACAATTCACTTTAACACAATATTCTAATCCCCTGAAATGCACTAGTATGTTATACCAATAAACATCTGCAGAATCACAACACTAGTCATAGTTTAAATCCTCTAAAAGCCCCCCTCACAGCCCCCAATTACACCAAATGGTTATGAAGACACTGATTTCCATCACCAGCACTGCAGAGCTGTAAGGAAGAGATATGCAACTACAACACTTCTATTTACTTTTATAAAACCCAGCTGTTTATATTCTACAAGGTTTTATTGAACGGTAAACTGCCTAGGGCCCATTCTCATCTTGACCCCTAGTGCCTATCTAGTGCACTAGGAAGTAAGTGAATATTGAGGGAACAATGAATCATACTGAGGACACAATAAATCATACCCGAGGGAACAATAAATCATACTGAGGGAATGACTTCAAACTGAGGAAATAATGGATTATATTGAATGAATAATGGATTCTACTGAGGGAATAGTGGATCATATTGTGGGAATGAGGGAATAGTGGATCATATTGTGGGAATGAGGGAATAGTGGATCATATTGTGGGAATAATGGATCACCGTACTGAGGGAGGGAATGGGGGATCACACAGAGGGGTACGGGGGATCACACAGAGGGGTACAGGGGATCACACAGAGGGGTACAGGGGATCACACAGAGGGGAACAAGGGATCACACAGAGGGGAACAAGGGATCACACAGAGGGAACAACCCTTCAAACCGAGGGAAGTATATGCTACCTAGTTAGGTCACCTAATCAGGCAGCTAAATCGAGGGAAGGGTTTATGCATTCGACTTCGTAAATATCTCGAGGCTCTATGAGCTGGTCAGGCTCGGGTGCGTCTCAGACCTCTTCACCTGTGCACTTCGACGAGCCCGCGCTTTAGTGGCCTAGGCAGCGAGGCAGCGAGCAGGTTTATTTGAGACGCAGCCCGGTAGGTTAGCTTTGCGCTCCCGAGCCGCATTAACCTAGAAATCGAGCTCGCTTTCAGATCCGACTTCAGCTGAAGAAACGTGGCAGCTTTTATAACCGGACGGGCTTTAAATCCAGGCTGTTTGCTTCGTATAAACACGGGCTGAACGCGCCGTTAGCGAAGCACTGCTATCGCGAGCAAAAGGCCTAATTTCGACGAAACCCACTCACTTTCTGCTCTTCCATAGGCGACTCCACAGCCTTCGGGTCTCCAGTCTCTTCGGACATGGCTCTCCTTGTCCTCCTTCTCCTTCTTCTCCTTCTTTAACTGAAGCTCAATTCAAAACAACCCCACGGGCCGAGCTCTGACATCACTGTCCGCCGCCGCGCGCATGCGCACACACCACCAGGGCTCTGCCTGTAGAGCAGCACTCTCAGCCCCTCTTACCAGACTGCAGGGGCCTAGAGGCACCCCTGCCCTGCATGTTCTGGACCAGCTCGTTAACAAGCCCTTTCAGAGTCACCGGGGGTATGTTAAAGCAGGGACTTTACAGAAACCCTGGAGGGCAGGGGTGCCTCTAGGACCAGGACTGAGAAAGCCTGGCATAATGTTCCAGAAACCCTCAAATATAAGGAAAACATTTTCCTGTAGAAAATCCAGAATTAATTCTTCCATCACTGATAGCATACCACCCTGGCCTTGTTTCAGCAAAACAAGCTCAAACCATGATACCACCACCACCACCATGTCATAAGATCTTATACAGTCAGTCAGTCATTATCTTAGCCAATTCTTCCTGAATTGGATCACTACTAGGGAGGCAATTTGGCATGGACAATTCACCTACCATGTGCATTTTTGGGAGGCAGAAGGAAACTGGAGTACCCCACACAGACACACGGAGAACACATCAAACTCCTCAAAGAAAGTGGCCTGCGTAGGAATCAAACCCACAACCCCAGGCCTCTACAGCTGTGCCACCGTGCCGCTCCAGATCCAATACAGTTGAAGTATATTTGTCTAAGCTGCCTGATTAAACACTGAGCACATGTTTAAGAATAATTAATCTGCAAAGAAGAAAAAGAACATTAGGGACTTCATTCATTTAGATAGTGACATAGTCATTCTGCATAACGTCCTATGTTCAGTTATAGTTAATAGATAGGTAAATTATGTAATCCTTGATCAAAGGAGGGAAAAGTAATATGCAAAGTTCACTTAGAAATGGCAAAGTTGATGCACTTCAAGGGCTTAACCTTTCAAAAGCACACCAATTGTTATAGCTGTACAGTTACATATACTGTGGTGTTTGTAAGTTTCAGAAACCCTTTAAAATTGTATTTATTTCTGCATAAATGTGACCTAAACAGATTTTCTCTAAAGGTACAGAAGAAGAACCAAATAAAATAAATGAGATAAAATATTACACTTGGTGATGTATTTATTTAGGAAAATGACCCAATATTATATATGAGTGGCAAATGTATGTGAACCTTTGCTCCAGTATCTGGGATGACCTTCCAGTAACTGTAGATTAGTCCTGCACATCAGCTTGAAGGAATTTTATCACATTCTTCCATACAAAACAGCTGCAACTCTGTTACGTTGGTGGGTTTCCTCCCATGAACTAATTTCTTCAGGTCTTTCCAGAACAGTTCTATTGGATAAAGGTCAGGACTTTGACTTCAAACATTCTTTCGTAGAAAGAATAGCCCTCTTGAGACTCAGCTCATAGACAAATGTCCTGACATTAGTTCATCCACCAATGGCAGCAAATTATCCTGGCCTTATTGCAGCAAAACAGCCCCAAACCATGATACTACCACCACCACGTTTCACAGATGAGCTAATGTTTTCATGTTGGAATGCAGTGTTTTCCTTTCTTCAAATATAACACTTCTCATTTAAACCAGAAGATGAAAACATTGTTCTGATAGCCTTCTGGCTTGTCCATGTGATCTGTAGCAAACTGCAGCATTAATAGCTGTAAAAAGTAATATTGTAAACTGACATTATTATTCATATTATAGACAAAATATACTGTAGCATTTTCAACATCATAAAACATTAAAAACACATAGGAACTAAATACATTTGTAAAACTTCAATTTAGCCTCCGTTTCTAGTAAGAAAAAAAAGAGTGATGAGTATCACAAATGGAGCCACCTATTGCAGCAGCACTATATACACATACACTAATAATAACAAAAATAAACATGCACATAAATCCACTGTGTTTGCACACAGGAGATTTTGTCCCCCACATTTAACCCACCCACACAGTAAAACAAACACATACACACTAATTTCAAACACTAGCGGGGCAGTGAGCACACATGCCCGGAGTGGTAAGTAGCCCAAGGAGCCGCTGGGGAGTTAAGTACCTTGCTTAACGACACATCAATCATGTCCTGCCAGTCATATCAAAGCTCTATATAAAAAGATTCTCCCCATAAAGGGGAGTATTCCAAGAACATGTCTCATGCTGCTGTATGCATGTATTGGCCTGCTTGCAGAGTAGTGCACATTTTCACTATAGGAGACTGATCTGTACACAAGGCTGTCAAAGCATTTTCTTTAAATATTCATGTGTCACTGGTGTAATTAACATGTACTGAGCTACAAATTAATGACCTAAGTGTTATATGGTTGGAATAAGACTTGTTTACATAGGTTTATACTAATTGTTATGAAGAGGACATATGAGGGCATATCAGCTTCAGTAAAAGGTTACCATTTTATTAAAAAATTACCCACACATACAGTCATGTGAAAGGTTAGGACATCCCATGAACACCTCTGGCTTTAACATATTTAGTAATATGGACATTTGATCTTTTTTGTGACTGTATTGAGAGATTGAAGAAATCTCTTTCACAAAACATTTGCAAAACGTAATGAGTAGAAAAGCAAATTAAGTGTGAGGAAAACATCTGGACACGCTAGCTGGTATTTCCGCCTTTGGATGAAATAATGTCAATTACATGTTTCCTGTAACTGTCTTCCAGTTTCTGACATTGACTCAAAGAAACATTTTTTACTCCTCCTTTGATGTTTCAGCATCATTCTAGTCTGCTCTTGGGCAGAGCTTTCTAGGACGGCCTGACCTGGCCATGTTGGCAGTTGTTTTAAATGTTCTCCACTTGTAATTTTTTTTCTGGACAGTGGAACGACCAACATTTTGAGATCTTTTACAATTGTTTCTGAGAAGGTTGTAGATGCCTCTACAACTTTCTTTCTTAAGGCCTCAGGGAGCTCTTTGGATCTCACCATGGTTATTCCACACACTTCAACAATCAAGAGCCAAACTAATGTCAGAGGTTTAAATTAGACAGCCTCCTCCAAAGTGCTCTCAAATCATGGTCTAATCATTTGCAGTTTGCAATTACAATTTTAGGCATTTTATATATTATTAAATGTAGGAGGTTCTAACGTTTTCCTCACAAAAAATTGCATTAAGTTTTACAAATTATTTTTAAAAGATAAATGTGTTTAGTTATATCACCTCCATCTCTCAATAGTGTTGAAATGAAGATATGAGGTCCATATGTTTACATAATATATATTTAATATGTTCTTGGGGAGTGACCTAACTTTTTCACATGACTGTACTGTTTCTATTTCTGATCATTAAAGGTAGTAACATTAAGCAAATAATTGGACTCTATCAAAGACTCTATCAGTCAGATAAAGCATATATTATTCTATTGACATGGGAAGCCCGAATGCAAATTCCCAACAGGCATTGAACTGTGACTGACATAAATATCACAGAGAGATCAACAGTGCAGAAGCAGCTACTACCTGGCTAAAAGGTGAGTATGACAATTTGTAATTTTTTATTTATTACTACTGAGCCCAGGAGGGGAAGCAGATTAAAATATAATAATTAGCACAGTTTGCAAATTGTGCTCAAGAGTTTGTAATTAAAAATGCAAAATGTTGTAATTCATGCTCAGGTTTTATTTAATTCAGGTGCATGATTTTGTAATTCAGACGTGTGTTTTCTGACCACTGATTTAAAAAGCTTTCATTATGAAAGAAATATAGTGCATTTCAAAGTTGATTGCGACCACAAATTCGAATGATCTTTGAGTTTAATATATTTTTGAATAATACAATTAGTATTAAATAAATTAATGGATTAACACACACACACACACACACACACACACACACACACACACACACACACACACATACACATAAAAAGATAAGAGTATATCGATGAGCCTAGAAAACTGATGAGCCTAAATTTTTTAATACATGAGGTCCATACATAACACTAACATATAATCACTGATCGGGTCATCTCTTAATTCATGTTTTTTTCTAAATCATAGTTACATGTTCACCTGTTTGTGTTCAGTTTAGGACAGCAAACAAGTCACTGGATATGAATACAATGAGATCACTCTTCATCATCATCATCATCCTGACTGCATACAGCTCCAGGAGTACGAGGCTGTCTGTGCTGCATGAAGGTAATATGCTCCAATGTATTCTTCATAAATAAGGTCTAACACTGTGTTATCTATGAATTTCTACCTCATAAATCGAGCAGCTACTGGGTTTACACATAAAACAAACTATGCAGTAGTGCTTATTAAATTCATCACGAGGGAAAAGTACAGCACCCTCCATAATGTTTTGCACACATTTTCCCTTGTTATGCTCAAACCAATACTTTGACCAAGACTTGATTAAAATGCACATTACATACTGAATGTACTTGCATACTGTAAGATGAATATCAATGTAAATGTGCATATAATCTCACTGTGCACACACTGTATACAGTAAAATGACTTCACTGCCTCATTATGTTTGCTTTATAGTGAAGTAACTTAATGTGCTTTAGATCCCTCAAAGCTTTGTCCATTTTTTGCATTTTTTGTTCTTGTCCAGAAAGAGGTGGCTTAATCTTATGCTAATCATTGTGCTTTTGAGGCTCGCACTGCAGTAGACCCTGGAAGGCCTGCAAATGAGGTTAATTTATTATCTGTTCTAATTGATCTGAAGAATGTTCCAAACTGGTATTTAAAGTATGCAACAAATACAACAAATAATGTTGGGTTTCCCGACAGAATCTCAGTGTAGCTGATGAACACTAACACTATGACAGTCTGGGTTCAGAGAAGATTTATTCAAATTCAATGAAAAGTGCATAAAAATACTAAAATGCCTAATTTATATACATACAATACAATTGTGTTTTTGCAATTTTTGTCCTGGCTCCAGCATTCTTGATCAGTTGATAAAGTTTGTATCTTTGGAGCTACAAGGCTAGTGTCACCCAAAATCTCATAAAAAATAAACAATTTATTGAAATATCAGGGATATTAATGAAGTTGTATTTACACATTTTATTTATACAAAGCTCAAAGTGGTACACTATCATCTGCATAATATACAGTTCCGCTTTTAATTTTATTAGCCTTGTGTCTCAAGTATGAAACAAAAGCTGTTAGTGTATCAAAGTATTCAGAGTGCTCCACATTTTCACATTTTGTTATGATACAGCCATATTTCAAAATGGATTCAATACTTTTTTTCCCCTCAAAGTTCTACACACAATATTACATGATGAAAAGTTTGTTTGAAATCTTTGCCAATTTCAAAACACAACACAAACATTAACATGTACATAAGTATTCAAAGCCTTTGGTCAATACTTTGTTGAATTACATTTGGCAGCAATTAAAGCCTCAGTTCTTCTTAGTATGATGTTGTAGCATTGTTAAATTAATAATTAAATACCACCCTAAAATAAATAAATAAATAAATTACATTTTACACACAATGCCCCACAATGACAAGTTGAGGAAAGTTTGTTTTATATCTTTGCAAATGTATTAAAAATAAAATAAAATTACAGCCTCAACTCTTTTTGAGTATGATGCTCCAAGCTTGGCATGTTTGTTTTTGGGAAGTTTCTCCCATTCTCCCACTGTTGTTGTGGAGTATTGTGTGAAGAAGTTTGAGGGAAAAAAATAATTTAATCAATTTTGGAATAAGGCTGTAACGTAACACAATTGTGTGTGTGTGTGTGTGTGTGTGTGTGTGTGTGTGTGTGTGTGTGTGTGTGTGTGTGTGTGTGTGTGTGTGTGTGTGTGTGTGTGAGTGTGTGTGTGTGTGTGTGTGTGTGTGTGTGTGTGTGTGAATGTATTAATAATAATTCATATAATAAAATAATAATTTTATTTTGTTTTAGATCATTTTGAATGATTTTCCAAACTCCATTGATGATGACTTTGATGGCTGCAAAGCTGAAATGTATAAGCTGATTTACCCTGAATACCTGGAGCGGGAATTATCATCAAATAAAAACTTCATGGCAGCATGGAATAGTTCCCCAAAAATAAGCAGTTTAAAAGGGACAATTGAGGAAAAGTTGAGAATGAAAGCTCTTTGTTCGTACACTGGAGATGAAATTTATGGTACACTTAACAGCAACATGCGAAATGGCAGAAATGACTACAAGACTAAGTTTGGACTGATCTCTTTGCACTTTTTAATAACGGATGCCATACAAACAATTAACCCTAAGGGTGACTGCCAAACCACTTACCGTTTCAGCCGAGACAAATTTACTCTAGAAGGTAAGAAAATAAGATTTGGACAATTTGCTTCTTCTTCACTTAAACCCGATTTGAAAACATTTGGCAGAGAGACTTGTTTTATCATCAAAACATGCTTTGGTGCATCAATAGCTAATGAGTCACAACAGAAAGAAGAGGCTGAAATACTGATACCACCTTATGAAGTCTTTGAAAGAGAAGATCTCAAAACTAAACCAATGGAGCTTAAAAATTGTGGACGTGTGTTTAAACTAAACAGCATAGGCAAGCACAGCAACATGAAATGTGAGTTGCTTGCTAAGGACAAAGGTGGCTGTTTGGACTGCTTTTTTGGTTGATTGCCTTACGATTATATTAACTGTAAATGTGAAAATGGAACACATGTAAACAGACCTCACAAAATTAAAACCCACTGTCTTTGCCCTTGTTCAGAATTTTAATAAAGAGCAAAATAAAGAATGACAGCAAATCTAAAGTCTTGTGAGGAGTGTCTAATAGTGAGTGGACACAACGTTTAAATAGCTGTGTCTGACCCACTCATACCAGCGCAACACACACTAACACACCAGCACATCGGTGTCACTGAAGTGCTGGGAACAACCCTTTGGTGGTCCTGTGGGGTCCTCATCATTGAAAATCAGGGTGAAAGGAGGAGAATAAAGTATGCAGAGAAACAGATGAACTACAGTGTGTTATTATAGAACTGCAAAGTGCTCCTGTATTCCAATTCTCATCATCAGGAAAGGCAGGGGTGAAGAAACAGGCAGACAACAGTCGTGAAGGTCTAATCCAAAATCCAGGTCAAAACACAAAATAAAGGTCAAGAACACATAATAAGAACATAACACAAACAACTCAGGTATACACACACAGACTTCACGTATGCCTTTTACACCAAAACAATTTGAACTGGTTCCTTTCAGGCCTATAAGAACCTTGGTGTTTTTCAGCGAACCATCTTGCGTTTAAACCAGTGTTGATGGAACCAAAGATACGTCACAGTATACGTCATCAACAAAGGGCGCTGCACAGCATCAGTTAACGGAAGTGAGATGATGGTGGAGCGTACAAACTACCTGTGAGAGTTTATGCTTTTACTTTTTATTTCTCCCAAAAGCAAACATGGATCAACTTTTGGTGATAATAAAAAGTAGAAGACATATGAGATGTATGGAATGTCATGACCCCTTGCTCCTGTACAACTAGACATGGCCACAGCAGATCGATCTGAAGAACCTAATAATCTTTGGTTCATGCTATGAACAAACTTTGAGCACATGATTTTGTTGGTGGAAATGTGCAAAACGGTTCAAAATTAGGTTCAACAGCTGGAACGGAACCCGTGTTTGGGGAAAAGGCCTAACAGAGAGCCTCAAACTGACTCCATAAAAGAGCCCCAATTAGTCCTTGCATGAGTTGTAGCTGTGGTTGATGAGATGTTGTTGGTGAGGGTCAGGGCTTAGCTCAAGCCCAGAGGAGTACAATGGGCTTGAGACCAACATTTATGCAATTTCAACTGCAACTAAAGTACTCAATATGTACAAAAAGATCTCCAGAAATATGTACATATATGATTAAAATATACAACATTTCCACCTTCCTCATTTTATAAAGATACTATTTATTTACAACAAATGCTCACAAACCAGCCTACAATGTGCACCAAGAACAGCATCTGTACAACATGCTGATTTTTCCCTGTTATGCACAAAGAACTACAGTGAGACAGGAGAATGTATTCTGGGATTGTCAGACACCAGAGGGTGCTCTCGAGAGAGAGTTCAAAATGAATGGGTTAATATTGAGCATTTGAGCAAAATAATAGTTTGTCATTTTCATGCCAAACATTGTTTCCATTTCTTTAACATAGAAAGGCCTCAAATATTTTAACACTGCAAACCACTTTCACATCTTTATAACTCCAGTTATAAGACTGCAAATGTGATGACATCACCAGTCAGCTCTCAGTAGTAGTAATGCTAGAATTTCTATTGGCCAAAACTTGTTTGCTGTATAAAAATGTAAATATACAGGTATGTTTTCTTTGTTTTCTTAGTGAACTGCATCATCAAGGCATTACACTAAGTGCATCTTGGTGTTACTATACTCCAGTAAATACTGCCAGTAAATTTCTCATTTCCCTCCTTTAAAGAACTCATCGTGGACTACCGGAAAACCAAGGGCTGCACACACACACCCTTTCCACATCAATGGAGCAGAGGTAGAATGTGTCTCCAGCTTGAAGTTCCTGGGAATCCACATCTCTGCTAATCTTTCATGGACCCTCAACACCTCCCATCTAATCAAGAAGGCGCAGCAGCATCTTTACTTCCTGAGGAGACTAAAAAAAGGACCATCTGTCTCCCCCAGATCTCAAGAAATTCTTACCGCTGCACCATCGAGAGTGATGCTCGTCCAACTGGCGTTGACCGGCATGGTACAGCAGAAGCCCACGGTGGCAGAGAGGAAATCCCTGCAAAGGGTGGTAAAGACTGCTCAGCGCATCAAGGCATGCAACTCCCTGCCATCAAAGACATTCACCACTAGCGCTGTGTGCGCAGAGCCCTACAGCATCATCAGAGACCTCCCACCCCAACCACACATTGTCTTCAACCTTTTGTTCCACCCGGGAGGAGATACAGGAGCATCTAGCCAGAACAAGTCGGCTCAGGTCCAGCTTCTTTCCCTCCACAATCACTCTACTGAACTCTACATTGCACTGACAACCTTTCAATCATACCAAGACACAATGGACACCATTTGCTGAACCTACACTTAACTGGATAACACTCCCACTCATACAGCGCCACACGGACTACCAGCACTGCCCCTTCCCACTACACCCGCCCATCCACCAATCAGAGCTGCTATTATTTATTGGCTGGCTCACACCATATCATTATATATACCTCATTCCCTCAATCAGAACTGGCTGTGTCCCAAAGGTGATTACCAGTCTTTGTCTTGAGGTGTTGATTGCAGATGATTCCTGTGGCACCAGGCTGCAAAGTCCCTCACCAGGCTCCAATACTCCTCCTTGCTATCATCCCTGATACACCCAACTATGGCTGTATTATCAGCAAACTTCTGGATGTGACACAGCTCTGAGTTGTAGCAGAAGTCTGCTGTGTACAGGGTAAAGAGAAGAGGGGCCAGCACCATGCCCTGGGGAAAGCCTTAGTGCTGCTGATCACAGTGTCAGACGTGTAACAGATGTCCTTCAGCTTGACATACTGTGGCCTGTCTGTGAGGTAGCTGGAGATCCAGGTGACCAGGCAGGGGTCCACTTGCATCCTGTTTGTCCTGAAGCATAAGGGGCTGGATGGTGTTGAAAGCACTTGAGAAATCCAGAAACAGGATCCTCACTGGTTCCCCTTATCTAGTTGTGAGTGGCCTGATGGGTGCAGGTAGATGATTGCGTCTTTCACACCAACACCTGCCTGGTCCGGAAACTGCAGATCATCCTGCATCCTCGACTGCATGTTGCACCTGGAGTCTGAGGAGACAGAAGAAGATCCGCTCCAATATCTTCATCAGATGAGAAATGAGTGCCACTGGTCGTAAGTCATCCAGCTCACTTGGCTGGTTCTCTTTCGGAACTGGAACACTGCACAATGTCTTCCAGAGGTTAGGCACTCACCCACCTGCAGGATGAGGTTGAAGATGCTGGAGTGGCTCACCCAGTTCTGCAGTGCAGGTCTTCAGCATTTGGGGACATCTGGGGCCTTCTGCTTTTCAGGGCCTTCTGCTTTCCTGGGGTGAAGCCTGCTGCTGACCTGTGACCTGGGTCCAGTGTAGAATGAAGTCTGTGTTGTGGTGGATTGGGAGGAGGAGGAGGAGGAGGAGGAGGCTGCTGTGGTAGCTGGTGGAGGATGTGTTGAGGGAAGAGGGAGGGATGGATGCAGTGAGGGAGAGAGTGGGGGGTACATGGGCTGGTTGAACCGGTTGAAGAAGTTCATTTGGTTTGAAAACATCTCCTTCTGAAGGAGGAAAAATGAGAGAAAGGGAAATGAGAAATTCAGCTCCTTTTTAAAAAGAGGGAAATAAGAAATTCAGCTCCATTTTAAAGGAGGGAAATGAGAAATTCAGCTCCTTTTTAAAGGAGGGAAATGAGAAATTAAGCTCCTTTTTAAGGAGGGAAATGAGAAATTCAGCTCCTTTTTAAAAGAGGGAAATGAGAAGTTCAGCTCCTTTTTAAGGAGGGAAATGAGAAATTCAGAATAAGGTCATCCTGTGATACTGGAGCAAAGGTTCAACATTTTGTATTGGGTCTTTTTCCTGAATACATCACCAAGTGTAATATTATCATTTATTTGATTTGGTTCTTCTTCTGTACCTTTAGTGAAAATTTGTTTAGGTCAAATTTATGCAGAAATAAAGACAATTTTAAAGGGTTTCTGAAACTTACAAACACAACAGTATAAGTAACTGTACAGTTATAACAATCAGTGTGCTTTTGAGGTTACACTTGCAGTGCATCAACTTCACTTCACCGTTTTTTTCTATGTGAACTCTTTGCATATTACTGTTCTCTGCTTGATCATGATTATATAATTTTCATATCTGTTAACCATTACTGAATTTGTAAGTTCTGGGTGAATGACTATTTCACTATCTAAATGAATGTAGTCCCTAATGTTCAGGACCAGTAGTCCCCGTAGAACAGTAGTCCTATATGTTCTAACCACTAATTTGTACTTAACCACCATCAAACAATAGGACATAATAAAATAATACTCTGTTCAAAATTTTATTGCTCTACCAGCACAAGACCAAGAGGAATGTGTTGCAGTGCAGTTCAGACTTAAAATCACACATCCACATTACGGGGCCACAACCCAGGTGGAAATTCTACTCT
This sequence comes from Acestrorhynchus altus, assembly GCA_034509495.1. Taxonomy (NCBI): domain Eukaryota; kingdom Metazoa; phylum Chordata; class Actinopteri; order Characiformes; family Acestrorhynchidae; genus Acestrorhynchus; species Acestrorhynchus altus. Next base: position 7,348,787 of record CM067508.1, read on the forward strand.
GGTGCTGAGCAAGACGGCCTCTTTTCTCACATTTCCACATACTTTGCTCTTCTTACAAAGACATAGTGTGTTCTTATACAGATCCCATGGATAATTCTGAAGGTGCAACCAGGAGCCAGTTTTCTCTTGTATTCGAGAGAGGAGCTGCTGGCCCTGAGAACAAAGGGACACACCGGCATACGACACCCGACCTGCTGAGGAGAGCCCCAGGGCTGCAAGGCTGGAGCTAAGCTAAAGGCTGCTAACGACAACTGGTGGCGCAGAAACCGGCCCATTTCCTTTGTCATCATGTGGGGAATGTGAACTCACTGCCAAACAATATCGATGAGCTGTCTGCTCTCAACAACCAGCAGATTTACCGCCAGAGGAGCTTGTTAATCTTTCCATAGACTTGGCTAACCCAGCTCGTACCAGATGCTAACGTGGATGTGCAGGGCTTTACTGCCGTGAGAGCCGACAGGAAGTTGGACCACAGCAGATCAATTGTCATGTTGTCCTGTTGCTCCAGACCACAGCAGAACAATTGTCCTGTTGTTTGTAGGACAGTCCACACTGGTGAAAAAGCAGCCAAAGTAGAGTCCAAAGTAGCGTGATTAAAATCTCCAGAAATGATCATGAATGCCTCAGGGTGCTGTGTCTGCAGCTTTGTTGTGACAGAATGTATCTGCTCACATGCTAGCTGCGTCTGCTCTTGGAGCGATGTATATGCAGATGGCAATCACGTGACTGAATTTATGGGACGTAGTAGGCTGAGGCTGAACCAACAAACAACCGAAAACATAAGACCGGCTCACAGTAATATGGCGTGGTTACACCCAGTGATCACCACATAAATGATCAGCCTCTTGCCCTTTGCTCTTCTGCAGGCTTTAGTGTTCACTAGTTTCAATAGCAAAGCCCTGCACATCCACGTTAGCATCCGGCAAGGAGCTGGGTTAGCCATGTCTCTATAAAGATTAACAAGGTGCTCTCACTGTAAATCTGCTGGTTGTTGAGGGCAGACAGCTCGTTGATCTTGTTTGGCAGCGAGTTCACATTCCCCATGATGACAGAGAGAATGGACAGTTTGCAGCGCCACCAGTTGTCCATTAGCTTAGCCTTTAGCTTAGCTCCGGCCTTGCAGCCCCGGGCTCTCCTCAGCATGGTGCTGTGCCAGTGTGTTGTGGCGTCATGTGTCCTTGCTCTTAGGGTTAGCAGCTCCCTTCTCTTGAATACAAGAGAAAACTGGCTCTGGTTGCATCTTTCATAGAATTGTACATCCACGGATATAGCAGAACACACTATGTCTTCATAAGAAGAGCAAAGTATGTGTAGAAATGTGAGAAAAGAGGTTAAAAAGAGCTGTGTTACAGAGCTTACTGGAGAGGCAGCCATCTGCTCCAGCACCAGAGTAGGAATTTCCAATTGGGTTGTGGATATATAAGCTTGGGTCCCAGAATGGATGTGTGATTTTAAGTCTGAACTGCACTGCAACACATTCCTCTCGGCCTTGTACTGGTAAGGCAATAAAGTTTTGAACTTAGTATTATTTTTATTGTAATTCTATTGTTCGAGTAGTGGTTAAGTAATGCACCAGGGTTAGGTTTCATATAGACTACTGTTCTACAGGACTACTGGTCCTGAACATTAGGGACTACATTCATTTAGATAGTGAAATAGTCATTCTGCAGAACTTACAAAATTCAGTAATGGTTAATAGATACTGAGCCTATATAACTTTGGGATCAAACGAGGGAACAGTAATATGCAAACTTCACATAGAAAAAGACGGTGATGAAAGTTGATGCACTGCAAGTGCTTAACCTTTCAAAAGCACACTGATTGTTATAACTGTACAGTTACTTATACTGTTGTGTTTGTAAGTTTCAGAAACCCTTTAAAATTGTCTTTATTTCTGCATAAATTTGACCTAAACAAATTTTCACTAAAGGTACAGAAGGAGAACCAAATCAAATAAATGAAACAAAAATATTACACTTCGTGATGTATTCAGGAAAGACTCAATATTACAAAAAGTATTTGAACCCCTTGTCTAGTATCTGGATGACCTTCTTCCAGTAACTGTTGATTACTCCTGCACATCAGCTTGGATGAATTTTATCTCATTCTTCCATACAAAACAGCTGCAACTCTGTTATGTTGGTGGGTTTCCTCCCATGAACTACTTTCTTTAGGTCTTTCCAGAACAGTTCTATTGATACAGGTCAGGACTTTGACTTGGCCATTCAACCAACAGTATTTGTGTGTCATAGGATTGGTCATTGGCACACAAGAAAGAGTTAGTGGCTACAAATCTAATGACCCAAGGGTGTTTTTTGGAATAAGACTGTTAGGTTTATACTAATTATAAGTGAAGAGGACATATGAGGTGCCATGATATGAATGTTCAACTTCAGTAAAGCACTATTTTATTTAAAAACAAAAACAAACAAAAACACACACATACAAAGTTAGGACACTCCCATGATCACCTCTGATTCTCTTTCCTCTTCCTATGATCCTTAAAGGTAGTAATATTAAGCATAAATGAAATGGACTCTATCAGTCAGTTAAAGCATATATTATTTTATTGACATGAGAAGTCTCTAATGCAAATTCCTTAACAGGCATTAAACTGAATGACTGAAAATATCACAGAGAGATCAACAGTGCAGAAGCAGCTACTACTGACTAAAAGGTATGACAATTTTGTCACATTTATTTATTTATTTTTATTATATCTTTAACTTGTTACTATTGAGTCCAGGAAGAAGAAGCAGATGAAAGTATATTAATTAGATAGCACGGTTTGAAATTTGAGTAAATAATAATGATGTTATTCATGCTCACATTTTCTTTAATTCATGATTTTGTAATTTGTGTAATCATAGTTACCCTGCCTGTTTATTCACTACATATGAATACAATGAGACTCTTCAGCATAATCATCATCATCCTGACTGTGCATACAGCTCCAGAGAACAAAGTTGTCTGTGCTGTGATGAAGGTAATATGTCTCCAATGTATTCTCCATAAATAAGGTCTAACACTGTGTTATCTATGAAGTCTATCTCATAAATAGAGTAGCTACTGCTTACACATAAACAAACTTTGCAGGTGTTTATTAAATTCAACATTTAGGAAACTACAGCACTCATAATGTTTTACACATTATTTTCGCTTATTATGCTCAAACCAATACTTGACCAAGACTTGATTAAAATACACATTTACATACCGGGATTTGGAATACTTGCAACAGTGGAATTACAACAGTTTTTTTACACAGTCCCCTCCTCTAGATTTCAGCACTATAATGTTTTAAATATACGATTAAGATGTGTAGTTACACACTAAACTAATGTGCAATATATTGTCATATTTGTATGCAATGATTACTTTGAATCGTGCTGAAAACAACTTAGCAGTATTTTGGAATCTTTACTTTGCTGCAAGATTAACGTAAATGTAAACATGCTTACACACAGGGAAATTTGTCCTCTGTGTTTATACCCATACACACACAGTGAAACACATGAACGCTTAAGGGCAGCCGAGTACATATGTCTGAGTGATGGGCAGCCATATCTGTGCGGGAGCCTGCGTAGCTACACAGTCAGCTAGGACGGCCAAGCCCAAACTACCTGACAATCGGTGCGATTTCGTTCAGGTGTGCTTCTGTTTATTTGAGCGGCTCATGCCTTGCACTCCTTGTGGTTTCTTGGCCAAACTTTGTCCGAGACACCGCCGGTAAAACTCTCCCAAGTGAGAAGTGTTTTTAAAATAAAAATTTTAAAATATTCTCTTTTTCCCTCTGCCTCCTCCAGTAAATGGGACAGAGCTGTATTTCCTTCCTCCTCACGAAGCAGGACAGTCCGTTTATCTCTACCTGCATAGTTACAAATAAAAGATTAGAAAGAAAAACAAAAGAAAGAAAAGAGAAAAAAAGAAAGAACTTTTGTTTTTCTTCCTCTCACTTGAAATGAGTTGTTTCATTTAGTTTCCTTCCTAAACGAGGGTGACAGTTGTACTTCTCCTCGTTTGAGAAGCGGTTTTCAGTTCACCCCTCCGGCTTGCAGCACTTGCCTCAGTCTGTGCATTTAGTCTCCCAGGCAATGCCTTAGCTCACTCCATGCTGGCCACCCTTTCTCTTCCTCAGTTCCCCTCAGTTATCACCTTCATAAACCAAACTTCCATAAACCACACTCCGCTCAAATTGAGCAGTGGTATTCAAGCCCGCTGAGTAAGTCTGCAGAGCGCTTGAGTCAAAATTAAATATTAAATATTCCAATTTAGGTGTGTTTTAATTCATTTCCACCCTGGTTTTGCCCCCTGACAATATTCATGGTGTCCAGAGAGCAGCTGGGGAGTCAAGTGCCTTGCTCAAAAGCACTTCAGTTATGTCCTGCCAGTTCAGGGAATCAAACTGGCAAACCTCCAGTCTCCAGTTTCAGTCATTCACAAACCAACAGGCCACAGCTGAACATGGCCACCAACATGTTTGAGGGTATTAACTTTCAAATCTACATTCACCCTCAAATAAAAGTCTAGCGTATACTTTAATTGTATCTAACTGGTTTGATATCAGAGTGACATATCAAGGAAAAACAGTCTTTGTCCCAAACATTGTGGAGCACACTGTAAACAGTTAAATGATTTCACTGCTTCATTAGGTTTGATTTACCACAGAGTAAAAGGGTTTTAGAAGCCATTTTTTCTTGTCCAGAAAGAGGTGGCTTTATCTTATGCTAATCATCATGCTTTTCAGGCACGCACTGCAGTAGACCCTGGAAGGCCTGCAAATGAGGTTAGTTTACTGTCTGTGCTGATTGACCTGAAGAATGTTCCAAACTGGTTTTTAAAGAATGGAACAAATAAAAACAAATAATGTTAGTTTCCACAGCATCTCAGTGTAGTTGATGAACGCTAAGAGATAATTCATACCAGAAAAGATTTATTCAATTCAATGAAAAGTGCATAAAAAGACCACAACCAAAAAATACTAAAATGCATAATTTATTGAGTAGACATTCTGATCAGTTGATAAAGTTTAAAATCTTTGGTTTTGGAACTGAGGCACAAGTACAGTGTCACATAGTTTTGTTTTAAAAGTTTCAAAGTGGTACACTATTATCATAACGCATAGTTCTGGCTTTTAATTTTATTAGTTAGCTCTTGTGTCTCTCAAGGAACTCAGGCAGGAGATAAGGGTCTTGTGCAGGCACAACGGTTTAAACATTCTTCTGTACCACTTTCACTAAGACGTCTGACTGTATTATGGCTGTGAGGTCACAATAGTATAAAATGTAATGCACTTTCTTGCACAATCTTTAATGTATTGTAATGATAAGGTTTCTTGGTATTGGTATGTTTGTCTGTTTTTTGTTGTAGTGCAGTATGTCCTCACTCCAAGAAAAATTTCTTCTCTGGGAGACAAATAAAGAAACTATGACTATGACTAACAAAAGCTGTTAGAGTATCGGAAAGTATTGACAGTGCTTCACATATTTCACATTTTGTTATGTTAAATCCTTATTTCAAAATGGATTCATTCATTTTTTGCCCTCAAAGTTCTACACACAATACTGACAAAGTGAGAAATGTTTTTGGAAATCTTTGCAAATATATTCAACATAAAAAAACAAAATGTACATGTACATAAGTATTCAAAGCCTTTGCTCAGTACTTTTTTGAAGTATGTTGAAGCATTATTAGCATTGATAGCATTATTAAATTAATAATAGAATAATAATTAAAAAATTCTTTACACAATGCCCCACAATGACAAAGTGAGAAAAGTTAGTTTGAAATCTTTGCAAATTTATTATAAATAAACACAAATGACAGCCTCAAGTCTTTTTGAGTTTGATGCTACAAGCTTGGGGATTTCATTTTGGGGAAGTACTCTCGTTCTTCTTTGCAGAACCTCTCAAGCTCCATCAGATTAGATGGGGAGTGTTGGTGTCATTTTTAGATATCTCCAGAGATGTTCAATCGTTCATGTGGGTTTCTGGCTGGACAACTCAAGGACATTCACACAGTTGTCCTGAAGAAACTCCTTGGTTATCTTGACTGTGTGCTTAGGGTCGTTGTCCTGTTGGAAGATTAACCTCCATCCCAGTCTGAGGTTCAGAGCACCCTGGAGCAGGGGACATCAAGGATGTCTCTGTACATTGCTAGTCTTCTTTCCTCGACCTAATTAGTCTCCCAGTTCCTGCTGAGAAAACAAACTCACGATGATGCTGCCACCACCATGCTTCACTGTAGGAACAGTATTGGCTTGATGATGAGCAGGTCTGGTTTCCTGTACTTATATGCATTTATAAGACTTTTCTGATGCACTGTATACACACACACACACACACACACACACACACACACACACACACACACACACACACACACACACACACACACAATATCGGTGCATTCTGAAAGTGCCATGGACACAGTAAAACAGAGAAAGAGGATATGGACCCTCTCCACACACTCACCATTGATGTAAAGGGGAGAGAGGTTGGTGCTGGGCTTCCTGAAGTCAACAGTGATCTCCATGGTTTTCTTGTTCAGAGTTAAGTCAGAGCTCCAACATTGATCTGAGGAGAGAGCAGAACCTACTAAGTGGGGCTGAGATGAAGCTTACCCTCAGTAAAAGGCATTTACGACTATATTATATTATGTGAAGACGTTAAGGAAAACCATTTTGGAATAAGGCTGAAACATAACACAATGTGCATAAAGTGAAAACTTTCTGGGTGTACTGTGTGTGTGTGTGTGTGTGTGTGTGTGTGTGTGTGTGTATGTGTGTGGTGTGTGTGTGCATATAATGAATTTTATTTTTGTTTTAGATCATTTTAATGATTTTCCAAACTCCATTGATGGGATGACTTGATGGCTGTAAAAGCTGTTGTATAAGCTGATTTACCCTCAATACCTGGAGCGGGAATTGTCATCAAATGAAAACTTCAAGGCAGCATGGAATAGTGCCCCAGAACTAAACAGTTTAGAAGGACACCAGTGCTGAGAAAGAGAGCTCTTGTGCGCACTCTGGAGATGAAATTCTGGTGGTACACTTAACAGCAAAATGTAAATGGCAAAATGACTACCCACTCACGCTTTTGGACTGATTCTCTTGCACTTTTTAATAACGCATGCCATACAAACAATTAACCCTAAGGGTGACTGCCAAACCACTTACCGTTTCAGCCAAAACAAATTTACTCTAGAAGGTAAGAAAATAAGATTTGGACAATTTGCTTCTTCTACACTTAAACCTGACGGAGTACATTTGGTAGAGAGACTGTTTTATCATCAAAACATGCTTTATGTATCACGCTAATGTGTCACAGTTCTCAGAAGAGGCTGAAGTACTGATACCACCATATGAAGTGTTTAAAAGAGAAGATCTCAAAGAGATACCAAGCAAGCTTAAAGATTGTGGACGTGTGTTTAAACTAAACAGCACAGGCAAGAATAGCAACATGAAATGTGAGTTACTTCCTAAGAAAAAAACAGGTTGTTTGAACTGCTTTGCTGGTTGATTGTCTTGTGATTTTTATTAACTGTAAAATGTGAAAATGTGGAACACATGTAAACAGAGACCATCTCACAAAATTACAACCCACTGTCTTTTTGCCCTTCTTCAGAATTTCAAAGAGCAAAATAAAGAATTACATCAAATCTAAAATCATCTTGTGATTTTTAACTATCTGCAGCTGAAAAAACAGCCTGTTCAGCCAAAGTTGGTCAGGCTGGCAAGCTGGTTGACCAGTTTGCTCTTGACCAGCATGACCAGCATGAGCAAGCTGGTTGACCAGCCTGACCAGCATGACTGCCATGACCAAAATCAAATTCCTACATGCTGGTAAAGAGCCGTTTAACCACAACTTACCAGAATACTGCGTAGTGTCCTGTGATCACTGATGAAGGACTGAAGGATGACCAACACAAAAAATGCAAAATCTGACTGGTAGGCGTGTCTAATCGGGTGAACAGTGAGTGGACACAGCGTAAATAATCCGCAGCCCCGTTGTCTCTGACCCAATCATACCAGCATGACACACGCTAACACACCACCACCAGTGACTGCAGTACTGAGAATGAGCCACCACCCACATTATATCTGCTCTTGTGGTGGTCCTGTGGGGTCCTGATCATTGAAGATCAGGGTGAAAGGAGGATAAAGTATACAGAGAAACAGATGAACTACAGTTTCTCAAAATTACAGAATTTTGCAACATTTCCACCTTTCATTTTATACATATACTGTACTATTTATTGACAACCAGTCCACCAGTAGTGCTGTTTTGACAAATACTTACAAACCAGCCTCCAATGTGCACAAAGAACAGCATCTGTACAACATACTGATTTTTCTGTTATGGACAAAGAATCCTGTAGACAGGGAGAACGTCTTCTGGGAGCAGCCAGACACTGAGGGTGCTCTCAAGAGAGTCCAAAATGACTACACATTGAGCATTTGAGCAAAAATAATAGTTTGTCATTTTCATGCCAAACATTTTTCCATTTCTTTAACATAGAAAGGCCTCAAATATTTTAACACTGCAAACCACTTTCACATCTTTATAACAGTTATAAGACTGCAAATGTGATGACATCACCAGTCAGCTCTCAGTAGTAGTAATGCTAGAATTTCTATTGGCCAAAACTTGTTTGGTTGTATAAAATGTAAATATACAGGTGTATATGTTTTTTGTTTTCTAGCAACTACATCATCAAGGCATTACACTTATATCTTGGTGTTACTATACCTGTGCAAATACTGCCAGCAACTTCTACTTCCTCCCGAAGAACTCATCGGACTACCGGAAAACCAAGGGCCGCAATACACCCTGCTGTCCACATCAATGGAGCAGAGGTAGAACGTGGTTCCCAGCTTGAAGTTCCTGGGAATCCACACAACACCTCTCCCATCTAATCAAGTAATAGCGTAGTGAAGGCTCAACATTTCCTGAGGAGACTAAAAGACCATCTGTCTCCCCAGATCCTCACTACAAACTTACCGCTGCACCATCGAGAAAGAGACATTGTCCAACTGCTTCACCGTATGGTACAGCAGCTCCATGGTGGCAGAGAGGAAATCCCTGCAAAGTGTGGTAAAGACTGCTCAGTGCATCACAGGCATGTAACTCCCTGCCATCAAAGACATTCACTACCAGTGCTGTGTGTGTGCAGAGCTCACAGCATCATCAGAGACCTCCCACCCTAACCACAATATTGTTCAAACTTCTTCTATCCGGAGGAGATAGGAGCATCACAGAACAAGTCGGCTCAGGTCCAGGTTCTTCCCCTACACAATCACTCTACTGAACTCCACATTGCACTGATAACCTTTCACTCATACCGCACACAATGGACAATCACTCTGCTGAACTCCACACTTAACTGATAACACTCTACCTATACAGCACACAATGGACTACCAGTAATTGCCCTTCCTCCTTAACACCCGCCTATCCAACAACTGAGCTGCATATTTATTATTATTTATTATTGTCATTACTATATCATTATATTATATTACTATATTACTATATTATTACTATTACTGTTACAATACAGACAACTCATAAATATATATTATTCAATACAGTTTACATCACAGAAGGTATATGTATATACCTACATATCCACCGTTTGCAAATTTGCACATATTGTACATATTTGCACATTTATAACTGGATCATAATTTGATACCGTATATTCTGTGATCTCCTGCACTATGACTACTTATTGCACACTTGCTCAGTTTTTCTTGTTTGCACTTTTGCTACTATTTTGCACTTCTGAAAGATGCTAACTGCATTTCTTGCTATCTATCTATCTATCTATCTATCTATCTATCTATCTATCTATCTATCTATCTATCTATCTATCTATCTATCTATCTATCTATCTATCTATCTATCTATCTATCTATCTATCTAAAAAGGGAGCTGAATTGCTCATTTCCCTCCTTTAAAAAGGACCTGAATTTCTCATTTCCCCCCTTAAAAAGGATCCTCTGTCCTCCTGTTACCACTCCCTCCAACCCCTGTATATGTCTTTCTTGGATATGCTGTCCCCAGCACACCAAAAGTGTAGAACAGGACACTGGTGACCATGGGCTGATAAAACATCCACACTTTCCTGCAGATGTTGAAGGACTGTAGCCTCCTCAGAAAGTACAGCCTGCTCTGTCCCTTTCTGTACAGGTGCTCAATGTTACATGACCAGTCCAATTTGCTGTCCAACCACAGCCCCGAGGGAGTTATAGGAGTCCACAGCCTCCACCTCATCTCCCTCAATCAGAACTGGTTGTGTCCCAAAGTCGATTACCAGCTCCTTGGTCTTTGAGGTGTTGAGCTGCAGATGACTCCTGTGGCACCAGGCTGCAAAGTCCCTCACCAGGCTCCAATACTCCTCCTCTCTATCATCCCTGATACACCCAACTATGGCTGTATCATCAGCAAACTTCTGATGTGACACAGCTCTGAGTTGTAGCAGAAGTCTGCTGTGTACAGGGTAAAGAGAAGAGGGGCTGCACCATGCCCCCTAAGTTCCTGTTGCTGATCACAGTGTCAGACATGATGTCCTTCAGCTTGACATAGTGTGGCCTGTCTGTGAGGTAGCTGGAGATCCAGGTGACCAGGCAGGGGTCCACTTGCATCCTGTTTGTCCTGAAGCATAAGGGTCTGGATGGTGTTGAAAGCACTTGAGAAATCCAGAAACAGGATCCTCACTGTGCGGTTCCCCTTATCTAGTTGTGAGTGGGCTCGATGTAGCAGGTAGACGATTGCGTCTTTCACACCAAACGAGGGAACAGTAATATGCAAAGTTTACATAGAAAAAGACGGTGATGAACGTTGATTGACTGCAAGTGCTTAACCTTTCAAAAGCACACTGATTGTTATAACTGTACAGTTACTTATACTGTTGTGTTTGTAAGTTTCAGAAACCCTTTACAATTGTCTTTATTTCTGCATAAATTTGACCTTAAACAAATTTTCTTTCACTAAAGGTACAGAAGGAGAACCAACTCAAATAAATGAAACAAAAATATTACACTTCATGATGTATTTATTCAGGAAAAAGACACAATATTACATCTCTGAGTGGCAAAAGTATTTGAACCTTTGCTCCAGTATCTGGGATGACCTTCTTCCAGTAACTGTTGATTACTCCTGCACATCAGCTTGGATGAATTTTAGCCCATTCTTCCATACAAACAGTTGCAACTCTGTTGCAAGTTGGTGGGTTTCCCTCCCATGAACTACTTTCTTTAGGTCTTTCCAGAACAGTTCTATTGGATAAAGGTCAGGACTTTGACTTGGCCATTCAACCAACAGTATTTTTGTGTACATAGGATTGGTCATTACACACAAGAAAGAGTTATAATACAACTAATGACCTAAGTGTTATGTTCTTGGAATAAGACTTAATGTAGGTTTATACTAATTGTTATAAAGAGGACATATGAGGTGCCATGATATGAATGCTCAACTTCAGTAAAGCGTTACCATTTTATTTAAAAACAAAAACAAACAAAAACACTCACACATACAGTTACACCCCATGAACACCTCTGACTTCAACATATTTAAAGGTATTTCACTTTTACATATTAATAAATGTAGGAGGTTTTAACTTTCTTTCCTTCCTTCTTATGATCCTTAAAGGTAGTAACATTAAGCAAATAAATGGACTCTATCAGTCAGATAAAGCATGTATTATTCTATTGACATGGGAAGCCCTAATGCAAATTCCTAACAGGCATTAAACTGTGACTGACTTATAAATATCATAGAGAGATCAACAGTGCAGAAGCAGCTACTACTGACTAAAAGGTATGACAATTTTATCACATTTATTTATTTATTTATTTTTTTATTATATTTTTAACTTATTACTATTGAGTCCAGGAAGAGGAAGCAGATGAAAGTATATTAATTAGATAGCACAGTTTGAAATTTGAGCTCAAGAGTGTGTAAATAATAATGATGTTATTCATGGTCACATTTTCTTTAATTCATGATTTTTTAATTTGTGCTTGTGTGATTCATTATGAAAGATATATATTACTGTGTATTTCAAAATTTATTGAGGCCACAAATTCTAATGACCTTTTGTTTAATATATTTTTTAATAATACAAATTAGTATTAAATAAATTAATGGAGTCGTTAAAAATATTTTTTTTATATATTTCTGTATATTTTGCCTCTGGTTTGAAAAAGTCACGTTTATCAGACTTACTAATACCTCAGTTAATGGTCCTGCAGCTCTATGCAGGGAGGGGGTGAAAGGGGTGAAATGAGTATGACCATTTTATGTGTTTTGTACAATTTTAAAATACATTTTTTATATATATATTATGTTTTTATGTCTAAAATGACAACAGTATATATCTGTTAAAAGATGAGCCTAAAAAAGAGATGAGCCTAAATTCTTTAATACATGACTTTCATATATAACACTAACATATAATTACTGCTCGGGTCATCTCTTAATTCATGTTTTTTTCTAAATCATAGTTACCCTGTCTGTTCATTCACTGCATATGAATACAATGAGACTCTTCATCATCATCATCATCATCATCCTGACTGTGCATACAGCTCCAGGAGTACAAAGCTGTCTGTGCTGCATGAAGGTAATATGCTCCAATGTATTCTCCATAAATAAGGTCTAACACTGTGATATCTATGAATTTCTACCTCATAAATAGAGCAGCAACTGGGTTTAAAGATAAAACAAACTATGCAGTAGTGCTTATTAAATTCATCATGAGGGAAAACTACAGCACCCTCCATAATGTTTTGCACACATTTTCCCTTGTTATGCTCAAACCAATACTTTGACCAAGACTTGATTAAAATACACATTACATACTGGATTTGAATACTTGCACAGTGGAATTACAACAGTTTTTTACATAGTCCTCATAGATACTATGATGTTTGGGACATAAAGATTAAGATGTGTAGTTACCACACTAAACTATTGTGCAATATATTATCATATTTGCATGCAATTATTGCTTGAATCAATGACATCACCATGTGCTGTGTTTCTTCTCTGGCGATGCTTTACCAAGCGTACAATGCAGCCACTAGCTCTATGTTTCCCCAGGCCCCTTGACTCCTTCTCTTCAGTTTTTTCTTCAACATAGATATGCACTATTTGAATTTAAATCCAGATTGTCGCACATTCAAGAATAATTTTTGTTACTTTGAAAAACAACTTAGCAGTATTTTGGAATCTTTACTTTGCTGCAAGATGAACGTAAATGTAAACATGCTTACACACAGGGAAATTTGTCCTCTGCATTTAATCCAATCACACAGTGAAACACACATGAACACTAAGGGGCAATGAGCACATATGTCTGGAGTGATGGGCAGCCATATCTGTAAGGAGCCTGCAGTGCAGCTACACAGGCCAGGATGGTCAGGTCAAACTACCTGACAATCGGTGCGATTTCGTTCAGGTGTGCTTCTGTTTATTTGAGCGGCTCATGCCTTGCACTCCTTGTGGTTTCTTGGCCAAACTCTGTCTGAGACACAGCCGGTAAAACTCTCCCAAGTGAGAAGTGTTCTTACCTTTTAAAATACTCTCTTTTCCCCTCTGCCTCCTCCAGTAAATGGCACAGAGCTGTATTTCCTTCCTCCTCACAAAGCAGGACAGTCTGTTTCTATCTCTACCTCCAGAGCATAGTGACAAATAAAAAGATTAGAAAAGAAAACAGAAAATACAGAAAAGAGAAAAAAGAAAGAACTTTTGTTTTTCCTCCTCTCCCTTGAGGAGTTGTTTTCATTTTCTAGTTTCCTTCCTAAACGAGGGTGACAGTTGTACTTCTCCTCGTTTGAGAAGCGGTTGTTCAATTTCTCCGCTTGCAGCACTGCCTCAGTTCAGACATTTAGTCTCCAGGCAATGCCTTGAAGCTCACCTACAGCCACCCTTTCTCTTCCTCAGTTCCTCAGTTATCACCTTCATAAACCAAATCTAAACTACACTCCGCTCAAATTGAGCAGTGGTATTCAAGCCCGCTCGGAGTAAGTCTGCTTTGTGAGCGTTTGAGTCCAAAATTAAATATTAAAATCCCAGTCTCAACTCAGGTCCATCCATTTCCTGAACCACTTATTCCTGAATAGGGTCACGGGTGAGCCGGTGCCCAGCCAGCAACTCTGAGCAAGCAAGGGTGGGAAACAACCCAAGACAGGGTGCTAATCCATCGTAGGGCACACACACACTAAGGGCCACTTTAGAGTCACCAATTCACCTATCATGCATGTCTTGGACTGTGGGGAAACCAGAGTACCCAGAGGAAACCTACGTAAACACAGGGAAATACAAACTCCACACCCGGGGATCGAACCCAGGTCCTTCTTGCTGTGCCGTGACACTATTCATGGTGTCCAGGGAGCAGCTGGGGAGTCAAGTGCCTTGCTCAAAAGCACTTCAGTTATGTCCTGACAGTTCAGGGAATCAAACTGGCAAACCTCCAGTCTCCAGTTTCAGTCATTCACAAACCAACAGGCCACAGCTGAACATGGCTACTCAACATGTTTGAGGGTAATATTAACTTTCAGCACCACATTCACCCCTGGGCCAAAAGTCTGTATGCATACTTTAATTGCATCTAACTGGTTTGATACCAGAGAGACATATCAAGGAAAAACAGTCTTTGTCCCAAACATTGTGGAGCACACTGTAAACAGTTAAATGATTTCACTGCTTCATTAGGTTTGATTTACCACAGAGTAAAAGGGTTTTAGAAGCCATTTTTCTTGTCCAGAAAGAGGTGGCTTAATCTTATGCTAATCATTGTGCTTTCAGGCTCGCACTGCAGTTTACCCCGGAAGGTCTACAAATGAGGTTAGTTTACCGTCTGTGCAATTGACCTGAAGAATGTTCCAAACTGGTTTTTAAAGAATGCAACAAATAAAACAAATAATGTTGGGTTTCCCGACAGCATCTCAGTGTAGCTGATGAACGCTAAGATAATCTGCGCTCAGAAAAGGTTTATTCAAATTCAATGAAAAGTGCATGTGCTGACCACAAATCAAAAATAATAAAATGACAATTTATTGAGTAGACATTCTTGATCGCTGATAAAGTTTGTATCTTTGCTTTGAACTGAGGTACAAGGGTTAGTGTCAAGGCTAGTTTTGTTTTAAAAAGCTCAAAGTGGTACACTATTATCATAACGTACAGTTCAGCTTTTAATTTTATTAGCCTTGTGTCTCAAGCATGAACTCAGGCAGGAGATACAGGGTTCCTTTGTGCAGGCACAACGGGTTTAAACATTCTTCTGTACCATCACCAAGACGTCTGACTGTATTGGTGGCTGTGAGGTCATGTAATAGTATAAAATGTAATGCACTTTCTTGCACAATCTTTAATGTATTGTAATGATAAGGTTTCTTGGTATTGGTATGTTTGTCTGTTTTTTGTTGTAGTGCAGTATGTCCTCACTCCAAGAAAAATTTCTTCTCTGGGAGACAACTAAAGAAACTATGACTATGACTAACAAAGCTGTTAGAGTATCGAGTACGATAGTGCTTCATTTTTCACATTTTGTTATGTTAAAGCCTTATTTCAAAATGGATTCAATTCATTTTTCCCTCAAAATTCTACACACAAGTTCTACCCTTTTGGAAGATTAACTTCCATCCCAGTCTGAGGTCCAGCTCGCTCTGGAGCAGGTAAGCATCAAGGATGTCTCTGTACATTGCTGGTCTTCTTTCCCTCGACCCTGGCTAGTCTCCCAGTTCCTGCTGGAGAAAACAAACTCACGGCATGATGCTGCCACCACCATGCTTCACTGTAGGAACAGTATTGGTTTCTTGATGATGAGCAGTGTCTGGTTTCCTGTACTTATATAAAAGTATTTGTATAAGACTTTCTGGATGCACTGTACACACACACACACACACACACACACACACACACACACACACGGTGCATCTGGAAAGTATTTTCATGGAAATAGGACACAGTAAAACAGAGAAAGAGGAAGGTATGGACCCTCTCCACACACTCACCATTGATGTAAAGGGGAGAGAGGTTGGTGCTGGGCTTCCTGAAGTCAACAGTGATCTCCATGGTTTTCTTGGTGTTCAGAGTTAAGTCAGAGCTCCAACATTGATCTGAGGAGAGAGCAGAACCTTACTAAATGGCTAGATGGAAGCCACTCCTCAGTAAAAGGCACATGACTATATTATATTGTGTGAAGACGTTTAAGGGAAAACCATTTTGGAATAAGGCTGAAACATAACACAATGCATGTGCTAAACTTTCTGGTTGTAATGTGTGTGTGTGTGTGTGTGTGTGTGTGTGTGTGTGTATAACATATATATATAATGAATTTTATTTTGTTTTAGATCATTTTGAATGATTTTCCAAACTCCATTGATGATGACTTTGATGGCTGCAAAGCTGGAAATGTATGTTTCGATTTACCCTCAATACCTGGAGCGGGAATTGTCATCAAATGAAAACTTCAAGGCAGCATGGAATAGTGCCCCAAAAATAAACAGTTTAGAAGGGACAATTGAGGAAAAGTTGAGAAAGAGAGCTCTTTGTTCGTACACTGGAGATGAAATTTATGGTACACTTAACAGCAACATGCGAAATGGCAAAATGACTACAAGACTAAGTTTGGACTGATCTCTTTGCACTTTTTAATAACGGATGCCATACAAACAATTAACCCTATGGTGACTACAAACCAATTTCACCGCTTCAAAATGCCAAACAACTACCTGCAAGGTAAGAAATGACTGGACAATTTGCTTCTTCTACACTTAAAACCTGATTTGGAAAACATTTGGTAGAGACTTGTTTTATCATCAAAACATGTTGCGTATCAATACAATGGTCACAGTTCTCAGAAGAGGCTAAAGCAATTGATACCAATTTTATGAAGTGTTTAAAAGAGAAGATCTCAAAGAGACAATTGCGCAGCTTAAAGATTGTGGACGGTGTTTAAACTAAACAGCACAGGCAAGAATAGCAACATGAAATGTGTTGTTTCCCAAGAAAAACAGGTTGTTTGAAACTGCTTTGGTTGATTGTCTTGTGATTTTGTCAAACTGTAAATGTGAAAATGGAACACATGTAAACAGACCATCTCACAAAATTACAACCCACTGTCTTTGCCCTTCTTCAGAATTTTAATAAAGAGCAAAATAAAGAATTACATCAAATCTAAAGCCATCTTGTGATTTTTAACTATCCGCAGCTGAAAAATCAGCCTGTTCAGCCAAAGTTGGTCAGGCTGGTTAAGCTGGACCTCAGCTTGCCTCCCTGGACCAGCATGACCAGCATGAGCAAGCTGGTTGACCAGCATGACCAGCAGGATCACATGACCAAAATCAAATTCTACATGCTGGCAAAGAGCTGTTTGAACTAGCAACATACCAGAATACCAAGGCGCCCTGTGAGCACCATGAAGGACTGAAGGATGACCAACACAATGCAAAATCTGGACTGGTAGGCGTGTCTAATGGGGTGAACAGTGAGGACACACAGCGTGTAAATAATCCAGCAGCCCTGCTGTCTCTGACCCAATCATACCAGCGCAACACACACTAACACACCAGCACACCAGTGTGACTGCAGTACTGAGAATGAGCCACCACCCACATTATACCTGCTCTGTGGTGGTCCTGTGGGGTCCTGATCATTGAAGATCAGGGTGAAAGGAGGATAAAGTATGCAGAGAAACAGATGAACTACAGTTTCTCAAAATTACAGAATTTTGCAACATTTCCACCTTTCATTTTATACATATATTGTACTATTTATTGACAACCAGTCCACCAGTAGTGCTGTTTTGACAAATACTCACAAACCAGCCTCCAATGTGCACAAAGAACAGCATCTGTACAACATACTGATTTTTCTGTTATGGACAAAGAACTTGTAGACAGGAGAACGTCTTCTGGGATTGTCAGACACCAGAGGGTGCTCTCGAGAGAGTCCAAAATGACTGGGTTAATATTGAGCATTTGAGCAAAATAATAGTTTGTCATTTTCAGGCCTCAGATATTTTAACAGTTATAAGACCGCAAATGTGATGACATCACCAGTCACTGATCTTCAACAGATCACTGAAGCTCTGCTGTGTTCCAGCCTGCTTCAAGACCTCCACCATCATTCCTGTACAACACGACATGCAGACAGCTACTTTCCCAGAGCTGTAGAACTCCATAACAGCAGTAGACTAGTCTGAGTCTCCAAACCTCACAGAAGTGACCTGACTGTTTTTTTTTTAAACAGTACATGTTTTGCTCATTTGCACAATTGCTCTTTACACTATGCTCTTTACAAATCTATTGTACTGTTCTCTTTCTGTAAATGTTAACATTGGCAACTCTACAATCAATATTTGGCACAAAGCCGGACTCTTTGGTGTCGGTGGCAGAGAAGAGGACTCTGAAAAAACTGCTGGACATTATGGACAATGCCAGTCATCCTCTACACACTGTCATCCGCCACCAGAGGAGCCTGTTCAGCGAGAGACTGCTCCTTCCCAAGTGCAGGACCAACAGACTTAAAAACTCTTTTGTCCCGCACGCCATCAGACTGTACAACTCCTCTCTGGGGGGGAGGAGGGGTAACAGGAGGATTAAGGATGGGAATGAGTAGGATCTGAACCAACAGTCAACAGCTAACAGCAACCTGCAACCACCACAACACACTGGACTCTCTGTGCAATAAACAGTTTTTCAAGTGCAATAATAATGTGCAATAATGTGCAATATACCCTCCTAAAGGACTCTTCTTTTTTTCTCACGCACTACTATCTATATTTTATATTGTAATATATTCTATATATTTATATAATGCTGTTATACTAAATTAATTTTTTCTGCTTATCTTCTGCTTACTGTACTTATGCTGCTACTGGAACCTTAATTTCCCTGAAGGAACCCTCCCAAGGGATCAATAAAGTTCTATTCTATTCTATTCTATTCTATTCTATTCTATTCTATTCTATTCTATTCTATTCTATTCTATTCTATTCTAATATAAACCTACCCCAGAAACATCAGACTCATTATATGTATCTCTCAGCTCCCCTGCTCTTCAGTACTTTTACTTTTAACTTATATTCTCTATTCTATTTATTGTTTATTGTACCTCCTTCCTAGTGTAATGCTTGTAAAATAGTCTGTGTACTCATTACATGTCATACGTAGTGTTGCTCTCACCAAGAATGTGTAACATACTTGGCGAAATAAAGAGATTCTGATTCAGATTCTGAGCTCTCAGTAGTAGTAATGCTAGAATTTCTATTGGCCAAAACCTGTTTGCTGTATAAAAAATGTAAATATACAGGTATGTTTTCTTTGCTTTCTTAGTGAACTACAACATTCAAATTTCTGAACTTAAAGGAAGATCCTGGACAAGTGGTCAGAAACTATTTTCATGTTAAAGAAGAGTTTAAGTTCAGGTTAGATTAGGTTACAGTAAAGGTTAGGTTCAGGTTTAGGTTGAGGTGTAGGTTCAGGAAATAAAATTACACAGGTTACTTTGTAATAGTCTTTGTTCAAATCATTTGATATATGTGTGTCTGGGTTGTATTAGTTCATTGTGTGTATTCATAAAGGTCAACCCATGTTTAGTACAGATGATAGGAGTTCAGGATTTGAGAGAGAACGTTAATTAAATTAACTAAATTAACTCAGAAATGCTGAGTAATCCTTTTGTAAACCTTTTTGTCCTGACTTTTCACAGTGCATCGATGAACCGATGAATAATAGAGGAAACAAAAGAGTGAAAAAATGTACAATTCTCATTTTTGCGCTTGTAATTTTTTATTAAGATAATATGTCAGACAACACTCTGTTGAACAGTTGCATTGAATTCAGTGTTGGATGCACCTTTTTGAAACATGGTTTTGACAGACAGTTTCTTGATATGAATCAAGAATCAGCTTCACTTACCAGGTTTCAGTGGTGGTTTTTTAAGCAGTGTTATCAAAACGTCCCTTAGTTTTACACCTTTCATGTTGTTTAATGTTCCAACACTCCGCATTTGGATCAAATAATTACACCCCAGCTTGTTTTTCTCAACAGACGTGACTTTATATACTTCAGAGGGTAATAATAGCACTTCTTCCTCGTTGGGGTGAACGGACAATTTGGATAGATCTGCACCAGAACATGCCCAGAATTTAAAACAAGTCATGGTTCCAAACTGTGTCAGATCATTTCTTTTCGAAGTTGACCCGAAACTATCTAATCGCACTTCCCGACCCACAATCCCTTCCATGTTAAAACGTAAATTAGTGAATCGATACACCGCCCTGCACTCGTTTTTAGGGTTTAGCTGATGAACTCCACACGTCATCAGATAGTGAAGAGTCTTATACATAAATGAAGCTTCATAGGTTTCTCGGCCTTTGCGCATTGCTGAATTGAGCTCTTTGTAAATACCATTATCCTTGTCTGTGTACACTGTCAAAGCTCTCCTAAAGGGATCTTCAATGCCTTTAAATTTATCCCAACCTTCCCTGAACTTCGGATTTAACAGCTTCTCTTGTTCCAAGTATTCAAGCACAAGCCTTTTTGTTTCTTCATCTTGGCAGTCTTTAAAATCATGATCAATAGATTTTTCAGCCATGTCTAAAGGCTGCAGTTCTTGGAGTTTTGGGTCCTGGGAAAATAAACAAACAAACAAACAAACAATAATAATAGTTATATGAATAGTTTATCAACCCTCCTCTGCCCCATTAATCATTAGTTAGTTTCTGATCAAAGGTCGTCATTCAGATATAGGCCGTCGATCAGATATTATCGAAATGGTGGTCAATTCCCAGCAAAGCAATGTGTGTGGCACTGGTATAAGTGCATCAGTTATCAGGTATCAGATGACATGTCAGATGACATTGCCAAACAGTCAAGAAATGAATGGATAGAAGCTGTGGAATGATGACTATTTTTTCAGTTTCAGTTTTCTTAGAAACCAGCACCATATAAAAATAATTTCTGAAAATCAAATAACAAAATCTAAAACTGAACTGCACACCTTTCATCCACATATAAAGCTCTAATGAGCAGAAAGCTATTGGTTATTTTAATTGGTTATTCTCTTGACTAATTTGTTCTGCATCAGAGGCAGAGTTGCCTCCAGATTTTGCACACAAACACTTGGCACATAGAAGAAATAATATTTAAAAATTTCCAATATTCAGTTAAATCTGTGCAATTTTGTTAAATTAGACATTAATTCTGTAACTCAGCTGTTTAAATCGATCATGTATACTTAGACTGTAATTAAAACCACATAATATAGGAAGTCGCTGTTACTTACCAAAGTTACTGATGCTGCAATTGAATGAACTAATAATGTGAGGATGAAGAACGTCTTCACTGCAAAAGTCATCATCTTCATCACTGACCTGAAGAGAACAGAAACAGGTAGCAGGTACTGTGTTACAAAAATAATGAGGGAGTTTGAGCATCGAAGACCAGATGTTTATAATGTCGATGCATTAAAATCAAAACAACAACCTGTCAGCTCAGTCCAGGAATGATGGTCTCTGTTCTGTTGAAGCTGCGGTTTATAGGGGTGTCACTGATCACCATCAGCAAACATTTGCATTAACTTCTCCCTGATAGGTACAGTGGCATTGACAGAGACATACAATGTCACACAATGTCACAGGACTTATTGTGTACCTGAGTCAATGCAGTAAAAACGGCCTCAATTACATTATTTATTTATTTTTTTAATTAAAGGGAGATTCTTCGATTAGGGGAACCACTGGTAATAAACTCATCCTACAAATACTTACAAATAGCTTACATATTAAATATTTTATTTATTGCACCACCAAAAATGTATACACCAATTTTTTTGTTTCAATTTTTGTAATGTTTTAAATATCAACAGTTTGCTATTTTTGCATTGTCCCTCATGCAGATTGTGAATGGTGAAAAAAATTGTGAAGTGTGAACAATTCATAAGCAAGTTGAAAATACATGATTTATGCCATCTGGTGAAATGGAAGACTTTTGCAAGGAGGGAACGGATACAAAAATCCCTCAAATAAGAACCTAACCATGTTATACAATGAGACGTTAACCATGCAGGAGATATATACACTGTATAATTAATGTGTACAATGTACAATGAAATGTATGATCACTATCATCACTGCAACAGTTGACATGATAAGTTTTCACGATACAGTGGTGCTTAAAATTGTGTGAACCCTGAACTCTGAATTTTGAAAGCCTGAATTTGATATTTGATCTAGAATTTCATCAGATTTTCACACTAAAATTGGACAATTAGAACCAAATCACACAAATGAGACAAAACATATTATACCTAGTCATTTATTTATTAAGCAAAATTAACCAATTTTACATATTACAAAAGGATCTTTGCTTTCACTGTGCAGCAATAACTGCAACTAAACTGTTGATTACTCCTGCAGTCATTTTAAGCCGTTCTTCTGTACAAAACAGCTTCAGCTCTGCTATGTTGTGGATTAACTCCCATGAACTGCTTGCTTCCGGTCCTTCCACATTATTTTTATTGGATTAAGGCCAGGACTTTGCCTGGGCCTTTCCAAAGCATGAACTTTATTACTACATTCTTTGGTAGAACAACTTGTGTGCTTAGGGTCAATGTCTTGCTGCATGACCCAAATTCTCTTGAGATTCAGCTCATTATGATTTGGAGCCCAGGTCAGTTTAATAATAATGAAAAAATAAGCTACACCGATCATGATAATTGGCCATAAATGAAAAGGTGCACTGATGACAATTTTAGTTTATAAGAGGCCACACCACATACATCCCACCAGCCTGAGAGGCCACATGGCTGACAAATTAGCCCACACTTGACATCAGAATGACCTTTGAGTGGAGGACTGATTATGTTGCAGTGGCCCAAAAGTGACCAGCTGACCTGAATACATCGTAAGTATCAGGCTGCACTGTTGTCAAATTCACTGCTGCACTAACATCCACCAAACCAATATGTGGTCAGATACTGTTCTGTGATCAGAAACTGACCGGTGACTAATGATGTAGAGTGTCATACCATTTAATGCTCTTGTGTTTGTACAGTATGCAAAGATGAACATGGTTGAATAGTTCATGGGGACGTTAATGTATGAAAAATGGCCATTGACTGATAATGGTTACGCATTCAGGCCCTGATAACACGTATCTATGTGCATACATTTGCAATAGGGCTTCTGTCGTGACCACTGTCTGATAAAACACTATTCAAAACCAGTTTGTACAACTTTGTGTGCAAATGTCTGACGTTTCACAGACGATCATGTTTAGGTACTCAAATAACACAAAAGATAAGTCAACCTAAATGGTTAAAAGTAGTGGATTAATTAAAAAAGACCATGTGGGTCTCATAAAAAGCATATAAGGAGTAAAATCTCACATGGTTTTTGTAGTACGCTAGATCAGACCAACAAGAGAAACTGTACACTGTTAAGTTAAATTACCAGACTGTTAAAAACAGACAGAGAGAACCTTTTGATCACTTAAGTTTACAAAAGACTTGTAAATGCATGGGAAATTAGTTTTAATGTTTGGGAATAGAAATAAAAATGTTTTTTTTTAATATAAAAAAATATATATATTCCTTTATAAATATTCTTTATTTAAAAAGGTTCTTTACCAACATTTCATTGACACACCTTTATTATAAGACAGTTATTTATGGAACTAAGGTTCTTCTATGGCTGTGGTTCTCAATCCTGGTCCTGGTTTTCCAGCCCTAACATACCCAGTCCACTTACCTTGTGTTTTTGGGAGGTGAGAGGAAACCGGAGCACCCAGAGGAAACCCACACAGTCACAAGGAGAACACTGACTTCAACATTTCAGTTAATTAATGAAACAAAGTTTGTTTAGAGCAAGAGAAAGAGAGAGAGAAAGGGGAACAAAAGAAGAGACAGTTTGACTCCTTCACTGGTTCATAGATATATATTTCTTTTATTTCAGATCTGAATATTAAAGTCAAAAATACATAGTATGATTGAAACATATTGCACTACGTTATAACGACAGGCGTCACATGTGCAGTAAATGAAATATCAATTTAAATATTAAATAACTGACAAAGTAAATATGTAAACACTAAGCTAGTTAAGATTTTTTTCTCTATTGCAACACTTCCGATTAAAGTGGTTCGGTAACAGTACAAAAAGAAAGAAATAGTAGAATATTACTAATTTCTTTTCCAGTTCTGGTGGAGGTACACAGTGCTCTATCCAAAGTCGTTTATTCTTTCAGGGGTTGATGCATTTTTTTACTTTTTTATTTTCCTCTTGTCATTAGAAAAAAATATGGTCCATATCATGTTTTTCACTTCAATATCTTCTATCTTTGCAAAACTGCACCAAAGCTCCAAAAACGAGCTTTAAAACTGCAACACCAATTTGTCAAAAAAAAAAAAAAAAAGGAAAACTGTCCACTGCTGTAAAATGCTGGGACAATGAAGCACCGATGATCTGATGATGCAGGTTTTTGTTCTTCTTGTTCTTTTTTTCGGCGGAAATGTGGCCATCAAATGTGTGTGTGTTCGGGAGTAAACCTTCTTTTTGTTTAAGTTTCCCTTACAAGCAAAAATAAGAGGGATGTGACTGAGTAAGGCCCCTACGCTGGAGTGAGATTACATTAGGTCAGATTAGATTGACTGGGTAGGATTAGATTAGCATCTGGGGGAGAAAGGAGGGTCGGCGGGTGACTCAGTGAAGGATTTGAGTTCGTAGGCAGCACCACTGTCCACTTCCATGGATTTGCGTGAGAATAGAAGCCGGATGTCCCGATGGAGGTAGATCTTTCCAGATTTGGAGCTCTGGAACCTAAGAGAGATAACAAAGAAAGGGATAAGTAATAGAAAGTCATATCTCAGCAAAATAATTTCACAGCAAAAGGACCAAAACAGATATGAGGGATATGAACAGAGCAGGTGAGACGAGAACGTTGAGGTCAGCTTATAGCAAAAAGCAGAAGCTTGATGGCCATGATTCTATATTTGTTGGCCTGTGGAAGACACAACAGATGAGTCAAAAATACTGTTGTTCCTCCATGGGTTGCCAAAACAGCTCAATCTACAATAGCTCAGGTGACTCAGGTCTGTTGACCTCACAATAACACATCAACTATGAGAACCACCTATTCAGTAACACTTCTGTTACAGAAGGAAATAGACTATACTAGCATATACTAGTTGCCTCTACTTGCTTGGTTTGATTTCTACTACCACAAATCTCCTCCTAAACACTAAAGCAATGAGTTGTATAGACAGTAAGACAGTAAAACGTTGCTGTAAATAATCAATATTATTTTTGGTAACAGTGTCAAGCCAGCCTGGTCTGCTTGGTGCTATTTATTATTTTAAAAAATAAAACTTTTAGTTAATAATCTAAACATCTATTTCCTTCTGTTTCTGATTACACATTTTATAAATGCTTAAACTGGAAGGCTGTAATTATTTTTGTGGCAGTAGTTACTTAGACAAGCACCTTAGCTTTCTTCTACATGCAGAAGATACCCTGTTATAAAGAAAACAAAGCTTCATAGTTTGACAGAGCAACGTAAACTACATATACACATGTAGCACAGAGACAGTGCTGGTTAGTGCTGGTAGTTAATCCCTGCTTGACTTACATGGAACCATGAGAAGCAGGTACTAAAAAGTTGTCCACAAACATTTGGACACACGTTGTACTATCTAACTGACATCCCAGACCTTCTCCTGTGCCACAGTTGCCACATAATCAGTGTTATTCAACTCATCTGAGAATGCTTCTGATCATCTGTGCATGTTACTGTGTACAAGGCAGTCAGCAAACCAAAAATGACTGTTTTAGCTGATTATAGGCTTCCATCGGGAGCACAGATCCAGAAATGTCAAATCTCACCAGAAAGGTCGGCCCTCTTACCAGTCACACACAAAAGGATTTCAAAGACAGGATTTCAGTCTGCCTCTCCATGTTCTGTTTAAAATGATATTATGTTATTTAGTAAACGCTATCACATCACATCTGTACCACGTTGCCGTTTCCCAGGCTTTATCAGATACCCCTTTCAGATTACCATCAGTAAACCAGTCTCCTCCTCTGATAATGTCTCAGGACAGGTGCACTCACCTCAGGTGAATGAGGTAGCGCAGGGTCCGCCCCTGTCCCAGCTGAGTGAGGGGCTTCTTGTTGTTGTGGCCGTTGGATTCACGTTTGACGGGGACGGAAAAGGTCCTCTGCCTCAGGAATGTCTGATGGCTGGCCGGCATTTCCCTCAGGTCATACATCACCACAAACATTTTCACCACTGTCTTATTGGGGTTGAATAAGGTCTGGAATTATGAAAAACACAAACACACACCCATAAAGATTAGCTAACACACTCTTAATATACATCTCTCTCCCTCACACACACACACACACACACACACACACACACACACACACACACACACACACACACACACACACACACACACACACACACACACACACACAGCAAATGTGCTGTTCTCAAACTCCACCACCAGATGGTACCGCTTATCAGTGTATAAAGCTTAGAATTACATTCTGCTGTGTTTTCATTCGTGTCCATACTGATGCAGAGGGCATAAACAGAAGACGTCACTCTGCATCCTGTAAACTGTCTGTGTAACTGTGTCATAGCTGAGGGAAACTGAACAATGCCACATTCTCAATGATATAAATATGAAGCAGCATTTGTTAATCTTGGTCACTGAGCTGCAATTCAGCTTTCCATGACTAAGAGGCATACGGAATTGGGATGAAATGGGTGTACGCAATATGAATACAAAAGGACTCCTACCACTTGAATAGTTCCTGATGGAGGCACTCGGTAGCCCCTTTTACCCAGTGACTCCAGGTTTATGACACCCTGCAGGATGAGGACAGAACAAATCTTTTATAACAGAGCTTTACACACCAGCAATAAATACCACAGCAGTTCTCGAAAATGCTCTTAAAAACGGAGCAGCTGTGTCACGATGTGTTTAAATATAATACATCCATGGAAAGCCTCTACAATGCTACAAATGATGGGCATGTCACATAGTAAATATTTCATCTTTGAAACTGCAGTATTTATTAACCCTTTCAGACGCTGCATCCACTGCAAATGGACGTCATTTGTTTTCTTTTGTTTATTTGTTTATTGTTTCATTATTTATTTATTTATTTATTTATTTGTGTATAATGCCAATCGGGGCCTGTTTGTCAGAATAGATGTTCAGCAGCATGTGAAACAGCAGCCTAGCCCCGTGTGCTGGAAAAAAAAAACAGCCTTGGAGATAGAGTAAGAGCTATTTTAACAAACTGTATCTGAAATGACCACTTTTTTTACTGTTTATGGATGATTTTTAATAACAATACTAGCATGATATTGGCTTTCTTTGCTTGTTTTGTTGACGAGTGCTTGTTTTGTTGTTTTACTCATCAGTGGAACACAATCAAGGTCTGAAAAGGTTAATGCAGAAGAAGCAATTACACAAGTATTAGTTGTGTATTTTATAGGGACAACTCTTATATTATTACCCTTGGTGTTGCAACCCTGACTTACATTTACAGTTATGGCACTCAGCTCAGACTCTTACCCAGAGTGACTTACACGTGAAACATTTTACAAAGGTAGGTCAGTGGAGGGTAAGGAGGCTTGCCTAAGCCCTTTTACTGGTATAAGATGGTGTGCTTGCCAGGCTGGGGAATCGATCCCTGTTCTGCCACAGGGAGGGTTATGCTTTTGTTCCTTCAAGGCAGAAGTCAGAGAGTCTGGGGTGTTTTTTTACTTCTTAATATAGCCAAGAACAGCCAATTTTTACAAAAATAGGCCATGTGACTACCATGAAAAACAACTAATCACAGCCTGCTGTTTTGTTGTGGCGTGTAGGAGGAGGTGACTATAAAAAAGGATCATTTTGGTTACAGCTGTTCACTGACTAGAAATGGAAAATAAACGTTGTTATGCTTTGAAATGAGACAAGGTGTCTCCAATGGAGCACAAAGACACTGACACAGTTCATTACCATGTATGGAGAAGGAGCGTTGTCGTCTGAGACGCTGTAGAATGACACGTCCACGGGGAAAGTCATGTGACTGGGGCAGAAACTTCCACTGGCACCCACTTCAGCTGTGAATCCTTCCACCGTGCCCAGTGGCTCCAAACGGTAGTTTAGAACACACTCCTGTGGAGACACACACACACACACACACACACACACACACACACACACACACACACACACACACACACACACACATTTGTCAGAACAGTGATGTAACTAAATGAAACCAAATGTATTTCATACATGAGCATCAGCTTCTGAGTGATGCACTCAGAGTAACTGATTCACTGTGTGAGTCAGTAAGTGATTCAGTAACAGAAGGTGTTAAAACATCGAGGTCAACCCAAAAGCTTTGGAGCCCAAAGCAAAACACCAGTGAGTGAGTGTGATTATGAGCGTGTGAGTGTGTGTCTCAGTGTGTACCTCAAAGTTTCCCAGAAGGCTGAGACTGGCAGGCGGGGCACTGGCACTCAAGAGCTGTTGAGGTTCATCTATGTCTTCAGACTTCTTTAAACACATTCTGCACACGCACACACACAATCAAACAATACAATACAGTTTATTAAATAAGTAGTTTAGTAAAAAAGCACCTGTCCTCTAGCTCCACCTTAGTGATGTACAGTTAGAGAGCTCATGTGTTGGTGCACAGTTTATTTTAAAGTCATTCTCTAGCCCTTCATCAGTGGTCAGATCACAGAGCTGCTCTTGGCTGGATATACTTGTGTAATGGACCCACTCTCAACCTAGAAGTGACACTGATGTACCTGATACACTCATATCAGCAACAAGCCCACCCATGTGCTACCCTATACTATCTGGTTAGTGGTGATCCATATAATGTGGATCCATTTGGTAAGTATACCACATAAAGTGACACTGAAGTGTTAAGTTCCCATAGAGTGTAGGCTAATAATAACACCCGTGTTTCTCACCCCTGCTTTTGAAGGCACCCATACACCTACTTTGAGCTTTCCCTGCTGCCACCACACCTGATTCAACACCTGATTCAGCTCATTAACAAACCCTTCAGAGTGGCACAGGGTGTGTTCAAACTAAAAGGTGCTGCAGGGGTGCCTCCAGATCCAGCGTGGAGAAACACTGAAAAGACCTGATCATTCATTGTTTCTTCTGAAGGAACAAGGGTTCATCCTGTTTGTGTTTGAGTAACTATCTCTACTGAATGTTTTTGCATTCATTGACAAGGGAGTTAGTGAGATCCAGATGTTGGATGATCACTACCCCACCTCATCCTAAAAGTACTATATTGAGCACCAATTGACTGGAGTCAAGCATGGTGCTATACTTGTCCTATTCTGTTGGCAATATTTCTCTACAGGGACTAGATAGGCTGGGAATGTGCATTTGCACACCTGTGTCAGTAATGGCTGCAACCTAAAGTACCTGAATCATTTATTAGAATAGAGTGTACACTCTTATATCACCACTGCTCTCCAACAATGCTTGTGCATTGAGAGCAGATCTTCACTGGAAAGCTTGGGCAGCCATTTTGAGAGAGTTCCCCTCTGAGGGCTTTTCAAACTACAGCAGAGTGTTCAGTAGATGGCAGTGTGTGAGAACAGGCCTTAAAATAAAAACAGACAGATAAAAAAGCTGGCAGACAATCAGACAGGGAGGCACTGAGGTCGTACCTCTTGCTGGCAGCCCATGGCACTCCTTTGCAGCGAATCAGAGACATGTCTAAATCAAAGTAACCGGTCTGGCTTTTCCTCTGTGGAACCTAGATAGAAGATAAAAGGGGGTCAGACTTGGTATCAAGTTCTGGGTTATGGCACAAACATAACATCATTGTTTTTGCTTTAATTTGGTGGTCTTTGACACCAGTTGTTTCAGGCGTAAACACGGCCTTATTGAACTGCACTGATCAAAAGGGTAACTTCACTGCAAATGCACAGCAGTCCAGGGATCCACAGCATCTACTCCTCTGTGGACCTAAAGCTGTGGTCTGGTAGAAAATCAAATGCCAGAAGAAGGAATTTGAGTCTGGCCTGTTGCAAACTTAAAGGCTATACTAATAATGCAGACAACTCAGAAACATGTACAGCACAAAATATGAGCCCTGGAAGCATATTGTCAATACCAGCAGCTCCAGGAGCACCCAGAACTTGTATGGGGAAGCCAGGGCCTATTTTGCTTGAATTATTATTTTCATGGTTAAATGGTTCTCTACGCTATATAATGTTTTCAATTATTCAGTGCTTTAACACAGCAAAGCCCCCCACTAACAGGGTTCAGAGAACCCTTATGCACTATACTGAACAAGTTCAAGAGTGAATCTGCAATCCACAAAAGCTTGGGCAAATAGTAAATGAGGAAAAGCTGTGGCCTCCTCTTTGTGTTCCTGAAATAAACAATATTCTCATTGCAATCCCACTAAACCAAAAAACAAAACAAAAAACAGTGAATATTGGAAAACAACTGTTAACTCTTAAGTGTTGCCAGAACTATTCTGAGCAAAACTGAGCATCCCATGGTTGTAAATGTTGCATATGTCTGAAAAGCCATGTGCGAACCCCAATCAGGGACCAGGTTCTGAAAGTAATCTGCATTCGTAATTTAGCAATGACAAAAAGAGGCTTATGGTGGCCCTGCAGTGCAATATGATCATAAACAGCTGTAGGTTGAATTAAAAAAAAGGTTATGACATTTTAAAGACTGTGATGACTCTAAGAGACAAAGCCAGGCCATGATGATCACAGGCTGTGTCAGCCGCAGGAGCTGAAATTCAGAGCAGCTGACTTGGCCTGTGTGCGTTTAATAATAGCAGATGTGGCTCAGAGGAGAAGGAAGTGGGCTAATCCACCCCATAATACTCCCATCAGTGTGCTATGTCGCTACCGGCAACAGGAAATACATGTGAGAGTCTGGACGGTGTTAGAATCACACAGGAAATGACTCAAAGGTTGGTGAGTCACATGACAAACGTGGCTCTGTTTTATTAAACGTTCAATTATGTGCATAGCCTGGAATCATAACGTTCATATTGACATTCCCAAATGGAAAACTGTCCAATCGTGATTATATTCTATTGGGTATCTAGGTAGACAGAGACAAGAAAGCTCTTCTATTGGTTAGGTCTTCAGGAGTTGGACTGAATGTCTTGCGAGTCAGATTAACTCCAGAGAGTATGATAATCCTTTATTATTCCCGCAGCGGGGAAATTCCCACTGTTAGGAATTAAGTAATCAGCCAATCATGCTTTGACTTCTAGTAAGTGGTACCATTTTAGTGAGACAAAGCAAGGTCACCCCTGTCTTTCTGGAAGTTCTAGACGCGTTACTGGATGTGAGAAGTAGGGTAGGCAGGTTTCAGTCAGTTGTTACAAATGGGAAATGGTGAGTCCATGCCAGATTTACATAATTTCAAAACTGGCAACAATAGGGACACAATACATTTGTGTGACAGCAACAATAAATATACTAATGGTTTTAAATTAAACACAGAACATGTCTTTTATCTAGCGTCAAATAAGTGGTTGATCTAGAACCACTAAAACTTAGTATATTGGTGCAAATGCTATTAGAGGTAGAAAAGATCAGTTAGTGTATTTTTTCAAAATGTACAGGATGAACTGGAGGACAGCCTTTAATTACAGTCTGCTACTGCAGAGTAGCAACAGAATTTACTCATCTCTCACCGGACTAGAGAGCAGGGGCAGGCCAGTGCAAGGGTGGAAGGCTTTGGTGGCCGTTCCATCGATGGAGTGCCTGTTCTGCTTCTTCCAGTTACTGCATGGCTTCAAAGGGGAGGCTGGGCTTCTCTGTGAGACAAGATTAATATAAAATCGAGAGTATATCAGCCATTTTCCTCTGAATGTCTGAATTGTAAAGTGGAATTCAAATGTCATTTTGAGGGCACTATAATCTCCCACAGCTGACTGGTCATTTATAGAAAACATCATAGCTCACTACATGAGAGGAATATGGATCAGAAAGGAACTGTGAGTCTCATTTCTAAGCAACACAGTAGAACGAACGGAGCTGACAATGTTTACTATAGAGCTGCTAAGCCAGTGATCGTTATGATCCACTGGATGCTGTGAAGTTCTGATGTCTTCCATGTAATGTTCGTTCATTAATGTGAGGCTTATGTTTGTAAGCAACATAATCAAGGATTATTCCATTAACAGTTCAGAGCTTTTCTCAGTTTGTGTGTGTGTACGGAGCTTAAAACACAAATCAGACACACGTGTCTATTTACGTGACCGGTGCTGATGTGTGTTATTGACGAGGAAGTGTCCGAATTAATCTGAGTTTCTACACTACTTAGTAAACTAAATAGTCTCTCTATATAGTGTAATAGGGAGGAAGTAGGGACCCATTCAGTCACAAATCCATTTCAGTGGTGCTATTGGATTCCGATTTTGAATAATCAATGGCTTGCCTTAAGAATTAGGGTTTAAGAACCTGTTGTACACCAGCATGAATTAAAGCATTATTACAAATAAATGACCTTTAAACAAACAAACGTGAGAGAAGATATGAGGGTATACTTCACTAACAAATGAATACACTTAAACGAAACACAGACACTGGGTAAAGAACCCCCAGAGACACTCACCAGCGGGGTGTGTGCGGTGCTGCTATGGGCTGAGTCAGGACTTGGGGTTTGCTGGGTAAGGCTTGTGGGTGTACTGGAAAGAGAGGCCCAGGGGTCCTGATTTTCATCTTGCCCCCACATGGTGGACTTGGCTTGGTCTTGCTTCTCTACTCTTCTCTCACGGGTTTCCTCCTGTCTGGTCTGAAGCTCCCAGAGGTCTTCAGCCCTAACTGCCCCATTGAAGCTACGGGTGCTCTTAGGGCTGGTGGTATTTATAAGAGAGTTCCAGGGCTCATTTTTGGCATTGTGTGCATATTGGTGACTGGTCTTTGTTAGCGATCTTACTTTAACAATGACAGGCTCTTCAGGTTTGGAACAGGCCGGACTTGAAGGCCTTTTATCTCTTCTTCTGGCATCTGTGCAAATATAAGGGTCTGTGCTCAAGTCACCATTGGACATATCCGTGGTAGAATTGGGATGAGTTGGGAAGACGGTGCCATTAGCATGACTACTGCAGCTAGTGTTGGTAACACTTAGCTGATAGTTCTGCTTCTGGCTCTGCTGTTTCTGGTGACTGTGGTTCTGGTCTTGGTTCTGGTTATTTGAAGGTTTGGTAGTCACTGGTTCGCGGCACAGCTTGTAGGTAGAGTGCAGGAGCTCTTGGGACTGTTGGAGCCTCTCCTGGATTAGCCGGGATATATCTTGTACCGCTTCTGCTATCAAAGACCCTTCCTTCTGATCAGTCAACAGCAGCCTCCGGCAAGTTGTGGGTTTGGCCCTGGAGGTCCCAGACTCTCCAAAGTCAGTCTGGTCTGCCCTTGTTCGGCTCCTGGGGCTGAGCGGAGTGCGGAAGAGAGAAGTCCGGCTCCTCTCTGGGTACCCTGGTGGTTCCAGGTGCTCAGGGTCCTCTGGACTAGTTCTTGCATGTGTCTGTGGGATTGGGCAAGGGATGCTAGGGTCTTTGGTCTTCGTAAACAGCCCCTCATCCCTGGTCGAAGAGTTCCAGGGTGTTTTGGGTGCCAGCGAGTCACAAGGTGTCGAGAAAAGAGCGTCTGGCAAGTGTGGTGCTGTTGGATCACAAAAGTTCAGCCTCTGAGCAATGCGGGCAATGACTTCTTGTCTTTCCTGAAGCAGAGAACCAATCAGGGGGTTCGTTTCACCCCCCGAAGAGGGGCGGGGACTTGAGCTGGGAGAGCTAGAGGGATCAATGAGCGAAAGCGATTTGAACCCGCGTATCGGAGATGATTCTGTTTTTCCCAAGCTTTCTGCACCATTAGTGCATGAGCTGTAGACTTCAGATGATGGCGGCACACCTAAGCCACCATTGGTTCGAGAGTACAGCCACTTCATGCTTTTGTTGGATGGTACAGGTGACTCGGGTCGCTGGGGGCATTTACGGGGGTTCAGGGGGCTGCTGCTTTTTTGAGGGTTCAGAGGGCTGCTACTGTTGCATTGAGGCAGTGGGGAATGTAGAGATCTGCAGAAAAGTGGGGATCCCTGTAGACGGAGAGGGTTTGGAGGGTCTCCGACTGGCTCAAGTCGACGATAGGCTCCTTCCCCAGGGTCAAAGGTTCGCTTACCCAAGAAGGCCAAGCCAGAGTGGATGCTGCATTTTAGCACAGGGTATTTGGGCTGGCGGGGCAATGACTGGACCCGCACCTTCAGAGCCACACTGTGGGACACGTTGGGTATGGGAAAGGCATGCTCAGAGGGGGGTTGGGAGAAGTTCCATATCAACTCTTCATCAGCTGCACTTATTCTGTAAAACAGATAACATAGTAAAGGCTGATGACAACAATTCAATAAGGATAATTAATGCGATAGAAAAGTGTTTCAGTATTGGTGTGATAATCTTTCTGTTATTTCAACTGATGCACATTATTTCCAGTGTCCATCACTGACTGATGTTCATTATGGGGTACTGCCATCAGTTCATTACATTCAAGCTGAGCAGAAAGAGCAGAGCACAATAGCCTGTCAGTGCGTCATAAAAAAAAATAAAGTCTTTAACCTTTAAATGTTCGTACTGTTGCATAATAACAGCAGTACAACAAACAATAAACAGTACAAACTGTCTAAATCAATTATTTGTTGAAATCACAGTAGAAGCATATCTGTCTACTGTTCTAGCAGCAAACCATACCAGAAGGGTGAGCTACATTTGGTGGCAACAATATAGTCTACAGTCTATAATTTCAAATATAGGGAAAAATACACTCATCCAGTCAGAAGGCGTAAGACACATATGCACCCACCTGTAGAGGATATTTCTGGGGACAATGCCATGAGAGGCACTAAGCCAGGCGCTTAGCTGCGAGAAGAAGACGTAGGAACGCACAGCCAGCAGAAGAGTTTTCTCTTCAATGAAACGATCACCACTCCTGTAGAATATAGATATTTACGATTAACTACAGCAATTTTCAACATAGACAAACTGAAATAATTAATCACAATGAGTCACATTTTTCTTTCTTGCTCAATTTGACTCTATATAGTTAAATCTCAACAGTTATCTAGTGAATTTAGTGAATGAAAACCCTGCGATACAGTAAATGCTTGGTCAGGGGTATGTTTAGGCATCACAGAGACAAAGGAGCAGAGGGGACCCCCCTACAAACCCTGTATGCATGTTTAAAATCTTGAAAAAGGCCAATATCCACTGAGATTGACCCTATTTAATCACATATATCATGTATACAGTCAGTGATTTTAGATCCTCCATGACTGTAGCCTCTTGCCCTTGTTCATAGAGTTTGAGGGTTCTTGTTTCAGGGGAAGGATACTGAGGGAAAATGGAGCTCCACTTTGCCACAGGTATTCTTTGTTTGCTGCTAGCTGATTTATCCACAGGCCTCCCATGAGAGCTGTCCAGAGTAGTCTGCTGAAAGTATCACTTTAAAGCTCCTTAAAGATGATCTTTGAATAAGAGGTGCTACAACTGTGGCTGCTATTCAAGCAACATAAAGCAGCTGGGTTTCGGTTTTCATTACTATGGATGGTTTGTATGCAATACTGCCATGTGCCAGGTGAGAGTGTGTATGTACATGAATGGCTGGATTGTACATGTTTGCATATTTGAGTGTTGAGTGTACATGTGCACGTGTGTGCACATAATTAATACACGTGTACATGAAGGGGAGCACTGAACAGCAGCACAATGGGGTACACACACGAGTGCAAGCGTGCTTGTGTGCATGTTGTGTGCTTGTGTACAGAAATGTGCACTTATCATGTACTCTTACAATTGTCACATGAATTGTTGGTTTGAATAAAGTATTCTGCTGGAGTGTGTTTGTGTGTGTGTGTGTGTGTGTGTCTGTGATATAAAGCATCTGTGTACTGGGACAGGATGTGGGCCAACACCTCTCCTTTTCTCTTCAGAAACACCACTGAAGCTGCTGTTATTGAAGCTGTTGATGTTTCTTGGGACGACGCCCAGAGAGATGATGTTCTAATTCACAAAGGCAGGAAAATACATTTATCCATTTATCTTTATTTTCTACAAAAAGGGACCTAAAAATATCACTGCTGTGCTGCTTTTAAATAAACCTGGTTACTCGATTGCAGAAGAATCATCAATTATTTTAATTTTAAAGACATTTAAAGCCATTTTAAAGGCATATCAACAAAAATGGAAGGTTTTTGCATGTTAATTTGCTATTTGGGTAAAAATAAATTAATACAATATTTGCACCAACCAGGAATCAACTGACAGCAATTAAACTTGCTGTAGGTTTGACAGCATGAGACTTTGAATGATTCAAGTTTCATGCTCAGTTGCTATATCAACAGCAACAGTGCCAGACCTGTCCCTGATTGTGTGGAATGCTTTTGGATGCACTATGAACACTCCACTCCAGTTAGTGAGAATATTTACGATGCATGGGATGGATCATCACAGGACACCATTAGGAACCTCTAGAACTCCATGCAGAGATGTCTGGCATGTTGCATTAAACCCAACACCATACTGAGAGACACTTCTTCTGTATGTGTAGCTCAAATATCGCCCATATCAGTTTACATTTTTAATCACTTCTTTTACCTGGTAACCTTTATCTTCCTTCCCAATGTCATTGCAATGTCGCACTTCCTTCGGGGTAAATATATTTTTTGACATTCAGTAAATATTTTAGTAGTTAAAGTAGTAGTTGATAGTAAATATTTTTACTCGATTAACCATCAAAACCAATGGTAGAAACTTTAACATGGTTCTCACTAATATGGTACTCTTTAAAAGGTGCTTCAACTATGCTTGTAGTAAAGTTAGTAATTGAGTGGAGAATGTTTTGTAAAAAATGATCTGATCTATTATTGCTGAAGGAGATTTTAGAGATGATTTCTGATATATTCTGCATAGCAACGGAGGAAACAGAAAAACCACACGGGCAGAGACTAATAATATCCTAAGTTCAGACTGACTGCAATAGTCCCAGAAAGTAAAAATGTTGACATGAGGAATATAAAGTGCAGTGGTGGGAATCTGTGCCAGGAAAAATTTGGATTATGGATTTTGGTATATAGCTTCCAATGATTTTCTTGTTTACAAAAAGTCAGTTATAGTTACTAGATAACCAGTGGTGTAACTGAAGGTAGCTGGGGTTTAATAATGACAGGAAGGGGACAGAAATGGCAGGTGCATTCTGCTTGTAGAAATTGCTACAAGTAGCAAATATGTGTAATAAACATTTTAAGAGATATAAGTAAGAATATAAAAATATTTTCACAAAGTGTTCCATGAATGACATGAAAACTAAAATACATAAAACTAGAAAAAAAAGTCACAAACCACTGGTTTGACAAAGAAGAAAGGTCAGACCAGTGCTTCGATTACAGTGGGCAATGGTAGTGTATGTGTGCGTAAGAGTGTTTGAACTTGTATGAGGACACGGGGGGCATAATTATGTGTCTGCATGTGTGTTTTTGTAAGTATCTTACTGCCTGGGAACAGGCTGCAGTGTCCATCTCTCCAGCAGCAGAGCATCCTGCTTTATCGCTGGGTCGTTCAAGTCTGTGCCATCTGTCGCCAGGCCCTCATCACTATAGCAACAGTCAGGAAGCAGCATCACTTCGATCATGATGGGGATGTGATTCCGCCACAGCAACATGACCTCTGACCTAGTCCTTCTTGCCTGACGGCACTATTAGCACAACAAACAAACAAACAAACAAAAACAAAGCAGTGTAAACAAGACAGCCACAAACACATATTTACATTTGATTTAGGAATTCGTTATCCAGTTTTTAAGCTCCGTACTGATCTACACTGCATACTCCAGTGGGCAATCCTGGTCCTGGAGTGTCGGATTCCTGCAGTTGACTTTAGATGTCCCTGCTCTGACAGACCTACTAAATATAGCAATTAACAGGTGAGATGAAAGTGTGCCTGAGCAGGAGTAGACTAATTATGTTCAGGAATCTGGCACTCCAGGACTGGGACTGCCTACTCCATACTCTATATAGTGAGACAAAGAGTGTCAGAAAACACAAACTACACATTTATTAGATGTTAATTTAAGTTTGAAGTCAGTTGCTGTTGTATACCTGTGGCAGTTTGTCGCTGCACTCGTGTTTCGTCAGCACGGGCATGCCGGACTGGGCTGGTGGGCAGTGAAGCCCCTCGGTCCGACCCTTCACGGAACATTCTGGTGTTCGTCCCTCAGTGATCAGGAGTGTGAGGGACACCAGGAACTCCTCAGCATCGTACTCAAAAAACTCCTCCGCCACTTCTGGAGGAATAAAAACACAGGGCAGAGTTCACGGTGAGGCAAGTGACACTAGAATAAAATCACAAGACCATTTTATGAAAGTGGCAACAGACGGAATCTGGTTGTAGATTTGGATGTAAATAAAAAAATTCAAGACAT
Source organism: Acestrorhynchus altus (assembly GCA_034509495.1). NCBI lineage: Eukaryota > Metazoa > Chordata > Actinopteri > Characiformes > Acestrorhynchidae > Acestrorhynchus > Acestrorhynchus altus. The sequence continues at coordinate 7,387,283 of CM067508.1, forward strand.
TACTGATAATCTCCAAACAGTTTGAAGCACATGAATGTGAGCTACACAGTTAGCTCTATATTAATCGTATGGGTATAGTTTTGGGTAAATTGTGTAAATTATTATGTAGATTTTTTTGTTCATTAAATTATAGTTTTATTATAGTTTTCATTAACCCACTAATTTAGCTTTGTAGTGCAAACGCAAGTCATAAATTGTGTCTAGAGAGCACAGGGAGAAAATGACGTTGCATGACAGTGTACTAAATCTGATATGATATATATGTATATGGTGGGGTTATGGTGAATGTTATGTAGTAGAGTTCAAGTAAAGTGTTTCGAATCATGTAAACATCAATGCTACTGACCAGCAAAACCCAAAGTTAGTTACACTCACCTGATCTAGGACATTTAGGGAAAACTGGATACATTTTATTTGTAGCCAAGCGAATTATACATACACATTTGGACGAGTGGGGGAAGTGTTTGCATCATTTTCATACCCACTTCAAAATCAAGCCCGTTGTGTTTTTAATTATAACTTCAGCTAATTCCAATGAAGAATCTTCAAGAGTTTGGATAATGAAATCCAAACTGTGGCACTCGGTCCTCATCATCTACACTTGTTTTCATTACTGTGATAGAGTTTTCCCAAAAGCTGTAATAACTCTGCCGTTTACATTTATCTCAGGGCTCAATCACTGGCTGAGAATCTCTTGTTTTCATAACACACATGCATAGGCAAAACAGCTGATTTCACAGTTCCAGTGAAGCCAACATTACAACATAAAAACAGCTCTGTGCTGTTTGGAATGAGACAGCCTCTGGCTTTACTGGGTAAACACACACACAGACACAGACACAGACACACACACACACACACACACACACACACACACACACACACACACACACGAGATGTAGGAGACAAATCGAAAAAAATCGGACAGTTTGCTTGCTGATGGTCCACTGCGGGACTGTTCCCCTGCTCTGCCACACTTGATGCAATCAATGCACAGCCTTCACAGGTATCTGCCTGTGGCCTCAGGTGTGTTCCCAGTGGGTGGGAGCCAAGAATTTCTGAGGAAAATCTAAGATGGCAAGAACTACTGGCTCATTTTCATACAGAGAACTTGAAATGTGGGTTATAAACAACACCTTCCTTAGACACCTCTATCTCAGACATGGGTTCATTCACAGCATTTGTGGTACTCTGGGGCAAACTATACATGTTAGCTATGACCACCATTTGATTGGCTGAAAAATGTGATAGCAGTGTTTTCACTTGTGGTGGGAACGACTTATTTTAGGCAGATGTTTATTTTCTTTTGGACTTACTCAAATATTGATCCATATAGTTTTTCAGCTAATATGGAATTCATGCAGCAATGTCTACCTTTTAGGAATGTTCTGAATACTACTGGACTTTCATTGCTAGTTTCCAATTCAATAATATGAAAAGAAAACAATGAAGCATCTGTACCATTTCTTCAGGTATATTTGTCTTCGACGCTAGAATTCCACGTTCAGTAGGTGCAATCCAATCAAGCATGGAATTCTGACATTTTAAGTGAGGTTCAGTGAGAGAACTCCAAACTGCATAAGGACCGAGTAATGGTTCACTGCACAGGAAGCTGACAGTAAGGTTTACCCATCCGTCATCGTGTCTTGGGGGTTAAAACAGCTGGCACTCATCAGAAGCAACATAAAAATATGTAAAATGACACACGGATATGACACATTGCTGCAGGTTATCATCTTGCTAGGTGCTTTAGAAAGCAAAAAAAAATCAGATAAAGAAAGTGACGATGCAGGGAATTCTGAATCAAAGTTCCCTAAGCAAATACCAAGTGATTACTGAATAGGGAACACAAGAAGGGTACTGCAAAGGCACTGTTTAGGAAACCTGTGTGTCCTCCATGGTAGGAATTAGTTAGTTACACTTTTACCCAATCAACACACACCGCTGAGATGCGGCAGCCAATCCCACACAACCTACTTTCTACCGGAAACAACAATCCAACTGGATAGAGTTCACCCAGGACAATGCCAATCCCAGTGCCAACACACAGCCACATTCACTCACACACATGCACATTCGTTCACATACCAGGGTGAATTAGAGGAGCCAATTCACCTGATCTCCATGTTTTTGCAATGTGGGAGGAAACCCAGAGGAAACCCACAGACGTGGGGATCTCCACCCAGATAGGGCATTGATCCCAGCACCACAGTGCTGGGAGGCGAATGTTCTAACCACCAAGCCTTCGTGCCACTCTGAAGAGCAGGTTTCACTTTCAAAGGACGTCTGCTAGTTTCCAAAGTAAAATGTTAAACGCTTAAAGGTGATATGCACCAATTATTCAAACCCTACTGCATAATGTAAAGGTTATGTAAAGTATTTAAATGATCTAGAGTGGGTTTGGTGTGACAATCCTTTGTTCTGGCAAATTAACAAACTGATGTCTCTATCTGTTATATCTGTTATACACAGTGGTTTTGAATACACTGCCTGATAATCGAGACACTGTCTTATCATATTTGTGATTATGCAGGATTCTGCATCTAACATGGTGGAGGCATACATTCATTGTGTTGTCTTCACAGAAAACGTTGGGTTTTTTCAGAGATTTGGTACAATTATACCATCAGGTCTTCTACAAGTACAAAGGGATTGTAAAAAAATGGCAATATGTTACAGTCAGGACAACACCTGATTCCTATTAGCCCGTTAAATCCACAAGACTTACCTCAACTCCACAAGAAACGTCTCACAACAAACTCTGATCTCAACTCCCAGAATGTGTAGAAATAAAAACGTGGAATTTGTCTTGAAGCACCTGAAGGGTTTGAGTGCCGATGAATGCTGACATCACGTCAAACAATAAAATAGTCAGCCTGATGATAGAAACATTATGTTTGTTACATTGTTCTCCTCTAAACATACCTGATAAGGCATTAATATCACGTTACAGGGTTTCTGTCTGGAATGAAGCAGCACGAAATACCAGCAGAACAGCTGAGATAAACAAGCACAACAAGCTAGACAAATGCACACCTAGGATTAGTGCATTCCGCTGAAAGATGATGACCTGACCTTGTCTCTTGAAATGACTCACTGGATACACATTTTTCTGCATCATGACTCCAGCTCGTTCACTTGATGGCTAGACCTGTTTAGAACTAGATATCCTTGATCTGATTTCAGTGGAATGTGAGATGGAATGCAAGAGACAGTCTTTTGTGATCATTTAACTCCATTTAAAAAAAACCCAAAACAACATCTTTCTATTCATATGGCAGCTATACATATCAGGTTACTCCCATCAGTCACTGGTGTAGTGCTGGCTTTCAGAAGAGGCGTTTACTCAGCTCAACACATTCATCTATGGCTAAATTGAGAAATGATTGGCTATAATCTCTCATGTTAAAGACAATAGTGGTAAAGAGCAGCCTGGTCTATTTCGGTAATGTGTTTTTGTGCTCCACCCGAGGCATGACTTAAACAACTGCACATCATCAAACGCACACACTCCAGTGTGTACTGGGTTGCGTGCGTGTGTGTGTGTGTTTATGGTGTTTCCATGGTCTTCTGCAGTCTAAGTGTGTATAAATGCCCTGTGCTCCTAAATCAATCCTTTACGCTTTAAAACAATTCCCCTTTGACTTCTATTACAAATGGATTTGGAGTCAGTAGGTTTTGCTCTTTTCCAAGTAAAGGCAAAGTCAGAATTAGTGTTTGTGTAATTTAACTGTATGTTACAGAATGTCGGTTATCATAAAGCAGGTCTGAACTCAGGTTTTCAAGCACTGAATTATCCTTTTGACCGCAGAAATAAAAACGTTTATTATTTAATGTTGCAGTTTTGGTGATGAAAATGGGCCTTTGTTCATGGACAGCAGTCCCCACTGTCACCAAATATCCTGTAGTCGGGGGACGTGTTCACAGACATACATTACTGCAAGTGAATGAATGTGTCCACTTTCCCAGTTTAACCATACTGTTAATTTTAGCTGGTAAACGTCAGCTGCTCTTCACAGGGCAGCCGTGCACACAGCGGGACTAAAATAAACCAACACACACACACACACACACACACACACACACACACACACACACACACACACACACACACACACACACACACACAGATCTTTTACTCTGAGGAAGAATCAAAATCCACACAGCACCCTTAAAAAACAAAATATTGCTGTGAACAGAGTATGACCCAGTTTGACGAGCAAATTTAAAGAAATCTTATTAGCCTAAAGTTATAATAGTCATTTTGCCTCAGGGAATTCAGCAAAATGGGGACGGTGCACTGATATAAATATTCTATTTTATACATATTTGCTGATGGCAATACCCAAACATAAATAAAATATAGCGTTATGGTACAGTGACACTGGTGTTTGTCAGAATTAAATACCACTGAAAATGAATTACATTAATTTCAATGGGATTCAGTGTGAAACAAGTTTGAGTCAGCAACTTCCAAGATCCAAAATGGAGCAAATGCTAATGTTCGCAGTGTTTCAGCACAACGATTTCTTCCCCACTGACTGTAGCCTAAGAAAGTTACCCAGCATGTTACCTCCTGGGTCTAACAATGCAAAAAAATAGAGCTACAATAAACAAACAATAAACTATTAAAAAAAAAAAAACTCAGGGTGACATACTTGGTATATAAACATCTGGTTTCATCATATATGACCCGTTTTATTTGTTTACTGTATCATAAATTTCACTGTTTATAGTGGTCAATGGTTGCTATTTCCTGAGGCAGTTTTGCTGCGACTGTTTATTGTTGCAGTACTGTGCTCTCGCCAGCACAGTTACCGTACATAATTGTGTTTCCTGTGTTTTTACTGTTTATGGTTGGCAACACAGCTAGGCCAAGCATGCTAAATGCATCCAATTGCCTATTTTGGTTGATGGCCAGCCTCTGGTCCACCTTCATCCTACATTCCATTTAAATTGTGAAGTCTGAATTTCAGAGTTCCAAGCAGGAAACTGTAACTAGCAAGATCACTCCGATGGCAAAATTTCAATCAATATCAATATCAGTGTAAAGTACGACACCTTTCTCCGATTGGTCAGCTTTGGTGTGCCGTCATTCCTGGCTCTGCAGCTCTTCCATAAGGCAACATAAACTGCAAGTGTGTGGTGTAACTGGAGCTTTACAAAGAAATCATGTTTATTAGTGGATGATTATGAATACAATAAAATGAATCAAATCCAGATGTTCTAGCGCAGATGCCCAACATTACCTCAACATTCTGTTTCTCTTAACCAAATACAGCAAACATCAGCTCTGCATTCTGATCAACCTTTACCAGGCCATCGAATCTCAATGAAAGATTTTTTTCAGACAGGGTTAAGGACTGTTTCTCGGTTTGCTGTTTATCATCAATTACATTTTTTTTGTTTATTTATTCATTCATTCATTGATTTTTATCATGTAACTGATTAACTGATGCAACATGTTAACAAGGTTACAGCTGATCCGTGTTTGGCACTCTGAGAAAGGACTTTTGAGAGAATCAGAGAGTCTTTGGGAGCGCTGATGTGTAGGAGCCTTCAGAACGAGAGCAATGTGAAATCCAGCTGCTATCCCGAGGTAGCTGACAGCAAGGCATTATACTCCTGCCTCTGTGTGTGTGTGGTGTTGACCTATTCCACGGTCATGTCAGTGCAGTTGCCAGTGGCCAGTGGTGTGAACAGCCGAGCCTTGTTGTCCTGGAGACAAGAATACCGTTCAGGGCCAAACAGGAGGCACAGGGAAGTCAAGCTCACCACCAGGGGGCACCTCTGACAGCTACAGACAGACACTGACATGTTCAGCAATGTTAAGCACACATTTACTGAGGCTTTTGTAGGATTGCTGTATTATGCACATAAACACTGACTACTGTATCATTCTTTCTGTATGTTGCATTACAATTTGGATTATATATGTACTGTACTTCTGTAGTTTGCGGAGAAGGTGTGTGGAGTGAATATACACATGCAGTGCAAAAGTTTGGGCACGCCTGATAAAAATGACATGTATTGTTAATAAGTACTTTTGATGAATTTAACCCACACATGCATGTTAAATCCAAGCCAACACAATAAGCACAAGCTTATATTTCAGATAGCAATGAACATTTGGCCCAAATGTGGCCTGTACCTGAGCCATAAGTGTCGAAAGTGGACCAGATCCGACCCAGATTTGCAATTTGGGATGTTAGGCCCAAAGCCAACACAGCAGCCACAAATGACTACACTGGCTTCAAGCTAATGTTCTGTCCATGATACAATACAATACGATACACGTGCAATATGTGGTGTAGTTACATTACATGAAAACTGGTCTCAGATCAGAATTAAAAAGGCTCCTTTAGCTAAACCCCAGGAGTAAATTAGAGCATTTCATCACAAACTGAAGCACCAGCTTTGAAAGAGGCCAAAGGTTAAGTCAATACCCAATGCCTCACGTTTTAGAGCGGGTGATAAATTTCACACAGGTGACTGGCGTGAGTCCCTGAATAGGCAAAGACATTGGTGTAAGGTTTATCCATGAAGCTGATTACTGGTCAGCTGCTCAGCTCCTCTGCTCTTTGTTCTTCACAGACTTTGTCCTTTGTGTTTTGTGCCATTCAATGTGTTCCAAAAGCTCCAAGCAATAACAGCCCAACCTGCCTCACGCAATTCATAGATTCAACACCCTCTCAGCCTCTTACACACCCTTAACAAGAGGCTCCTTTGTAACAGCAATGCTTCTGTTTACAACCTTCACAACTCAAAGAAGGTGAGTTGTTGGTTACATAGTTCGTCTCCAAGAGGAAACACTGCTTGCATGTTGTTCTTTTTATTAATTAAGAGCTTATATGAAAGGGTTCCACTACTGTCACAGGCCAAAGAACCTTTTTGTAGAACTAAACAGAACCAACACTAAATACTTTGTTTACACACCAAAATAACGATCTCTACTAAGTACAGATATCATTTACATAATGTTGGTTTAAACATTATAAACTAATCATAAACAAAGTGTTTTCCGGTGTTGTGTTAAACATGCCAGATATTTTAGGAGGAAGTTCTTAAATGATATACTTTTGAAATATGAATTATTAAGGAGGTTCATTTTAATAGACTATTATCTGTGAAATTCTATGGAACCACATCACTGTTCATCATTCTGGACACGTCTTACAACTTTTCAGTTAAAACCTCTAAAATGTATATTATTTCATGCATCAACCTGCAACCAAATGGTTTTCTTTTATTAAAAAAACGGATTAAAAGCATTTGAACAGTGGCTTATATTCTGTTATATACCTCATTACTTGTCTTGATGTTCGGGTGGCCATGGTCACGATGAAGAAACCTGTGTGCTGAAATACATGGCTAACATTTGAAGGGAACTGGTGAGTTTTCCTAAAATTATCCAAAAGAGTGAGGATGAGGATTAAGGCCTCCTTTTTGTGTGCGACAAACTGTATTTTGCATGACAAAGTAAAGCAAAATGTCGTGCAAGACCATTATTTTAAGCATAAAACTAAATTAATCTGTGTAAAAGAGATGTTATCTTTTAATTGTACAATCATTCTCTGCAGTGTTTACAAAAAGAATGAATGTTATTCACTTCTGTTTGGCTGTGGAGCTCTTCTCTCTGCTCTATGCTCTGACGTCACTTCGCTTTGTACCAGATTCTCCCAGCACGAGGAGAGAAAGCTCTCTCAGCCTCGAGGCGGGACTTCGAGCAGCACTGGCCAACTGTAGTGGGGCAAAGCTGCTGCCAACCATGTGAGGCAGCTGGGGGAGGAGTTGAGCCACGTGCTGACAAAGTCTCGGCCAGAGCGATCAGCTGATGGCAAATCTCGTGTGATTTTGCTGAACAAAGACCCTGAGCTGCTTAGAGACAGAGAGAAGAAAACTCACAGTGGCCATGCCAAAGATAACTCTGTTTATTCCTGAATCTGATGGAAATAAAGAGCTTATTCCTGTTTACTGTTTGACTGGTCTCAGTTTGCTGAAGGCTGGGCAAACTGAACAGCTTTAAGGATTTTGTGGACAAAGGAGAAAGACTCCACTAGTGTATTCAAAAGAAATGGTGTGTGTGTGAGTGTGTGTTTTTGCTTTTATAAATTTGAACATCTTTTTTTAATATCAATGAGTTACATAGATAACAGTTAGGTTTAAGAGTAGACTTTGTATTACTTACTGATGTACATGCATGATGTACATGTACAATGCATATATTACACAAAGGTAGTTACATAAATACTGCCTATATTCTTATTACATATGGGTGTATATATGTGTCACATGTGTAATAGTATTATTACACGGGTACTTACATATGTATAAAGCGTATGACCTATTTTAATTACATACAGGTACATATGGGGTACATTTGTTTTTATTAAACACAGATGTATTACTTACAGCTACATTATAGAAATACAAACTGCGTGTGGGTGTGTGCGCTTACTGCACCTCCAAAAAAGGCATACTGTTCTGGAGACAGCTGATGCAAATACAGTGTAAGCCTAATCTTAACTCGGCAACTCCCTCAGCCCATATGGGAGAATGTGTCCGTGTGTGTCCTTTTGTTTACAGTGTACTGTGCTTTCTTTTGTGTGCTGCTGGTGTCGCTGTGATCTGTGGGGGTATGTATGTGAGATGGTAGGGTCTCTGTGTATATGGTCTGTGTGTGTGTGTGTGTGTGTGTGTGTGTGTGTGTGTGTTAGGTAGAACAGTCACGCACATTCTTCCAGGGAACTCCTCCCACGTGCTGCGTGCACATGGAGCAACTACATCATTCACAGAAGGGGCTGTGTGAGTGTGTAAAACTGCCAGCTGTATGTGGAGGTAAAGAGGGGGAGTGAGGGAATGACAAAATGAAAAACAACAGAGAATGAGAAGGAACACACACACACACACACACACACACACACACACACACACACACACACACACACACACACACACACACACACACACACACACACAGTTTCTACACTGTTTTAATGAAATCAGAAATCATTAAACAGAACATATGGAGAGACATTTTTATGAGGTTTAAAAACTATTAGACTGTCAGAGATATAGAAGAGTTAGGAGTGAGAGAGCGAGAGAGAGAGAGAGAGAGAGAGAGAGAGCAAGGAGAGAGAGCAGAGTGTAAGGAGAGCTGTGGCTCATCTGGGGAAAGGTAACGCTTATGAGAGAGAAGAAAAGAAAATGAGTGTGGGGACAGAGTGTGGGGGTAAAACCAAAGAGTGGGGGAGACTCTGTATGAAAGGGGATAAACTACACACACAATGCAGACAACACACAAAACCAGCATGTCCTCTCTCTCTCTCTCTCTCTCTCTCTCTCTCCCTTATGTGCAGCATTAGAATAAAAATACACACTGTCCATTGTCGTTGTGTGAGCTCAACCATTCTGTAGTACCTTCTCAGAGTGAAGGCCAGTTCACCTTAGTTTACACACACACACACACACACACACACACACACACACACACACACACACACACACACATATATATATATATATATATATATATATATATATATATATATATATATATATAGTCTTTTTCTTTATTACCTTTATTATCATATTATTTTGTAAAGCACTTTAAGTTGCATTTTAGGTGCAAGAACATTCTCTAATTTAAAAAAATATATATTTTTACATTTTTTATTAAATAAGTGTAAAAATAGCATTGTAGAATTTTTTTTTAATATTGATTGGGAACAAAATGGATGATGTCATAAGGGACTGCTAGCCAATCAACTGCTTGTTGCTATGCAGTTTATGCAGTTACTATACAGTGGTTGTTTACTGGCTCGCTTTTAATTGGTCTAAACCTGCATGGGACGTCTAAACTGCTAATATTTGAACTGAATATTGGAAACTTGCTACAACCAACCTACCAATGTAGTGTGGTTGGCCACCATGATCCACTGACATCAGATCTGCTGAGATCAGATTCGCTGCATGTTAGTGACATTAGACTTGTAGCTGCGGTGTGGAAACAAATGAAGCAAACTTACATGTTAAACCTGTGTCAGCAAACGCATTAGGAGGAACATTGACTTTAACTGAGTGGTTCTGGTTCATGGTTCCCTCATAATTCTCCTCTCCTTTCGTATCCCTTTCCTCATGACCCTGCGACGGTGCTAACATACACTAAGGGTGCCCAAACATTACCAGCTGACCACTTTGCTGCGGGTCAAGAAGTGTAGCTGTAATGTCTAGATCTGAGCAGTGCTGGCGCAGCTTATGTAACCAAGAGCTATTTCAGGAAGCATAACACAGAGGCAAATCAGTATTATCATTTGTGTTTGTGTCACTGGAACTCAGCCAGCAGATCAGCTGGTACAGCAACGTGTGCCCTTCACACACACACACACACACACACACACACACACACACACACACACACACACACACACACAGGACAGGGGCAAAACAAAATGTTCTGCTGTGATTTGCACACCAACACCCAGCCAAAGGAACAGCCTGGTGTGTTTGGCTTCGCTGCCTTGAGTACACTCATCCATCCAAACACACTCACACAACAGATTTGATGAAGGCCGAACAGAAATGCAACATGGTGGTGACATAACCAAACAGCTTTACGGCCACAAACACAAAGGTCAGAAATGGAAGAATCAGCATAAACTAGACAAGTGGATCATTTTCATTTACACATGCTGTAAATGACGAAATGGAAAACAGCTCTATAAATCAATATGGCTTCGACTGTTTCATTTAAAAAATGCTCTCTAATGCTCTATAACCCTCATTTGATCAGTAAAGTCATTCTGACAGATTGCAATACACCACAGGACGTGCAGAGGGTAATAGAGCCTCTACCATTTAGTCTAAACATTTATTTTGCATGCATGCAAGTCTTGGCTGATTTGGATTTTCACCAGCATTCTATTAAACTCACACAACCATAGTTATGAAAGATCACACTCATGGGTGGAGCCTGTGCTCAAAAATCTAGTAGAAAGCCATTCCTGGACAGTAGACAGGGTTCCTCCAACAAAAACAGGACACACTTTTTAATACCCTTGATTTCACATTGAACAATGAATGAGCAGGTGTCCCAATACTTCTGTCCACGTGGTGTATATTTTTATACGTAGTGCAGGGGTTCACGCAGCCACTTCCTCAGCAGTGTCAGCACCGATGAATTTGGTTTTGGCTGCATCGCATTTGCATTAAGAAAGAGCTGCAGCAGGTCATGTGCCAATCAAATCCAGTGATTATGACAAGCAAGCACACAGGCTGACCCAGCTGCTCTTTCCCACATCGTTCTGCTGTTTTGGATCTGTCTCGCTTACTGGGTCAGAAAACAAGCCATGTTTGGACACACACTCTCTCACAAACATACACACTTCCTATGTTTATTACAAAACATTCTATCCAGAAGCTAATCTTGCTAGTTAATCTTGGCTGTTGACACAATCAGAACCCCTTTTTGTGGAGCTGCTCGGGTCGTTAACGCTGCTTTGTAGCTGTGATGGACAGATTGGAGACTGAGACTTGCGTAACTTGCATCATGGGGTTTAGAGGAACGTACAAAAAGCCCAGCGATGCTTCCCTGTTTTCTGTCCTCTCCATCAGGAGACAGCAGTGCAGCTCGCTTTATGTAATTATGAGGATGATTTCGGGTTAATCTCTGCTGGGCTGGAGCTTACTGGACTGTGGCATGATCGGGTCAGTGACTGAAGTCTGTATTACTGGGCCTTTGAGGCTGGATGTTTGGCCGGTTCACAACCATGTAACAGGGCTGTGTTCTCTTGGGTAATGTGGTGTGAAGCACCAGAACATACTAGCAGAACAACGTTGCTCAGTTCTGCCAAAATCAGATTAGCACCGTGTCCCCTCCTTAGCTTAGGAGTCGTCAAGTGTACAAAGTGTGTTTTACACTTTAGTTACAAGTCTAATGTAATAAACCCAACGTAGCACCATACCCAGATTATTATATTCAACGTCAACAGCCATGTGGAGTTGATCAACAATCTCCACAAACACTTGTTTATGTACTGGTCTGAAGAAGATTTTCCATCAATCCACTTTTGCAAAAACAAACAAAAAAAAAAAGAGTAATTAAAACCTTTTTTTTCAAACAAACAATGACATGAAAGCCATAAGTCACATGATTCTTTTATCAGTTGGTACAGGTGGCTGGTGATGAAACAACTGGGCCTACTGATGGTGCAATCGTGACACACAGATCGCATTCTGAAATGACGAATTACACAGCTGGTCTGATAAATGGCTCTGCGCTACTATGTCCCCGAACTGTCTGGTGGGTTTGTGCTCCCAGATGTATGGTGGATGTCGTGGGGGTGGAGCAGAAAGCAAGGGTGGCAGGGGTCAGCATGCATTTAGTTCCCCCAAACGGGGGTGTAGTTGGCCTGGGAGACAGCTGTTGCATTCGTTCGGTGGTCTGTTTCGCTTTTGGGTCAAGATTTTCAGGGATATAACCTGCTGAACAACACCTGTTTGAAGTTTGAAGAGAGCATGTGGTTAGTTACTTGCGTCTAAGCTTCATTAGCATAAGAAACAGCACGAATGCAAAACAGAGCAAACCTGCTTTCTTACACTGAGTTCTGCATATTTATCCATTACAGCACTGTGGACAAGTAAGAGCCCTTCCTTTCACTTATTTAATGACCAGTCAAACAGACCTTAAATTTCAAAGATTCCTGCCGAATACATTCAACGACGAGGTCTGGAGTTTGGGGTGGACAGCACATTGGTTTGAGGGCAGCAGCAGTTCCATGTTTGGTCTGCCTGTTTTAATCAGCTCCACAAAGGCAGTGTTGAGTCATCTTCTCAAAGTGGATGGATAGAAGGACACAAACTACTGTAGATATTTTAAGATCTGAAGCAAGAGTGAAGCCTTTTCTTCTCTCAAAGACAAAAGCTTTAAGTGCTGTTAATCTGAAAGGGGGTCATGTCTACTGGGTTTTGCACAATTATTTGAAGTCTCATTTTCTTCATCTTTCAATCAACTCCAGTTCTGGAAAGTCCTGTTTTTTGAACTTTCTCCTTTTTAAAACAAGGGGATCTTATCTTGCCAAATGAAGAACTTGACCCTAATGGCTGTTCTGAGTAAATGTAGTCTTTTGGACACCACAGTATTTCTACATTTGAATAAATAGAGCAAACTTAAATTGCCAAGATATTCAATTTATATCCGAACATTGATTATCAATTATGGCGAAATCCATGGTGACCCATGGGGACTGTGACCAGTGTGTGCTTACTGCATTGGGTCCAGACACTGAACTGGCCCAGTAGCACAAGTTTACAGGCAAAGCTGGTTACAACAGGCACTTAAGATAAATTTAAATGGCATGTGTATCTCTGCACAACACACCACACACCCACACACACACACACACACAGCTTATCATGAGCCAGCACACAATAGGTGCAGAACATGAGGAGAACATGGGTGGCTGGTGGACACTGATAGAGTAAGGTATCCTTGGTTAAATGACCAGAAAAGAAACAGTCATGCAGCAGAGAGAGAGATAGAGAGAGGGAGCAGGCAGCAGTGGGGAAGGTGGTTCCATTTGCATTTCTAACAAAACTGGTCCAAAAAAATAAAGATTAAAAAAACCAACTGATTACTGCTCATTGATCTCTACCAACAGTCACCCACGCGTGCACACACGGCCTCTTGTTCATGTACTGGTGAGCTAAAAGCGCAGCTCACTTTATTTCTGGATGATATAATTGTCTCTATTATTGGTTCTCTGCTCTGATGCTTGTTGCAAGGCTGTGCTGTAAAGCTGGTGTTTGAAGGGGACTTTTTTCCCCCCAGAAAATTCCTGCATAATTTAATGGTTAAGAAGCAAACAGAGTCATTTAGAGTGGTTTGGTGTGAAATGCTCCATTCTAGACAACATCAGCGAGAGAATTGTTCACAGCGGAGGTAAATGGAAGAGATGTCAGACTTTAATGCCTCCAAAAACTCTGAGACAAAGTTATTACAACAAACTCTAAATACACTGCCCACAGTTTTGAGACGATTATAACTCAAAGCACATTTAAAATCTATGCTTGGTGGAGGGAGACATGCAGGGTGTTGTGTGGCTAAAGCAGTGCCTTAAAATAATAGACTTTTCAGATTTGCTGCTATTTCACCCACAATGTTACATGTAACACTAAGATGTTCACTGGTAATTTTGGACAGTAAATAAAATCTGTGCTTTAGTCATGGCATGTGTTGATGGTTTCCATCAAGTGGACTGTCATCCAGCTCATGTGCCTCGTATTGTTGCAGGACCATCTTCCTCTCGCCCTTTCATTCATTTGTGAATGTAAAATACATTTATGGTCATAAAACAAACATGCCAACTGAAGACTCAGATAACACGCCGCTGCTCCTCTTCCTCCGACAGAAGCATGTGATCCTCATTGTCATTGTAACTTGTACACTAAGTGCTAAAAGTGCTTGTACACTACAATGAATTCAATCGTATTGGAGAAAATCTTTGCACGTAAACATGGCCAGTGTCACTAGGTACTTATCTCGTGGAGCTGAAGTAGTGGAATCCGAACCAGGTACCAGTTACTAAAAAGCAAGGAGTGGTGTGAGCAGTGGAAAATGCCATTAAGAGACCTTAAGCAACCAGTTTCCTATTTTCAAAAGGTCATGGCTGGTGGAGAAAATCTGGTGGCAGGCTAAGGGTGGCCTAGAAATGAAACAAGAGCTGTTATTAAGACTTACAGTCTGTCTTTCTCCTTAGCATTTACACTAGTCAGCAAAACCATGCTATTAATGACTGGCTCGGAAGCTGATCACTGCAAAAGAAAAAAAAAAAAAAAGAGGTCAGAGCAAAAGCAGGCCCTTACCCATCAATCTCCTGTCCAGTGAGAGAACAGGGAGAGCAGCAACTTTGACCTCAGCCTGTATCAGATGGCACACAGAAAAGCTGTCTAGGGACATCATCTCACGCTCATGTAAACACACGCTCACACGAACAGAAATTAAAGAGCATGGACTGTATGAGGCAGGTGTGTGTGAAGAAACACAGTCTAAAAATACTGAGGTTAGTTTTGCTCTCATAAACCAGGTTTAGGGCCAACTATGTAAACACACAAGCTGGTTTATGAGCTTTTGTAAAGGTAAACCACGTCAGCGCAGGCTGGAAAGTGCTTCACTTAAACCCAGCCAAACCCGACAAGTTAACCTGTTAACCTGACATGAAACCTCACAAATCGGGGCAGCAAATTCCGTCCACTGCAACACTTGAGTAGCTAAGCTGGGAGGTCTCTGGATCAGAGTATGTAATCTGCTGACACAATGTCCTTCTGAGGGGTTCATCAGCAGAGCCTGTCTACAAGGACAGATTGTTCGTGCTTCTTTCACAACTGCAGAAGGTGACTTGGGACACCAATGCAGTGGTCATTACTGCACAGCAGACAAGAACTGGGAGGGAGAGAGAGAAAGAAGTGTAATGTCCTCACATAGCGGCTGATGATTTGACAGTATGATGTCAGCGCTCGCTCAGTGGAAAGCAGAACAGCAGTACTGCAGTGTGTGGTGAGTGAACTGAGGACACTGGAATGGCAACAGAGTTATATGGTACACTGCCTCTGGCCTGGCTGTCACGAAAACACACAGACGTCCCACATGTGGCCATTTACATTGCAGTAATGGATGCATAGCAACAAGCAACCCAGCAATAACACCGATTTAGCACTGGTCTGGCAATTGCTGCACAGCCCAGTATTTGCAAAAGCCCTACTTGATCTTACAGCAAACAGAACTGACAACCTGTACTTGTTGACATCTGCCCGACCTCCAAAGATTGGATTCAGTCTAAATCTAGACCTAATCGCTCTAATTAAAGCTTTCAGGAGCAGTATAAAATGTGTCAAATATATGTGGACACCCCTTGTGATGAATGCAAGTACTGTAAGTTACCTCCCTTGCTGACACAGGTGTGCAAATGCACACACACAGCTTGTGTAGTTCCTACAGAGAAGTATTGCCAGTAGAAAAGGTCTCTCTGGAGCACATGAACACAAATCCGGTGGGAACCATGAAAGTGTGGGCACGAGGGGAGCTGTGGAGCAGTGGAATTGTGTTCTCTGGAATGATTATGAGATGATTAGGGTAGTAAGTATGATGGTAATCATCTAAAATCCTGACCACACCAAGACTCATCACTTAATGCATTCAAATCCTCACACCAATGTTCCAAAATCTAGTAGAAAGCCTTCCCAGGACAGTAGAGACTGATACTCCAGTAGGATAAACTCTTTTTAATACTCCTGAATTCAGAAGAATCAATAAATGAGCAGGTGTCCCAATACTTTTCTCCATATACTGTATAAAAGATTAGGATTGGGATTATATACAATCCGATATATTATTCTTTCTGCAAGTGTAAATGGGGTTTCAAACCATTCTGAAGGTTTCAGTGGGGTTTCCGGTACTTAGCTACTTCAACTACACTCTAAGTACAAGTGGAAAACTGTGCAAGTTTGGTTTTTGGCTGAACTTTCGCTCAAAACATCCCTTGCTTACAACCCATCATTATAGGCACTTTGGAAATAATACAGGGAAAGAACAACAGTGTTGGGACCCAGTCCATTCTATGGAATCGTTTGGGTGGCCCTGGTCAAAACCTCCGCTACTGTGAATAGTTAAGTACGTTAAAGGTGAACTCATCCACAAAAGGCACACGGTTAAATACGAAACATTATTTTCAAGAGCATGATTACTGCATTGTTTTTGTTTTGCACAATTCCTCAAGCCACAATTAGCTTGTTAGGAATGTGGCTTGTTCACAGTCATCCTTAGGAAAGGCCAGGTGATACAAACTTCAAAGCTTTATGAAATAGACTGACTCGCCGAACATTGACCCAGCAATCAGCAACCGTGGGCTCCTCTACGCAGATGCGAAACACTCTAAAAATGAAGCAGAAGAAGCCTATAAAAGAAAGGGAAGCATTTTCAAGCAGCCTTGTCATTTAAAAACAGTTAAAAACTTAACAGAAATGGTGGCAGTCAGGCTGAGAACTGGAAGAATACTTTCAGAGCGAACTGCTCACAGGATTTCTAGAAAATCTAATGAAAAGGCCTTTTTGTCTTACTGAAAAAGACTCTGGAGTGGCGGTGTACTACTCTACTGTGCAGCGATACCTGAACAAATATGATCTTCATGGAAATTTCATTAGAAGAAAAGGTTTCCTGTTTCTTCACCACAAAATTCAGTGCCAGGGGTTTTCTAAGGAACATCTAAACAAGCTTAATGCATGATGATGAGGTAAAAATAGAACTTTGTCTACAATGAATATGTTTGGTGAAAAAAGGGTCCAGAACTGAATGAAAAAGAAAAAATAAGGACAAACCAAAAAAACACATGTACAGAGATGGACAGATCGTGCTTTAGGCTGTGTTGCAGGCAGTTGCACACCAAACGTCTCTCTAGTAGAGGTAAGAACCCATTCAGCAAATCTGAATCATCACACTGAAAAGATGATGGACTGCAAGATGACACATCAAATCGAACATCACAGAACTCACAACGGACTACGTCATGAGGCATAAGCTGAATATTATGTAAGGTACCGACTATGCAGGCTGCCCAATCCTTTACTTTTGACCCCTGGGTGATTTTTTAACTGTCAAAAATGCAAAATAAAAGCAATTTTGCTTAAAATACTAAATAAATGTTTAATTCTATTTGCTTTTTAAAAAAGCTGGTCATCGTTTACTTGCTTAGCTATTCAAGGTAACAATTTTTGACCAGGGTGCGCAAACCTGGCCATGCCACTGTAAATAGGGCTACAGGAGGGATTCTGGCTTAGTGGACATCTGTACATTTCCAACAAGGCCTGTAACTAGAGCAAGAGATTACAGCATGGTCCCACTCAATGCCAGCCCAGTGCTCGCTCACAAAGGGCTCAATGATGTAACGCAGAGGGAACGGACAAAAGACCCAGCAACATGCTCCTCCGCAAGGCTGATGGGTTGGTTTAACGGAAACCATCCAGATTCCAGTACAGCACATGTTCCAAATGGTGACGAGGGATCAAACTCTCTGCCTCTCCCTCCCCGCTCTTTGTCTCAGTGAGAGATGAAGGAGGTTGGTTACAGCAGATCTAACACAAGTGGGGGGACATTTTGCCTATGCACCTGCTAATAAGGGACATTGGACTGATGTTTGTGATTTTGTTAGAATGTACATCAATCAACGGGCTCCTTCTAGTAAAAGTAGGCAGTTCACGTGATGGCCAGAAGACAGGTTGTGCAACTGTGGATCATGAGAAGAACGTTTGGATGTGCACATCTATATAATGCTTGCTTGAAAAGATGCGATTGGTTAGATTTCTCACTGGCTATTATTAGACCTCTGTAATATCAGTATTGCAAAGCCAATATTAACATAACCCCTAACAAATGACATGTTTTGTAGCCCCAGCACACACACTCACAGACTCACACACACCATTTCCGCATATGTTCGAGAGAGAATAACAGAGTGGAAGAGTCTATGGGAAAAACAAAAGGAAAAAAAAGGAAAGGGAAGACAGGCCAGCTTCACCGGTTGACCTAAATACACAATTATAAGTACCTGATATAACAGGCTGTGACCAGAAGCTGACTAAAGTCCAGAGGACACCAGATCTACAACAGAGGAAGAACAAAAGGCCTGGCATCAGCCTGCTTCAGTGTGTGTGTGTGTGTGTGTGTGTGTGTGTGTGTGTGTGTGTGTGTGTGTGTGTGTGTGTGTGCACGCACGAATGTCTCTGTGTGTGTGTGTGTGTGTGTGTGTGTGTGTGTGTGTGTGTGTGTGTGTGTGTGTGTGTGTGTGTGATTGTCCTGTACAGAAGCATCATGGCCTCTCTGACTAAGCCTCTGTGTGCGGGTCAGTAATTCCCACCGGCTGCCATGAAGACTTTGTTCAAACTGATTAAATACAGAAACACAAAGAGGCCATTACACAGCCATGTACAGAGCATTTACTGTTCAGTCTTACAAACACACACACACTTCTCTTAAACTACATTTCAGCTTGAGCTGGTTAGACTGTTAGTCTTGGCTTTAATCACATTATTAAGTTATATAAACTTATTAAATATGTGTTAAACTGTCACAATAACACAGACTCTCTCTCTCACACACACACACACACACACACACACACACACACACACACACACACACACACACACACACACACACACACACACACACACACACACCGGATAACTAGAACTTTTAATAGAACTCACTGTATTTCCTCTTCACCTGTAGAGCTGTGTCTCCAAAGTCAGTTCAAAACCAGCTCAAACATAGTTCATGTGCACCTGCGTGTAGAAGCTCTTCTAAAAAGAACTCTGAAAAATACTCTTCTTTCACTCTTTCAAGAAGCAGCACACAGTGTTTACTCTGAGGCCCAATCTCAAATCTCATTCGTTCCCACCTATGTAGTGCACTTTTCTAGGCTGTGTAAAAGCAGAACCTCCACCAGTGCACGATCTGTCTGATCTAAAGAAGCAACGTGAATTGAAACCTCGTTTCACCCTCCTGAACACATTCTGTCTGAGGTTTGTTTTGCTTAATCGTTGACTTTATGCCTTTTAAAAAACATAAGGTCACCGTTTACTTGCTTGTGCCCCGTATAACTCTGCAAAAGTCCAGAAAACTGTGAAATGCAAAGGAAAGAAATCACATAGAACAGACGTCTGGGGGGTCAGTGTCCCCTAAATAACTATGTATAAGTAGTTTGACCAGAGGAGGAGGGGTCCCCCCTTGTGAGCCTGGTTCCTCCGAGGGTTTCTTCCTCCAGTTCTGAGGGAGTTTTTTCTTGCCACTGTCACCCGTTGGCTTGCTCACTAGGGGGTCTATTTCTTATCCTTTGCTCCCGTGTTGTTAACCTTTTTTATTTTTTTGATTTCTGTTAAGCTGCTCAGTGACATCAGTTGGGAAAAGTGCTATACAAATAAATTTTGATTAAATATTGTTTGCCATACAAATATTTTGCATTTTCATTCTATTTATTCACATCACATTCAGTGCATGACAGCCTAAGAGGATGACGCCCTTTACTCAGCTTGTCTTTTACAGTCCTTTAACCTCAAGGACATTCGAAAAGTCATTATTGCAAACAGAGCAGCAACACTGTCATTATTTTGACCCTACAGTCAGGGGTAGTGAGTTGAACACTCTGCCATGGAGCTGCAGGACATCAAAGTGAACTATTGCACAATGAATGATGGTGATAGACTGTAAATCCTGCCCACAGAGGACACTGACTGGTCTTTCTTTCTGCTCAGTCAACCTATCAGGATGCTCTCCAAGTCACTCTCTCTCGCTCACTCCCAAAAACTGCACAAGGTATCCTGATGTACAGATTTCCAATTTCTTGGAAATGGTATGACATTTCTAAGTATCAGGAAGCTACTATCAAATATGGAGAATCCCACCAGTTAACCTTCATTTCAAACATCTCAATCTGCTATTTAGACTTGACTATATTTTCATATTTTCAGAGTAATTGTGACGGTCATAAATTTAACATTTAAATAAAATCCATTAACAGGCAAACAGGGTCACACGGTCTTCTTAAAAGCCCATGTTAAAGGCATTCTGCTAGTTTGCCTCTTCTTCACCACTTATCTACTTCAAAAATATATGAAAGTGTGGCATTAAAGGTTTTGAGAAGGACCATGAGCTCCCCTGCCACCACTTTTCATTGGTCGCCCACCTTCCAGCTAGTACCTGGACTAGTTTCCCACCTGCATCACCAACTATGGAGAACCACCTAACCACCACCATCTAACTAACATGACTTCAGTACACCCGAGTATTAGAACAGACATGTGGGGGTCCAATGTCCCCCAACTAACTATGTATAAGTAGTGACCAGAGGGGGATGGGTCCCCCCTTTTGAGCCTGGTTCCTCCCAAGGTTTCTTTCTTCAGGTCTGAGGGAGTGTTTTCTTGCCACTCTCGCCCATCAGGGGGTTGATCTTATCCTTTGTTCGTGTGTTGTTCACCTTTTTAGTTTTCTGATTTCTGTAAAGCTGCTCTGTGACATCAGTTGTGAAAAGTGCTATACAGATTCATTTTGATTGAATGAAGGTTGAAAAAACACACACAGACACACACACAGACACACACAGACACACACAGACACACACACAGAGTCTTTAAAGCAAAGCTACAATAATAGTTTCACAAACACACCTTGGCTTCAACTTCAACTTAAATCTAAGGGACAATAACTTGGCAGATAATGTTGGGACTCAGTTTTAGTGATTTAACATTAGTTCTTTTTGTTTTTCTTCTGTACTTTGTTTCTGGGGGAAAGCCGAAGTCGGAGTTCTGAGGTTTCAAAACAAAGCCATCTCACCCTGATAGTTACCTCCCAAAAAAACTTTCCACTCACAGCTAAAGCAGGGCAGACTGTGAACTCACATAGCAACAAGCCCTGTGCTCTGATTGGACAGACGACTCTTGCCAGAACCTGAGAACAGTTTCCTGTCTGTGGGACGAAAGAGAGAGACAAAGTAAGTGAAAGAGAGAGCGAGAGAGAGAGAGAGAGAGAGAGAGAGAGAGAGAGAGAGAGAGAGCGAGAACAAATCCTCCTTATGCTCTCAGCTGCTGTGTAGATTGCAGAAGTCCAACGGCTGGTCTGGAGGCACCCTTCTCACACTCACACACACACACACACACACACACACACACACACACACACACACACACACACACAATGAGATTCTGTGCATTATGTCTCACAGTGTGGGACACCATAAACCAATAGAAAAGCACACAACGTCACCGTCCAACTTTACTCGGTAGTCACAGGTCCAATAAGGTCTTTTCGCTTTTAATCAAGCTGATCAACTCTCATTCGTTAGCTGTAGGACATGGAAAGCGGGATGCCGTTTACATAATTAAACACCATCATCAATTGAGGAATGAGCGGCTCTCGAGGGAGTGCACTCACACACACACACAGCCCTGTATGGCCTCTAGTCATGGGTGTAATTATCTTTAGAAAAGTGGAGGAAGTCAACAATAATGAGTAAATGGGTTGGATCCTGAAGGCTGGATCCGCCAGCTGACAGCATTGATAAATGATCAGAAAAGCCTCAGAAAAGTTAAGACCAGACAAGCATTAAGTACCAAATGAAATTCCCATTAGTTAATTCAAGTGAAAATATAATCAACGATGGTACAATTTTCTAAATATAAAAACATCATCTATTTACAACATGGCACTACCCAACCCGCCTATATGAATGTAGCCCCTCCCACTCAGTCTGCAGCAGTTTAGTCCCATCCACTCATCTTGAAGCAGTTTAATTTCACCCATTCATCTTGGATCAGTTCGATCCCACCCTTTCATTTTGCAGCTGCGTAATCTCAGCCAATCATCTTAAAACGGTTTAGTCTTGTCCACTCAACCTACAACAGTTCATTCCCATCCACTCAGCCTCCAGAAACGTATCTACTCGGCTTACTGTTACTAAGTTCTGCAGCAGTTTGGTCCCACCCGGTTGGTCTATAGCAGTGTAGTCCCTCCCATTCATCTCATATCTGCTTACAGCTGATACAGATGGCACAGTGCACACCGTACTGCCCAACTGTCCACATTGTTCATACCTCTTGTGCCACTGCTCCTGGCGACCATGTACTTTGATCCCAGAGCCGGAGTCACTCCGTAGTGCAAAGCCTTTGGAGCACAAAGCTGGGATCTGTTTTTTTCGCACATCATACACATGAGCTACAAAGAAAAAAGAACTACAGTGTTTATATGTAAAGGAATTTGGGGATTGCTTATATAACTGGATGACGTTACAAGGGGTCAACCCCCTTTCCTATTGTGCATCAGTACATTTAGGATATCTAAGCCCATATTTATCAAACTCATCACAGAGATGTTATAAAACTCCACGTCAAAGCAGAAAGCTGTGCATATGGCCTGAAATCAGGGCTTGCTCTAGTCCCTGTCACTGGCCATCAGCTCCTGATCCTGTTACAGTGTTCACAGTGAATGCGATGCACAGTGACACCTGACACAATCCTGCCAGGACCAGAGATGCTGGCAGCACTGACAAGCTCCTTTTCCCTCCCATCTACGAGTTTTATAACATCATTACAGCCTGTGTTCGCACTTTCTGATTACAGACGTACTAAATTTTAAAATCGGACAGCTTCTGCCTTCCGGATAGTCGCTCACGTCTTAGATTAAACTCTTAACACAGTGGTGCCGCAGTATAAACAATGGATCAGGCATGGATAACTTTTAAAAATCATTACAAATGACTGAACTGGTTTTCAATGCACTGGACTAGATCAGGACATCCCGGCACCAAATGCTTTATTAGATTTTTGTGTTTGAAAACATGAGTGTATACTTTATAAAACATAAGCAGAATTTATTTTAACTGGTTCTTACATTTCAAAACTGAATCACCACCTTCAGCTTTTAATTTGCGTTTTGATCACTTTGATAAGTCATAAAAACAGAAATCATTCAATTATGACATCACAGTCACCTTTCGTCCAATCTTAGACATGTCAGATCATTTATCTGCTGATCTGCTGAGGTTTGAAAGGATAAAAAGGATCAATCCTTATGTGGCACTTATAAGACATTTTTTTTATTTGTAATCTTTACCAAAAATAATCACAACTATTTTCTATAGGAACATTTTACATCTTGTCTTGATATATCTTTATATATCATTTCTAAATTTGATGAAACGGCAATGGGGCGTCCATGGTCTAGAGGTAAGAGAAGTAGCCTTGTGACCAACGTACCTGTGAGCAGAGGACCCTAACCCCCAAACTGTTCCCTGTCCATTGAGTGACATGCCGATCCACCAACCCCAACAATTTCCAAGTTTTATCAAAGTCCTTATTGGCTAGTCTGTTCACTAAGCAGCCATCTTTACAACGATGCCAGGCATGCTCCGGGAATTAAGCAGTAAGCTGATTGGCTCTTTCTGTTGAAGGGCTGTTGAGCGTTTCCTCGTGTACGTCGTCTTTGCTTTTATCGCACGTCATTCAGTCATCCTGAAAGCATTTAACATCATCCTGTGTGTTATTTTTACCAGGCCATGGATGACAGGATCACAGGATCACATTATTATGGAGCACTGGATTCATTATTGAACTTTACAACCACAACACCTATTTAGAAACATTATTGCTGGGTCCATTTGTGTCCAAACACACTGCTCCCAAGCTGAGATTGGGTCTTTCTAATGCCAAGTTAGACCATCCCTAATTCTAAAAAGAGAATTAGTTCAGTCACTGAATCTGACCACCCTAAACTGAAGATTTTGTGAAAGTTAAAGTTCAACCCCAGGATTTTGAAAAGTGAAGGGAAAACTGCTTAAACTGCCTTGTGCTTCTGACGGCCACAATCCAATTCATCAAAGCACGCTGAGTAGTTTCATGTTTAAGATCACTGTTGTGGTGACAAAGTGTAACAAAATGTCACAGAGGATTTTACTGCTTGCAATTATGGTCTATTTACCATGAAATGTTTACACAGCTTAATGAATGGCTAGCATTTTGAAGCTGTCTTTAAAAAAGTAACGAGGCTTTGATATGACTATTGATATATTATACATACGTAATAATTCACACAAGGACATGCGGAGGGTTGACATTCCGGCTGCTCTTCACATACTAATAGGTTTTTAATAATGGGATTTTACACACTTAACCCCCATTCTGGCTAACTCCATCAACATCTCAATTCACCAGGGAGAAACCAAGGGCACTGGAGTTAATGAATCAGGCCCTGAGGAAGCACCATATATACCCTTTACTCCACAGCTCACTCTACAGTAGCTAGAGTGACCATGACAAGGCCAAATCAGTCCTCCAACATGTCAAAGTGTTTTCTGGACTCATGCAGCAAATCATGTGTGGCCAGCATATCCAAATAATAAAAAAAAAAAAACCACAAAACAACAAAACCCAACACTCTACAATCATCAACGGAGGCTTTAGTCTTACTTTAGGTCTAAGTCATTCAAAAGGCACCATGGGAAATCATCTTCCACAAATTAAATCCCTCTAGGGAGATTTCTGTACTGCCTAGCCTCAGGGCCAACAGAGAGGGAGATATAGAGAGAGAGGGATTCTATTTATTGTCCCACTAATGCCCATTATGTAATAGGCTCAAATCCAGCAGCTCCAGTATGAGGAGGAGGAGGAGTGTTCGGACCTGCTGCACCAGTCAGTATAAAAAAACACTGCAGAAAGCCGGTGGGGGTGGACAAACGCACGAGAGAGAGAGAGAGAGAGCGCGCGAGAGAGAAAGAAAGAAGGAGGAGAGGAAGGAAAGGGGCGAAGAATTAAAAGAGTTTTTTTCTTCAGTATTACTATTAGCATTAAGCAACAGTGTACTGGAAACAGCCGAAGTTCAGGATGCAGTTCAGGATGTTGCCAACATATGGGTGATTCCACAATTGGGGTGACATTTAATCCCTGTAACTCTTATTGTATTAAAACAAACCAAAGCCATTCCTCAACATCTAATCTAAGAAAGCATGGATTGAAGTATGTATATGACCTGTCACGTCATTTCAGGAACTGTGTAAATACAAGTTTCAATTCACTTTGCATGTTTCAAGCAAACAAATGAAAATGTGTAAGAAAAATGGAGACTTTTGCTGCCCTGCAGTTTAGCTCCATTGATCATGCAATAAAAAGCTCATCATTGGGGCCGTACCCCATTAATAAAGTTCCTTTCAGTGCTTTTCTTTGGCCATTATTTTTTTGTACCTGTACCTGTACCACACTGTAGCTTTGAGGGTATATATGGAGTACAGAACAGTACCTACGTCGTACCTGTTCTTTACTGTGTAGCTAGTGTTGACACTTTACTGACACTTTTCTTTGTTAAAATTGTCTTTAATGAGTTCAGGATCAGGTACAGTTAATCGAATATGAACATGAATTCTATTATTTGTAGAGAGAGTGTGTTTAGCTGATCAGCTATAATGTCATCACGGAGTGCAACACTGAACCAGGGATTTGATTAGGCCTGAATGCTTGGTTCATTGCAGTGTATATTACTCTAATCTCAGATGGCCAAAGGGCAACCACTGCACAAGTGTCGGGGCAGTCTGACCGAGCACACGTTGATAGAAAATCACTTTGTTTTTAGTAAACAATTCATATAAATGTATAAGTAGTTTGACCTTGTGAGCCTGGTTCCTTCCAAGGTTTCTTCCTCCAGTTCTGAGGGAGTTAAGTAATCATAATTATGTCTCTACCTGACACCTGTTGGAATAAGCCCTTAAAAATAATGATGTACATTTACTTCAGGTGTCGAAAAGGTTATGAATCCTGTCATGTTGCCTTATAAATGAAAGCACAAAAACAAAAACAGCAAATTTAATTATTTTTGTCATAATTGACAAAGAAGCTAGCCCATACAGAGAGGTTATCCTAACACACACACACACACACACACACACACACACACACACACACACACACACACACACACACACACACACACACACACACACACACACACACTTAAACCCATCCAACTGCACTCTTTGAATTTGAAGTATTAATCTGAAAACACAGGGCTGCTTTGATCCGGTTTGTTAAAATATGCTTACGTAACGTCTCTATACACCATCGGTTTTTGCTGCCATGTGAGACAGTTGAGACAGTCTCATGAGAGGACCACTGTCTCGCCGTCAAAATCTAGTTAAAATAATAAGTGACTCACATTAGTGTTTACTGCATAACCCTGAATGCAAATAAGATGAAACTGAATAGTGACAGAGTCACTGATAAGACAATGACTTTCAACCTGTCAGAGGGACATGGACTAGCAAATAAAGTCTCAGAGATACAGAGAGATACTGTGTGCTAATTTACTAATAAATCAATAGATTCATGAACAAATCAGTGTGTGATTATCTAGGTCAGGATTTCTCAACCTGTGGGACGGGGACCACCAGTGGACCATGAAGCACTTTCTAGTTGTCCACAAGCTGATCCTCAGGTGGGGACAGGAGTCCATAATGGGCCATGAATGACATTTTAAATCAGAAAAACCTGTACAATAAATAAGAGATTGCTGAAGTAAAGCAAAGCACCTGACACAGTGAACTAAACAGAGATGTAGAAGAATGGTGACCGTGTTCTTCAGAAAATGCCAAAATGCGCGTAGACAAACTGTGGACATGGGACAGCTTTCAGACAGAATTAAAGAAGCCCACATTTTGTAACTTGATGTGTCATCTGATATTAGCAGCACAACTTCACTGCTTATGGAGGAACATTTGAGACAGATGTTTCCAAATAGACGTGCCATTTTTAGGCTATTGTTCAGCCCCTAATTCTCCCATTTTCAGGGTGAGCTTTTGAGAAATTGAAGGCAAAAACTATTTTACATTAAAACCTTGTAGCTCCAGAACTAAAGAAACACACTGCAGTCATTAAGGACAACGAGAACATTCTGCAAATGTTCTACCAAACAATCACATTTCGAATCACCTCACCTCAGGAGGACAGATTGAGCAATTTCAGTTAATCTGGAACAAACAGTTTGTTAGTTATATGGATGCAATGTTGGCCTGATGTGGTCAGTCTGCTGACCTTTGTCTCAGTACAGCTTCTGTTTTTTTCCCCCCAAAACCTCCTTCGCTGATAAGGCAAAACTAAAGCACACTTCAGTCATTCAGGACAAGGAGATCGGTCTGCAAAAGCATTATGTTCCACTAAACTATTACACTTGGAATCACCTCAAGTTACCATGTAAAAGGAGAAAGTCCACCTGTTAAAAGCTGCACGCTCAGCACATTTGAACTAAACTGGGTCCACAAGATCTTTTTGACCTCGGACATTTCCAACACACACACCTCTGTGTCCTCTCATGGCTCTTGTCTGTTGCCAACCTTTCAGTGGGACATGGACCAGCAAATACAGCCCTAAAACTGTGTCAGAGAGACAGAGAGAGGAAACATCGTAGCTCATCACATGACCTGAACGCAGTGGAAGAAATGAAGCTGATGTTCGTTCACATAGCTAGCTTAGCCACACACTTAACAATGAGGGTTCTTCAAGGGCTCTTTAGTAAAGCAAATGGTTCTATATAGAATCACAAGCACTCAAAGATTAAAGGATTCTTTGCATCGTGAAAGGGTTCTTCAGATTGATAAACACTCTGTATGGTGTATGTACAAAAACAAATGAGGGTTCTTCAAAAATGATTACTCAAAGAACCCTTATATACTGTATATTATATTATTTATATATAAATAAAATCATGAAAGGGTTCTTCATATTGTTGCAGATTGTGCTGTGCAGGGCCCTAAGTAGAACCTTTTGGAAAAGGGTTCTATATGACACTACCATTGTTGTTACGATGCCAAACTTGTATTAACAGTAGAACCCTTAGGTGCCACATACAACCCATGTATTATATAGAACCCTCTACAGCATATTCTCAATTTGAAGAACCCTTTCACAATGAAAAGAACCATTCAATCATGCAAAGCATTTGTTGAGTTCTATGGTTCTATACTGAACCATTTTCTTTTCTAAAGAACACAAATCAGTGATTTTTCCATGAACAATGCTGTGCTTTAGCAACTTTAATTCAGAATTCAGTTTGTGAGTGTGTACGGAGCTTCACGGCTCACACACTCACGTGTTTGTTTATGTGACCGGTGCTGATGTACATGGCTGAGGTGTCTGAATTCCTGTGCATTTCTATACTAAAATAAACAGTCTCTCCCGATATAGTGCAATGTGAACGAGGCAACAGGGATCCATTTCAGTCACAGCCATTGTGTGTTTAAAGCATTTAACAAATCAATACATTAATAATAAACCAGGAACCTGACCATTGTGTTTGCTTCCTCAGTTCTGTACTGGAGCTATGTGGGAGTTGAGAGGCTACTGAACTGTTCACCTCATTCCAGTTAAACATTCAGGAAAAGTTATCATTAATAGCACTGTTTGCAAGACCAGTTGATAACAATGCCATGTGCAGTATTTTGTGCTTCCAATCGCCATAAATAGAAGCTGGACTGTGTGTATGACCGATTTAATGATTGATTAGTAAACAGAAGTGCTAATAAATTAGTTCTAATACTCCCAACTGGCATGGCACTAACTTCAGACCCTCCAAACAGTGTTCTTAAGTGATGTCAAACTGATCAGTACTTTACATCACAGTCTGCAAATGTATGTTTTACCAAACTCTCACATTTGGAATCAGCTCACGAGGACAGATTGAGCAATTTCAGTTAATCTGGAACAAACTGTTTGCTAGTTATATGAATGCAATGCTGGTCTGATGTGGTCAGTCTGCTGACCTTTGCCTCAGTACAGCTTCTGTTTTTGAAACCTCTTTAGTGGATAAAATAATCTATCACGTCTTATTCGTGTTTTCCTGTCAATACATATTCTTTTATTTGATTTGTATCAGGTTTCATACTTTTACACAAACATTCTGAAACCTGCATTTATCCCTTAGTATTAAACAGCATGAATGGGTGTGGCTACAGACTGATAAGTGGATAAATACTATTTGGACTAAAGTATTGGGACACTTACTCGTTTGTTGTTTCATTTGAAGTCATGGGTATTAACCCAAAAGGACTCACGGTGACACACCCTGTATCACAGAGCCTTTGAAAGTTCCTTACAGTGCTTTGTCCTTCACTTTAATCCATGAAGTCCCTAAGTGACACATACTGAACATCCTGGATGCATCACAGGACAGCTGAATGTGTGAACATGTGTGACCTCGTTTACAAAAACATGGTCAGTCGCAGAGACAAAACCAGCTCATTTATGTGTATTTTTGCTGCTGAAGGTCAGGGGGTCCAACCCATTTAACCATTCAAACTTCTTCTTCTTTCGGCTGCCCCCTTTAAGGGTCGCCACAGCGGATCATCTGCCTCCATCTTGCCCTATCCCTTGCCTTTTGCTGGATTAACAGTCTCAACTGTCTAATAGATTTTGATTGACCAGAAGCCCACCTCCACTCCAGGATTGGAGCACCATCATTCCAGAGAACACAGTTCCACTGTGCCAGCTCTCTTTAGCCCCTTTAGCCCACACCTGGCACTGGGCATGGTGCCAGTAGAGTCACGTTTATCTGCTACAGGGAGCCCTATTTTACTGGCAGTACGTCGCTACAGGGGCTCGACAAATGTTGAGTGTGCATTTGCACATCTCTTTCAGCAATGGGTGCAAAGCTGAATGCACAGAAGGCCTATAAACATTTGGACATATTATTATTGGATATTATTTCCATATATTATACACTAGGTGGACTGTGTGTGTTGTGAATCGATATCTGCAGACTACATCAAACTTTTAAAAAGCTGAAAAAATATTTTTGTTGTGATATGGATCCTTTAAAAGTAAACTTCTTGCATAAGAAATTACAGCATTGACTGAGACTCAACAAAAATAAACCACAAACAAACCCCTCAGCCACTTATTATCCCACACTAGTCTAGGGACATTCCTCAGCCACTCTCAACATCTCTCACGTGCTTTTTTTCTCCTAAAATTAACTCATCTTTTTATTTTTGTTTCCAAGTGTCAAGTCGCAAATCACCCATGGGGTCAGTGGGTGAAGAGCCGCCACTTCATTTCAGCTCCACTTAAGGAGAGGTATGTGTGTGTGTGTGTGTGTGTGTGTGTGTGTGTGTGTGTGTGTGTGTGTTTGTGTGTCTGTATGTAACAGTGTCCTTTTTCCACTGCACACAATCAGCTGATTGGGATCTGTGCATGTGTGTCTGTGTGTACACGTGTTTCGAGAAGCAGCAAGACCAATGCTGAGTACTGTGACAATGGCTACAGAAGACCCATGATCACAATGGCCTTTGGAAGGGTCAGCGGTCAGCAGACCACAGATAAAAATATGTCACTGTTGAGGGCAGGTCAAGTTATGAAGGGTTTCTGGACAGAATTCTGTATAACATAGTACATAGTACAGTCAAGAACCTGCTCTGTCTTGTCTACAGCAGCGCATGATCTGGGGCTTATTGTTGCTCAAAGGTTCTCTATTACTGGTCGTTTTTCATGATCCATGCAGGTGTTCCAGAAGTACTGATCAAACCCATTAACTGCTCCAAAAAGAGTATCGTAACGTAATTTATCACAAACCTCAGATCAGCCCACCCTTGAAGCTCCACAGTGCTACAGCGAAAATACAAAGCAGTAAAAAGCTATAATTATAAGTCAGACAGATCAAGGTTGACAGACACTACCCTCAGCCACCAACACACCAACACATTTACACTCCAGACACTCTCAGCTTGGCTTGTATGTAAAGCAAAGCTGTGCGGAGGGTTTGCATAACAGCAGCAGTGACAGAACATACCAGGTGTCCAGTAACACCATGTCTAGTTTTACCTTCCCAGCAGCGCTATTCAGAGCCACGTTGACCTGCACGAGCCGTCAGCAAGACAAAAACAGGACGAGTCCTAAAACAGACCGAGGCGGGCTCCTAGTCACAAATCAATTAACAGCACCTTTATTGGACGTGGGTAAAGCAGTAACACATGCACAGACAGGCTGGACAAAAGAGTCGATAGCAAATCAATGACGAAAGTCCAGATTCCCAGGAAAGCTGTACCCAAACCCTCTCTGAGATACCTTAACCAGGCCAGACACATGTCCTTCCTTTCCAACCTTTGCAGTGTTGATTTTTCAAAACAAGAAAAATAGTTTATATATGGAAACACAGCTACGCATTTCAAATGCATTGTGCTAAAAGCATTCGCATATAGGCCCTACCCACCCGTTCAGGCTTCTGCGAGTGTAATGATGTCATTATTGGTTTCTAACACAAGTTATTCTGATCCAACAAGTTTCATCAGAAGCCACTTCAGCTCTGGATCTGCTTCAGGCTTTCACCAAAAAAGCGATTTGGTCTGGATGTTTCCAGGGTTGCTACCACGCTCTTCATTCTTCATCTGGAGAACTCACTCATTCTTTACTAAGCTTATCTAAAATTGAGACAGGGATGAGGAAGCAGCCGACAGTCCAAGAGCCATCCAGAGCAAATGATGTTTACCAAAAGCACTCACTGGGGTGAGAAATTAACATAAATGTAATCCCTCTAGGTGCTTTTAAAAACCTGCTCCTCCTAAGCGGAGATGAAAATGCTTATTATGACAAGACAGCCTGATTTTGCATCTGTGCTAAAGCTGCCCTTGGTGTTCTTCAAATGTGTGCACTTATGTGGAACACCAGTCACCACATAAAGCCTTTCTCAGAGGAGAAGCTTTTTAGCCATTCAAACAATAGGTCACAACAGTCACGTGACAAAATGATCTAATCACACAACCCCACAGCATATAGGTTTTATACTTGAAGCAGACCGAATCCAGGGTCTGCTTGAAGCAAAGCACAGACCTCTGACATCAGGAGGATCAGAGATCGGTTCTCTGAACTGCTCTCGAGCACACACTTGACCCAACATTGAGAGCAAGTGCTCCCGGGGTCTGGAAAAACACCGTAAAGCCTGAAAGAGTCAGAAATCCATCCAAAATTAAGTTTGGGTATGAATTTCTTGGCATTACCTGAAATGAGTCTTCTTGTTTTAAAAGGAAACAGTGAGTTACAGAATTTGGGTCCTGTACCTCAAACTCAGATCAGCCAACCATAAAACACAGAACGCAAAACACTTCCTGTTCTGCATTGTGAGCTAGAACCAACCTTGCCCAATTTTTAATATCCCACCCAAACTCATGGCCAGAAGACTGAGCAAGGGTCAGAAACCCCAAACCTGCTCCTTAACCCAAATTTGGAGAGAGATACAGAGAGGACATATGAACCTGAAAATGGACCCTACTTTAGAGAAAGGTTCTCAAACTCTGATCCAGGAAGGTTGCAGTGCTGTACGGTGAACCCCATCTGATTCGCCATCATAATTAATTTACAGTGTGAATCAGGTGTAATGTAGCCTTGCACCAGATACCAGAACTTCAACCAGGGAAATGGGGTATGCATGTGGACTGAATGCAGGGAGATCTGCTTGGTTGCAAGCCAGTAGATGGTTCAGATGAAACCATGATCACCCTGACAGTCCTTGCATCTAATAAGCTCAAATTGCTGGCTCACTAAGCTTTTATCAGTTACAACATAGGCATGCACATCCTAGTCCACATCTTAGTGGACATCCCTTCTAATTCAGCCACTTACAGCTATTGGTGAAACATATGCACACCCATAGCTTGTCTAGTTCCTATGGAGAAGTACTGCCAATAGATTAAGACTCTCTGGAGCAGATAACCATGAACCTATTGGTTCACCTATTGCCATGCCTAATGCCATGTTTGGACTAGAGGCATATAAAGCTTCAGGTTGACCAGATCTCTGCTCATTTACTCTACCCAAATATTAAAATTGGTTAGTAAGCTCTATTGGATCATCTGAATATTGAAGGACATCAATTTCCAGGTTTTTAACTTCACATACCCTCGTTCACGCAGAACAAGAAATCGTGGTAATTTGACTCTAATTTGGTTCTTATAGTTGTTTTCATGAAGAAAAATATTTATATAGTCAATTATACTGTGCAAACACAAAAAATTACATGTTTTTTCAGACATATATTTAGCCATGTTGTCATTTTCGAGTTATAGCTCTAGTTACAGTAGACTACTGTATAATATATTTCAAAGATAGATGCATAATTTTACAATGTCAACACACTAGCATCCTGTTTAGCCCTGTGTCTATTTAGGTGTGACCAGACTGATATTTTGGGAGCGGGTGGGCACTCTGGTGTGGCAAGGCCTTGCCCAGTCACACGGCTTCTAATAAAAGCACGGCACAGTGAGCTTTTGTCTCCCAGAGCGCCAGAACCAACAGGCCCAGATGGTTCTTCATCTGCAGGCTCAGCTACCTGCGGAAGCGGCACCTTTGAGTTGGGGGCTCATCTGGGATCTGCTTCCATCGCTCCTATCCTTCACTGCATAATGAGGACGGAATCTGTAGAACTGTTCTGAGATCAGCATGGGAGAACCAGCAGGCAACAGCATGATGCCTCAAAGGCTGACAGCAAAGATCATGACCACACAGGAAGTGATGTCACCCCTCTCCTCCAGGCTGGAGGAGACAGAGAGAGAGAGAGAGAGAGAGAGAGAGAGAGCACAAAAACGAGAACGAATGCCATGTCCTGGTTGAGTGACCCTGATTAATTACGCAACCGCATCACTGAGAGAACCACTGAGAGGAACGTCAATTTCTTCACAGGTTCCAGCCTCGGGTCCCGTTCTATGCTGGCATACTGTTGGACAAGGCTGAGTCCATATTTATAAACCTGTTAAAAAATACACCTCAACCACCCTGTAGGCTCCATAGCACTGGGTTGCTGTTAACCATATGGTCAAATGGGTTAGAGATAAGAGGTCGGGCATTCATGTGTCCACACGTGATATTAATATCATGTATTATCATCATGTACAGACATTAATGGGAAATGGATCTTTTAAAACAGCCATTTTTAAGAAGAAAATATAGTATCAGTATTGGCAAATTCACATGTTTGATCCTTCCAACCAATAGTAGCTCAAACTGAAGCCCACTTGTTAATCTGCTGCTCTGACAAATCCACAACTGTAGCTCTTCTTCCTCAAACAATACCTTTACATGGCTTTTAAAGCGATACCTTCAACACTCTGAACAGCTCTCGCAAGAGACGTGAAAATATCAATCATCAGCAAATGAACAACAGCAGCAAAGCAGAGTCTGGTTCCTCTCGACATGAGTCGGCACTGTAAGAAGACTCTATAACCTGTATGAACAACAGCAAGAGGCTACAACTGCAGAGGAGATGAACCACTGACTGTCTATATGATATATAATATGTATACTGTCATTGGGTGGAACCTGAATCCAATATCTCACTCACTAGATGTCAGTGATGAAGTCCGTGAACTGTGAGCAAATAAAACAAACAGGTAATCACTATCATGACTCATTTGGCAGCCCTAATATAAAGAGCTGGAAGTGTGATACAAGTGTAGTAGCAAATCCAGAAATCAACAAGAGATGAGGGCAAGAGGTCCTACGTCACATCAACCAAACATGTTCTACGGGCCTTCACCAGATTGTTCAGGATTGTTTAACAGTAATTACACACCTTCTCGGATTCTTTCAGCTGAAGGCTTCACAGAGCTGACCGTGTGGACGTCAGCAGCTGTTAACACATCAGATCCAGCTCAGCAAGCAATTTGTGAGTGGCGGGGGATGTGAGGGGGCTACCCTCAGGGCTTCTGCTCAGGGAGGAGACCAGACCAAAACAAGCTCAATCTACACCAAAAAAACTACGCCCAGAAACTAACAGCTGACTGCACTGTACTCCATCCAGTTCCTCAACTCTGCCTGAAAATGACATCATCTTGGTGTGGAAGAGTGCACGCGATTCCACATGATCTTCATTCCTCACGGTTACAGAACATTCAGAGTGTCACTTCAGTCACAGACACTCCATTGTTCCGTGCACAAAGTACAAACATCCTACACACTCTTCGTCCGCGACTCCAAAGCCCTCGAATACAACAACAGACCGGAACCACAGAACAGGAGAATAACTGATGTCAGTTGCTCGGCTGTTTCAGTCACTCTGTCCAGATCAATGCTGGCGAAAAAAAATACGAGCTTGTTTACTATGTTGAACACGAGATGTTTATTGGATGCTGCCCTGGCCGAATTGATTTTTCGTCTCCGAGGCGGGATTCCAGAGGAGGCCGCATGATCCTGTTACACATCGGGGTTTATTGTGACTGTCACCCTGGTGCTACAGACAACACATCACAGCCATAGGAGGCCACAGCTCGGGCAAACATCATTACCATACCAATCCCAAAGCCACGACTGTGTCCATACATCTCCCTCGGAGAGAACGAGAGAGCTCTCATGCATCCCAGCTTAAGGACCTTCTTTTAAAAAGGCATGCCAAATTAGTGTGAAAATGCTGAGTACAATGCTGTAATCAAACACCCACACACACACACACACACACACACACACACACACACACACACACACACACACACACACACACACACACACACACACACAAACATGAGGAAAAGGAGAGGGGGTGGAAGACATAACTTAGGGTGTCTGCCATTTCCATCAGTGGAACAGTATGTTCTCAATAACAATAGCAAGAAGAGGCACCATGCCGTATGGGATCTGCAATTGGACTATCTTCTGCTGCAGGCCTGCTTTATTCTCAGGGACATGGAATTGAACCAGGTTCTGACATGGAATTGCTAGGATGAAGAACAAACCCAAAAGTAGTTCTGTGGCAGCTCTGGCTAAAGGTTTACATGGGTGAACCTTTTTATACCATACCATCCCATATTTGGGTAAAATATTCCTGGACACTATCACTAGTTTAAAAAGATGATGGTCATTAATAACATTACTGAATTAAACATTACACCGGCAAAAGAAAACACCAGTAAGAGTTTTTCACACGAGCACCATGTTAAAAGTGTGGGGGTATTACGCACTTGCAATGAGCAACAGCAAAACTGCTAAATCGGCAACACCAGTATTTTAATGGGTGACTGACCTGAAAATGCTGCCACAATCTGTACAAATCAGAATTAACATGACTCTCTTATGAGGCTGAAAGTTTGCTTGAAGAAAAATGAAAACTTTTAAGATTAAAAACTAGATAAAACCCGTCACTGAAGCTTTATATACCTTATAGACGTGTACTTGAGCGTTAAAACCTCTATGGAAGCACTTTTTGTTTCTAAACGGAGGCATTGTTTTTCTTTTTTTGTTGCCCTGAAATGTTGTTTCCTCAAGTTTACAAATTTATTTTCTATCTTTCCACTGCAGTAAAAGGTGTCATTTTTCCAATCCAAATGCACCAAATGAGAATCGTTATACTGGTGCATCCCTACTAATTTCCATTTAATAACCAACTTGGCTTGATTACTGAATTATTGAATCATTAATAATGACAAGTATATTCTACAGAGACAGACTCAGTGTTGTTGCCATTCAGTGCCTCTATATGTTTCTGGACTGGAAACCAAACCAGTGAAAACAGCATTAATATTAATGCTAATTAATGGCCAGAGACCAAAGCTCAGGCATCATAGTCAAACCAAATATAATGTTCATGTAGTAAATTAGCTGATGTTTGGTTTGTATGGTCTAGTGGGAAAATGTACATAATGCTGATGCTCAAGCTTTTTTTTTAACATGGGAGCAAGTCAGAATTTCATGTTCTTCTGACAACAAAGCATTAAACATTTGACAGGCTCAAAATTTCAGCTTTACAAATGGGAAGTAGGATCTTCCAACAAACACCTGAAGGCAGCAAAAAGCTCTTTTATACTCCCTTCATGTATGAAAACGATAATGTCCATTTCAAACAATGTATTTGTCGCTGCCCACATACTTCTTGCATCATATGCATCTTTTACGTTGCCGTGAATGTTAAATGCTTTCACTAAAGGGCAATTGAGGGTCAAAGGTTTCTAAGAACAACAGTGGAGGAGGTCATGATAAATGTTCTTATTACT
Organism: Acestrorhynchus altus; assembly: GCA_034509495.1. Taxonomy (NCBI): domain Eukaryota; kingdom Metazoa; phylum Chordata; class Actinopteri; order Characiformes; family Acestrorhynchidae; genus Acestrorhynchus; species Acestrorhynchus altus. The sequence goes on from CM067508.1 coordinate 7,424,827, forward strand.
AAAAACATGAAAGAGGCAGCGGCAAAAATGAAGTAAAAAAAACGTCATTGTGTCCATATAGCGCTGCTCATGTTTTGCCCTGAAATACTGGCTACATTGCCCCCACAATTACCAGTGGTACTGCTCCATTTCATCCATGATACAGATGAAATGAATACAGGAAAAAGGCTCCATCCCTATTCCTATCCGTATTTAATGTTGAGTATGAATAGCCTTAATCTGAAGTTATAAACATGTAATAACTGTCAGTGCCATTATTCTAGGATGATCTGTAAACAAGATGCACCTGAGCTCAATTTTGAGTGTCATGGCAAAATCATTTGAATCCATTTTGTAATAAGGCTGTAACAAAAAAAATGTAAAAGAAATGGAGGGGCTGTGAATTCTTTCCAGATGCACTGTATGTACTGTATGGTCATGCATTGAAACCAATCAGTGCGCCCAGTAACTCAAGCCTCTCCATGTCGCTACACAAAGACTCTCTGTTCTCAGATTGATCCTTTAATGATTTAATCAGGAGAAGCAGAGCCACTCAATGTCAGTGACTACAACACAGAATAGAAAAGCAACCCCACACAAATAAACAATCCGAAATGCTAAGTTGTTCCTGAAAAGCAAAAAAGGTTAATATATATAGACTTCAACGCACAACCAAAGAAAACAGGCAATTTCAGGTGCGAGTCACGGACTTGGGTTAAACATAAACAAAGGAACGATACACAGGTATTCATATTCCTGCCTTTGTAGGGTGTTTCCACTGTTTTCTGTGAAACCGTAGGTAAATGCTGGTGTGTTACACAACACAACCCCAACCTTAGCTGAAGCAAGCAAAAGATCAACTTCACTTCTCTTTCCAGTACAATGTTACTACTATATGAGCCCAAATAAGGCTCAAAAATGCATCATATTTGGTACCATGTGATGACAACTATAAAATTCTCACTTCTCCAAAGAGTTAACACACATACACAATGTGTTTACAATGGAAGGACATCTATTGTCCCCTAACATATAATAGTACAAGTCTTTTTGGGGCTACACAGACTCATTCTTAACCAGACAATTCATTATAGACACTCACATTGTACAATTTAGCGCGGTCATGGTTGCATTTACTTAACAATCCTTCAAAACAACCACAAGAGTTTTAAGCTTAATCTAACCCCCAAAACCAAAAGCTCCTTAAAAGAAGTTCTATTTGTGGTTAAAAATATCTTCACTTCCCTCTCATTATGAGACGTTTGGTCCTCACAAAGAGCAACACACACACACACACACCAGCACCCAAAACTAAATCTTTGTTATTTAAGCTTCAGTAACTTATAAAATCACAAGAGTACATTTAAATAACATATACAGAAGTGTAATATTTTGCTCTACAGTTTACGAGGTCAATCAGACTGCACCAGTGAGAAAGACTGGTGGAGGACATGTCAAGACATGAAAGCTGTGACTGGCCTTCAGGGTTATTTCACCAATGAGTGATTTCTTAATTCTATAAAAACATTAATATTGCATTAAAATAGGAATCCCAGCCAAGACAGAACGTTCTTCTATTGTTATATTTTGGTTCCCCTAAGGTTATTTTTGGATAACTATTCAGCAATATTATGGAAATGTTCCATGTTGGTTAAAAAGTCAAAAATTAAGTTAGTAATTTAAAGGTTACAGCAAGGTTCCCTTAACGTTTTCAATCATTTTAAGGTTATGGGAACGTTAGGGGTCGGTTCTCAGGACGTCTCTAAAGGTTTCAACCATTTGAAGGTTAGAGGAACATCAGGGGATGGTTGGAAGAAGGTTACAGTAAGGTTCCCTAAAGGTTGCAGGAACATTACAGCTATGTTCCCAGGTCTCTAACACACAACCAAACAGGAATGTTCCAATTCCACTGAGGAAACTGGAGAACCAACATTCCAGGAACCTTCTTGGAAAGAAACAAATGGCACGTTATCAGGAACATTTGCATTATACGAGATCAAAAACCCCAAAACCTTTGTTATTTGATCTGGAACATGGGCGAAATGAGTCAAACATCAATCAGAAAGGACAGGAAATACACCAGCACCTGAACCTGAACCGGTGCAGCTCTTCTAATGCTGTATTTGAGGGGTTTGGGGGCGAGGACAGTGTCTTTACCTGTCCATACGGATGATCTTGTGAGGGACAGATCTCCTCACACTCACAGGTAAACAGGTATACCTATAATCCCTATAAAACCTGTGATTATGAGAAGGTGTGCTCCTCACAAAGACTCACACACAGGATGCAAACACTGCACTGGACACATGCAGGCACTCTTCTGGCCAGAGGGGGCGCTGTTGCACTCAGCCATGTAGGACGCTTTGTTCCATTGCTGAAAACACTGCAAACAACAGCACAAACACACACTTCTAGAGGCTGTGTCCAGTTCATACCAGCCATCTCGACCACTATAAAGGGTCATCTGATGTTTACAGTCGGTGGCTGGTAGACAGGGCTCCTAATCTCCCCCAGACAGCTGCTTTTATGACTATGTCTTCGTCTGATGGCATTTTGGAGACAACAGCTCCTTAGCAGGTCAGGAGGGCGACTGGACAGCCATATCAAGGGCACTAGAAAGGCTGCTGGATGTAAACAAGGCTCTAATGAATAGTATTCAGGTTGTTACCTCGGTCAGGTTTCATGGTGTCCACCGTGTCGTCCTCCAGCTCGCCTGTCTGGGTCTGGGGTCCTCCTCCAGTCTTCTGAGGGTCTGGCTGGTGTTGGAGAAGTGTCTATGAAGCCTCCCACTAACTAACTAGGTGACTCAGCCATCAGGATGCCTTCCTTCGCCCCTCTCAGCTGCTCAGTCTCAGACAAGCTTCTGCAGGGGCCACAAGGGGCCACCACAAGTCCCCTGCCTCTGAACTAGTCCATGAAGCCTGGAATCACCACCACGACCTTCTCACACGAGTCACCCTTTGTGCACACGTCGATCAAACGGTCGAGGACACCTCGGTTGGGCCAACTGGGTCACACTGCACCTCCAAAGCTGCCCTCTGAGCCTCTTCATGCCCCCATCGCCCAGGTCCTCCAAAGCTCCACCAGCAGGACAGAAGATAGGGGCAGATCTCAGCAGGCTCGTCAGCCAGATGTGGAGCCAGACAGCAGACCCCTGTGGACCATCCCAGCTCCAGCTCCAACACAGGACAGCTACACCTCCTGCACCTCCTCCTCCAAGCCTCAACACAGCAGTGTGGGCTGCAGGATCAGGGGGAGTCCAAACACACACATGTGTCCAGCTGCCAACCCTCAGCAATCCTCCAGCACCATCTCTGCTCCTCAGATCAGCTGGGCTCGTCTGATCAGCTGGACGCTGAGCACGCTGAGCGGGGCGGAGCTACTGGGTGACGTAGGCGACTGCGCGCTCTCGCTGCTTGTCAAAACATATGAGGAGGCCACGTGACCTGCCGCAGGCCCCGCCCTCCCCGGAGCGTCACTTCCTCAGCGAGCGCAGCTCTGAGCGAGAGGGATCACTCAGGACCCCGTTTATCCGTGTTTCTTTATGACATGTAGCTCACACAGTGACGAACACCAAACCAGATAAGGTTACAGTGAACCTGAAGTGTGCTGAAGAGGATAAAAGTCCATATATATATATATATATGGACTGCTCAGGCAGTCTGAACCAAATACTGGAGAGGATCTTAACTTTCTGGACCAGGATCACCCAACTCTGAACAAACTCGACTAAGTTGAGTCAGTTTCCCACAAAACACCAAACAGAGATGAAAGGGCCCTTAACACATATAAAGGGACTGTTAACACCTCCGCTATAAACCTGATTAGAAAGGGCTTCTTCAAATGGTTTTTAGGTTTGGAGACAGGAAGTGTAAAAGAGTGACCCTTCTCGCTGCTCTTATCATTGTTCACGATCTTTGCGCTGGCTTACGTCTCACGTGACTCTGTAACCATGGCGACTCGTGGCGTCCAAATAAAGTGAGCCTGTTTCTCTCAGCTGTGATTTACAGAGTTTTATACTAAACCAGTTTACACTAAAAAACAGTTATAAAGTAAACCAGTTAAACACTAAACCAGTTTACACTAAACCAGTTATACTCTAGACCAGTTTTACACAAAACCAGTTTTACACGAGAACAATTTTACAGGACTAGACCAGTTTTACACTAAACCATTTTTTACACTAAACCAGTTTTACACTAAACCAGTTATACAGGACTAAACCAGTTATACAATAAACCAGTTTTACACTAAACCAGATTTACAGGACTAGACCAATTTTACACTAAACCAGTGTTACACTAAACCAGTGTTACACTAAACCAGTTTTACACTAGACCAGTTTTACACTAGACCCTTTTTGCAGGACTAAACCAGTTTTACATTAAAACAGTTTTACAGGAGTATATCTTTACCCATCTCAGTTCTACAGAACAAAATAATTTTTGCAGGACTAGACCAGTTTTCCTGGACAGCTCAGATTCTTATCCCATCACAGAGAGATTCTGTTAGCTAACAGTGTTTGTTTTCTGTTGAGTGCAGCGTTTTAGAATTAAATTACCCAGATAACATGTTCATGTGGAAATGGGACCCATATGGGATTAAGTTATGCCGTGCAACAATGTGGCCTAGTTGGGAAGCCCAACTGTGTCCCAGTAACAACACATGCACAAACCCACTCAGAGCCCCTGCCCACCTGGATCCCACCTACTCCAGGTTTCACTGACGTGAAATCCACTTGGGCATGTTAGATGGATAACATCTATAGCTGAGAATTAAATGATTTATATGTGTAGAAAATATCCATTAAATGAGTCATACATCTACTCAAACAAATTTTCTGAATAAATGTCTGAAAAGAAAGATTTTATTAGTTGTTAGACACCCATATGTGAGATTTAAATGTTTGTTTTTGCTGACGTGAGTAATGCCTGGTAAAATGCAGTTAAAAATAGAGTTTATTACTATTACTAATACATTTGTTTTATTACATTTAATGTTTTGAAACAATGAAAAAATCAAGTAGCTTGATAATAGTCTGAAAAAGGAACGCAACTGAAAACAATGTAAATGTAAAATGTTTACATTTAGTGCATAAAAACCTTAATGACATAAACTTTAATATCAGTATTATCTATATAATGTTGCTTCAGACCCATTTTTAGAGAAATAAAAACAGAAAACAATCATATACTTATCCAGTATATGATAAAAGTGTTGGTCTCACTATAGAGAAGCTCAGGCTCTACAACAGACAGGCTTTCATTCAAAACAGCTGGAATGCAGCTCTTACCCTTTACTGCGCTGACATCTAGTGGTCATCTGACTGTATTACAATTCAATTGCTATAATGTTGTTGTATTTTTTTGATAAGAAAAAAAGGGGTGGTTGTGATTTGTGGGGCTGTATTGAAGGGAATTATCCGGATCATTTAATTATCTCTATACACTGTATAACCTGGACAAATGAGTTCCACATTATTTGTGAATCAATTTAGACTGACGTCAAATTTCAATCACTGCATTTGTTATTGGGTATAGCGCGCCCTCTAGTGGTCGTTATAGTAAATTGCGATCCTAACCTGAAGGACTGGCAGCAGACTTAACTATTTATTATATCCCATGATTTTCATTAAATGCCCAGTTCTAGGGAATCCTAGACTAAATAAATAATGTTAGTCCTTCCCTTTTCACTCCGGTTTACAATGATCAAGTGTTGTCTAGGGGTCTGTCTGGAGTGCAGTACTGAATACTGTACTCGTAAGAGCACTACAGCAGTAGTTTCACAGAGAGAGAGTGAATGTGTGTGTGTGTGTGTGTGTGTGTGCGTGTGTGTGTGTGTGTGTGTGTGTGTGTGGAGAGAGAGAGAGAGAGAGAGAGAGAGAGAGAGAGAGAGAGAGAAAGAGAGAGAGAGAGAGAGATCTAATTTACAGAGCAGACTTCCTGCACTGTTAGTGGTCTCTGGTTATTAGAGTTAGTGGTGTCTGGAGGTTAGAGTTGGTGGTGTCTGGTTAATAGAGTTAGTGGTGTCAGTTAAGAGTTGGTGGTGTCTGAAGGTTAGAGTTAGTGGTGTCTGAAGGTTAGAGTTGGTGAGTGTCACAAGGTTAGAGTTAATGATGTCTGGAGGTTAAGAGTTGGTGGTGTCTGGTTATTAGAGTTAGTGGTGTCTGAAGGTTAGAGTTAATTGTCTGGAGTTAGGATTAGTGGTGTGTGGAGGTTAGAGTTAGTGGTGTCTGAAGGTTAGAGTTAGTGGTGTGTGGAGGTTAGAGTTAGTGGTGTCTGAAGGTTAGAGTTAGTGGTGTCTGGAGGTTAGAGTTAGTGGTGTGTGGAGGTTAGAGTTAGTGGTGTCTGAAGGTTAGAGTTGGTGGTGTGTGGAGGTTAGAGTTGGTGGTGTGTGGAGGTTAGAGTTGGTGGTGTCTGGAGGTTAGAGTTAGTGGTGTCTGAAGGATAGAGTTGGTGGTGTGTGGAGGTTAGAGTTAGTGGTGTGTGGAGGTTAGAGTTAGTGGTGTGTGGAGGTTAGAGTTAGTGGTGTCTGGAGGATAGAGTTGGTGGTGTGTGGAGGTTAGAGTTAGTGGTGTCTGGAGGATAGGATTGTAGTGGTTTCCTGGAGGTTAGAGTTGAGGTGGTGTCTGGAGGAGGTTAGAGTTGGTGGTGTCTGGAGGTTAGAGTTAGTGGTGTGTGGAGAGTTAGGGATTATTGGTGTCTGGAGGAGTTAGAGTGGTGTCTGGAGGTTAGAGTTAGTGGTGTGTGGAGGTTAGAGTTAGTGGTGTCTGGAGGATAGAGTTGGTGGTGTCTGGAGGTTAGAGTTAGTGGTGTGTGGAGGTTAGAGTTAGTGGTGTGTGGAGGTTAGAGTTGGTGGTGTCTGGAGGTTAGAGTTAGTGGTGTCTGAAGGTTAGAGTTAGTGGTGTGTGGAGGTTAGAGTTAGTGGTGTCTGGAGGTTAGAGTTGGTGGTGTCTGGAGGTTAGAGTTGGTGGTGTGTGGAGGTTAGAGTTGGTGGTGTGTGGAGGTTAGAGTTAGTGGTGCTTACACACACAAACTGTAGTTTTTGTTTGGTTGACAGATGATGAAGTCCTGTCCAACTGCTTTGATTATTCCAAAAAATACTGCATGAACAAGAAGTTTAAAGCACAGAGAAACGGGATTCTGGTTTTGCTGTGCTGGAAAACCCAACTTTTTTATTTTCTACACTTTTCGTGACTACAGAAATGCTGAAACATTTCAACACTGAAAAAAAGCATGATGACATCATCACTTGCTTCTCTTTTTTCTCTTTTTTCTTGCTTAGCAAACACAGTAGATGATATTGCACGGCAGAGGGAGAGAGAGAAGGAGAAATAGAGACAAAGAGAGAAAGAGACAAAAACAGTAGCAAAATCAGAGGAGAAAGAAACCTTGCGTGCGCAAGTTCAGTCAAAGCAGAATGGCAACTGAAAGCATGAGGCATTACAGAAACACAGTGGGAGAGGGAGGCCTAAGGCTTCACTTCCCTTTACCAGACATACAGTATAGAAAAAAGCACTGGGTAAGATAATTCTGATTCATAGTCAGAAGGAACGAGAGAGAGAGAAAACAAAATAAAAACATAAGGACTGGGATAGTCATGGAAACACAGTTAAAGCTACTGTTTTAGAAAAGAAAAAAGAACAGCTTTTTTTTTTTTCCCTCAAGTCGAAAAAAAACCTTTCAGCCTCTAAATATGATCATCGCTTGAAGGAAAATGAAAAAAAGAAGAGAGAAAGTAAATGATTTTTTTTGTTTGTTTTCCAGATGATTGTCATAGGCGCTCTAAATATTGTAGGGCACACAGAGCCAGGCCTTTCGTATCAAACGGAAACTCCTTTTCCACGACAACCAACTGGGACGGGTAGAAATGATTAGAGCAAAAATCCCAACATTCACGTACAACGAGCTATCTAAGAGACGCACTACAATCTGCCAGGACGGGGCAGGAGATTTCTGAGGGGAGAAAGGGAGGGGAAGGAAAGGAGGCGGATTCCGGGGAACCGTGCTTTGCCTTCTGCAATTGGTGGGAGGTTACGTCTCGACTGTCTTGTACCAGAAGTGTGTTTAACCCCTTAAACTGTAAGGATCTGATACGTAACCATTACTCAATAATCATCCTGGCATCCACCAGTTAGTTTAAACACGTGTAGTTTTTGATCATTTTAGTTTCAACCTTTAGTTTAAGGGGTTAAGTTAATAGAGTCATCAACCCTACCAATCCACCTTTCTATAAAGTTAAATTTCAACCCTTATCATCTGCATCTGCACCTGCACCAAATAATCAGCTCTTTCGCATACTATCTCTGAGCTGTGCAAAACCTTTGATGGAACGTCCACCAAAGTTACCGTACACATTTTTGTTCTGACAAGTCTTTCCTAATGTAGTAACGAGGCAATGCATTTGACGCAAGTTACTGTGTGTGTGTGTGTGTGTGTGTGTGTGTGTGTGTGTGTGTGTGTGTGAGGACTGAACTGAAACAAAACAAAAACAGTTGGTAGTAAACCTCATCTAAATTGCAAATTCCAAAAAGATCTTTGCACCACTGTTGTCATTTTGGAGAGCAATTTATGTAAATGGGAAATAAAAAATAATCTATATTGTGTAAAGGTTCTGACAAGAACCCTTAAACGGTACACAATCTTTCCACAATGACATAAAGTACCCTTTGGGACAATTTTGTTTTTAACCTGGGATCGTTACTATAGAATGAGACCAAAAGCTCTCATGAGCTCATTGCAGATGTACTGCATAGCTGGATAGAATGTTCTTGCATTAGACTCCTGATTTTTCTGCCTTAGCATTCATCTTCTGTGCAGCGTATTCAGATCCTCAGGGCTTATGCATCTAAAACAAGCAACCCTGCCATTTATACACAAAAAAAAAAAAAATCACAGGAGAACCAGAACAGAACATCAGGATGAATCCCAAACATCTCCCTAATCTGTAGATACTCAAAAGCAATGCTAGTTTCTCAACCCAGTCTTTGGGACCCACCAGACCATGTTTTACTCTAACCTAATGTGTTGTGGTCTGGTATGGAAGAAACATGCCGTCACATGGGTCATAAGGATTGGTTTCAGAAACATTGCCATGGAAGAACCACTCAAGGTTGCCTAATGCATTGGTTCTCAAACTGGTCTTCAAGAAGACAATTCACTTTTCTGTTCTATCCTGGTTTGTTGAGTAGGTGCAAATATCTGGCCACAGGTTTGAGAAGTGGCCTTCCCTGTTGTAAAGAAGCTTGTTTGAGAAGTGTGCGAGTGAAGAACCCGAAGGTTTAGGAGACTTCAAATAATCTGAAGGTTCTTCCTAGAACATCTGCATTTTACTTTTCTTAAGGTTCTTCACTCTTACATCTCATTGTTAATTCATTGGAAGTTAAGTGCTTGTTCTATGGCATTGCTCCAAGATGCCTCTCTGGCAAGAGAGGGTAATAGGAAGCTAATTATTCAAAGGAGAAAACAAACGAAGAAACAGAAAGGTGTTCACTCTTCACACACACACGCCAATTTGTTGGTAAGACTTTCATTCACAGGTTTATTACTTGGCTCATATGTTGTCACACGAGAATGCACCGCAGAACGGAACCAGACAGTGCTGCCACATCTGTCAAAACATCAACGTTGACGTGGCTCCTGTCCTGGCAGACCTGCTGCCCCGTCTCGGCTCTATCCATGTATGCAAGACATAGCAAAAGAGTGTAAGGCTACACACAAGCCTCAGATTGTACACGTTCACCAGTAGATTCATCTACAAAGTACTTAAACACACCTTCTACCTTCCTATACCCGTGCGGACTCGATTTCAAGTCTGCCTCACAGTTGCCAGTGCTTTTTTGTCCCACACTTTACACATATTTACCGACCATTTGGTTTGTATAAATCTTTGGATGTGCAGAAATGTCCATGGAACAACTTTTCAGATCAGCGTATTTCAGCCTTCGTCTTGGGGTACCATTGTTTGGCACGTGTTTAGTGCACCTGATTCAAATTGTCAACTCATTAGCAAGCATTAGTGCAAGAACACTATATGTACCCATAGCAATTGTACTCCAGGACAAGGACTGAGAGCCGTTGATTTAAGTGAAACAGGAAAAGGACGTATGAACTAGGAAAGGAAACCAAAAACAGTACACTGCTTTTTCGGTTGGTCTGTGGAGTGACGGAGATCGTTCTCCAGAAGTGTGTGTTTGTGTTTTCCGGGGTGGGCGGCAGCGTGTCTGGCAGTGTTTTTACGATGCAGAACAGAGTGCCAGCCGAGACACGATCCAACCACACACCTCCAGCACGTCTGAGCTTTTGACGGAAGGCCGTAAATTAAAAACGGAACGTCCTGTTTTTTGGGGTTTTTTTTGTCTTGTTTGTTTTTCTTTTTCTTTTTTTTCCAAAAATCCTACTATATACAAATCTATATTTTCTACAAATACATAAATTAAGCAATACAAAAACTCAATTTAAATTAAACGAAAATCACAAACACGGAAACAGATAAAGGAGAAAAATAGAAACACAGCATCACAGCAGTTGGTTTTACCCTGTAAAAAAAGAATAGTCTACCATCCTTATAGCATCAGAATAACACAACATCTTAATAATAAAAAATACGCTTCTCTTTTTATCCTCCCTGCAAGTTCCTGATACACGCAACCTTTTAGAAACTTGCCTTCATTGACCAGAGCACTTGAGCCAAACCTTCAAAATAAATACTCATAAAGAACTTTTTTGTTTGTTTGTTTGTTTGTTTGTTTAAAGTAATGTCCACAATTACCAAACTAGGTTCTGCCTCAATCACATAGACTTTCTATACAACAGAACTGTAAGAATTTATTACTATGAGGTATTCAGAGACATCGGTAATAAAGACATACACGGCCCAAAAACGGTGGACACGCCTATCGGGTGATGTGAATAATGGGGGTAGTGGGGGTGGGGGGAGGGGTGAGGAAGGGCTGGGGCTAGATTGTGTGTTCAAAGGGGGTGTGATGTAGAGGTAAAAGAAGGAGGAACTTTGGTTTATCAGCACAAAGAGGTGGAGAAAGAAAATTCCTTTGGTATGTTTTCATTGCATGGCTGCACTGGCAAAAGCACCACGGTGAGAGAGAGACAGAGAGAGAAAGAGAGAGAGAGAAAATAATTCCATTTTTTTATCATCTTCGTCAGTGGCCCCTCTAGAGGCTGAGGTATTCCAAGAGTACAAGGTGAAAGTAGAGAGGTCAACAGCGGTTTAACACTTTGGTTCAAGCAAGGCACTCGTCCTGTGAGTTCGACAAAGTCTGCGGGCGTGTCTGCAGAGGGCGCTGTCACATGAGCACGGATGAGAATGGGACCATGCTGAGTGAAGGGGAAGGGCAAGGTGGACAGGAGGGAAAAGGGTGGGCATTGGGGAGAGGGGAGTCATCACACCATCTATTTATCCACCACATCATTCATATAGGCCGTGCAAAAAGAGAAAAATCTTTGGTATTCTTTGGTATCATTAACGTGATAGAAATCACCAATGGAAACTGAGTGAGGTAGCATCTTTGGTTCGCACTATAAATATCAGTAAGTCTTAACACACGTTTAGTATTTTTTGTCACTCTTTTTTTCTTTTTTTTTCGTTTTTCTTTTGCCTTTTCTACACGAAGAAGAACAAGCAGCATTATTTGCTACGCTGATGGAATGCTTCTTCCGAAATAGTCACCGAATATACTTTTTCACTTTAAAGCTAATCAAGCCACAAGAGACAACAAGGCCAGAAATCTTGTGACAGAGCTGGAGTGCCATTCATCGACCAGGCCTCTCCACATCGAATGCACCACTCTCGATGAGAAACTGCAAAAGGTCATAGTGCTTTCTTCCGAACTGCGTAATGCATAGAATCTAGTTGATCAGTTCCAGTCTAAAGCCTCACATAATCCATGTGCATTCCTTCAGTCGTTGTGGCTTTGAATAAAATTGTGTCTGGTACTGGGAAAGCGGAAGGCCATGCAGGACACTTCAGACACCTCTTGGACACTGACCACATTGTCGTATGTGCTGTTTGAGAGTTGAGCTTTGTAGCCAAGCTTTGGTGCGAAGGACAAACTAAAGGAGGATGCCTGATCCCCAAGGTCAGGAATGATAGGTTATCATTATATTCGTCTCTTTCTACTTTTGGAGGTGAAAACTGTAGGTAGGTGGTGGGGCTGTTTGATTGTGATGGACTGACAGACATCGAGTTTCGTCTCAGCTCAGAATCATTGAATTAAAGTCAGTGTAACCTACCCTTGCATTCGAAAACAATGGCTCAGTTGTTCAGATGTTCTACTCTGATTGACATCAACAAAGCAAAGATCCTGCAACACTTCTCGGGTGATGTCATGGCAGCACACTGAGAGAACGTGAGGCTGTGTAATCAGACGTGTGATGAAAAACTCCCATAGCATGGTTATGGTGTAGGAGGTTTTCATCAAGGTCATGGTTACATGACCAAGGTTTGGTTACATGACCTGGGGAACCTAGGTATGCATGGAAAATACTGATTTGTGTTTTATTTAAATGTTCCGATGTGTATCAACCACCATCATTTTCAACTTCTGAATGTAAATAGTCACTTCAAGGTTTATCTCCCTCTACTGTCAGTCCACACCATAACTGCCTACCTAGCAATCTCCTGTCTATCCCTGCTTGTTGCTTTGATTAATCCTTTGCAGTCTAGAGGAATTCATTCCCTCCAGGGCTATGGAAACTCATGATTGGTTGATTATATGCATAAAGACACTGTTACTGCCCTGTGAGGTTTAAATCTTTGGCGTTTAGCTGCTGGCATTGTTTAAATATATTTACGATACAAAGCATGTTAAAGCTAGCAAAGTTCTCCCTGAAGGACAAAAGTTTGGATGGAGTAGACGAAGTGTGAACACTTGTCTTTGAAGTGCTTTTCGTACGATATAAGTAGTTACCCGCTCAATTTAAGCTGCTTGAAGCATGCCATCAATACGACACATTGTTCTGGATTACAGATGCTACTGTCCGAGCTTGACTATTAGTCTGGAGTTGAACGATTTGGGGTGGTCTAGAAGGCATGTGGAGAACAAATCATTTGGCCCATAAGGGTTTCTTTGGTTACATATTTCATACGATTGCTAAACGTAAACTGGTAAAACATGATTAATGCAGACCCAAATGTGTAAAGAACTGGTTCCTACGTTCCCAACAGTTAGGAAGAAAGCACTACAAGGGAGTGTGGCATTCAAGGAAAACTTGCTACAGATGCTACAGCTTTACGTTCACATCCACAAGTCCCACAGATATTTGTTTTTGGGTGGGGGTGTCCTGGGGGCTTGAAGCACAGGTGGATTTTGTTTGATGACCTGCGCTGGTCTCCATGGGCCAGATTCTTATGATTTTTTGACTGCCCTTTTGGACACAGTGCTTAAATTCACGTGACGTCACACGCCTCTAATCACACATCAAAGAAAAAAAAAAATTAAACAGAAACAGAACAATCACTCCATGGTGGACTCAGTGTCCAATCAGTGATGAGGAGAGGGTCCATGAAAGCAACCAATCACATCAAAGGAGAATGACTTTAGGGGCGCGTGTAGAAGTCGTACAACCAATGATTTGAGAGTAACTCTTTTTTTGTTCCTTTTTTTTTTGGATGGGGGGGATTTTTTTGCAGTATGTCAGACATAAACGAACAAAGTCTTAAATACGCGTCAAAGGAGTCTTTGGTTTGTTTGTTTTTTCTTTGGATATTATAAATATCAGTACTGTACAAGTTTTAAGGGCAAAAACACTCTCCAGAAGGTCTCTGGTTAAGTTTTCTTTAGTTTTAAAGCTTTTCCACCGAAGGTTTGACAGTCTGCAGCCGGATACAAGTCCGTCACGCTTTGGTACAAGTGCTGGAGGAATTGGCAGAGTTGGAGCCATCATCCAGCCACTTATCGAGGCTCCGCCGGCGTGCGTTCATGAAGAAGTTGCTGACGGTGGCGAGCTCCAAGCCCAGCTGCTGAGAGATAGTGATTTGTAACTCTTTGGACGGGCGCTTGTTCTCTTTGAATATTGCATGTAAAGTCCGTCTCTGGACGTCGGTAAAGACCAGCCGGGGCTTCTTCGAGACGCTCCCACGCTCGCCTTTGCCCTGCTCCTGCTCCTTCCTTTTGCAGGCTGGAAACAAAACACAAAGACAGAGAGAATAACAAGTCAGATATTGATTTGATGTGTCATTGAGAACTTATATAAATGACTACATGATGAATGATGTCATGGTCACCAATATGTCAGGGTGCTAATAATGAGATCGGTCATCTATGTAATTACATGTAATATACACTATGGCTTTACACTATATGGTTGAACATTGCTGTGAGGATTTTACTGCATTCAATCACAAAAACCGTCTGAGGTCACTGATGATGCACAGCCCACAATCCAGAGCAATTAGTGAGCCTCTGTGTCAGCAGTAAATTCCTCTTTGTAGTAGCTCGTTTTAATTAGGTATACTAGAAGTCCCGTCTGGATACTTTTGGACCCACAGCAGTGGCACCCTGCCAATGACATCATGTGTGAAAATGACTAAAACCAAGAATATCAAGACAACAATCTTAACACAGATTTTCAAACACAGTCACATTGTCATGTTTCAGTCTGCATGTGAGAACATGTGGTCATTTTCAGAAGCCCAGTATCTCAAATGATTTGGATTTTCATAAGATCATACACAAAAGATTGTACAATACAGTAATGTCGTATGACCGCCATCTTCTTGACAATACTCCATAGATTCTCTACAGTTCAGATCCAAGGACTTGGCTTGTTGATCTTTCACTGTAATTTCATGGTCAGCAAACCATTTGGTAGTAGTGTTGGCACTATGGCAGGTGCTGAATCCTGCTGCAAATGGAAATCATCATCTCCATTAAACTTGTCAGCAAATGGAAAAAAGAAGTGCCCCCAATTCTCCTGGTCATTTTGAGACATTAATATACAGCACTCTGAGAACAACCAGCAATGACCTTCTGCGGTTTAACCTTTGTACTGGGTGACAGTAATTGTCTTGACAACTCTCAGGTCAACAGTCTTCCCTGTGATGAACTAAACTTTTATTATTCATACTGAACAGTAATTTACTGAATTGCTGAAATTAAATATTTTAAGAATATTATACTGGATTCTATTTTTCATGAACTATAAGCCATACCAATCAAAAATAAAACATGAAAACCATGAAATATGTCACTTTGCATGTAATGGGCCTGAATGCATTCCCACAGCAATGCTCACAATACTTCCCTGGACAGTAAAGACCATTACGTCAAAAAAAGTAGGATATATGTTTTAATACAGAAGGATTTCAGTTAGGGTATTTATGTTAGGGTAGACTAACTCATAATCCTTTGAGTTAACAACCCTCCTGAATCCTGAATCCTTTGAGTTAACAACCGAAAAAAAATTATTAACTTCATTATTTCTCTAAGAAGCCTCCTTAGGGTTTACAGTGCATTCAATTTTGTCTATTATGTGCAAAGAGTAGCACCATAATATTACATTTTTATTGTGAGAGAACTGTCAACAGTGCTGATATTCAGAGCCTCGCTCATGATTTGAATCGGTAAGACTGGCAGCAACCAAACACATGATCAGAAAAAAAATGACAAAACAAATGAGCATTTAGTCATTTAGGCAGTGCTCTGAGTTCTGAAGCCCAAACAGCAGTGGGGTGTTTGGCTCAAACCCAATTTGCAGCTCAAAAAAATGCGAGGACCAGTTTGAGAACCACTCTCCTATATCTTTAATGTTTCCTGAATTGTACTTCTAGACATTGCCACACGAGGGCAGTCACAGACTGATACATAGAACAGAAACGTCACAATGAGTGCAAGAGAAGACATGATCAAAATGTATTAATGAAGTAAAGGATTTCTCAGTGGCATTAGACACAGACTGTGTGAATTCTTAAACCAAACACAGTAGTGGGGTTGTAAGCATGGGCACAGATCAGTCATATACTGACTTAAAGCAGGTTTAATCTCAGGCTTAGGCACAGATTACAGTATTTCTATATACTTTCCTAATATTTATATATAAAATCAAAGTTTACACTTAAACAAATCCTCAGACTGAGACCAAAACTTAGACTCAACAGTCTGAGGTAGAGACACCATTCAGAGTCACAGGCAGGCATAGAGGGGTCAAACAGAGCACACGGAGCTCAGACTCACAATTGAACACAGTTAAAAGTCAAACTCCAGAATCTAAGTTCAGAATCACACTATGACAAAGTTTCAGACAAGAGTTCATATTCAGATGTTGACTCAGACTAAAACTAATCTTTAGACTTAGAGGTTGATTAAGACTTGGATTCAAACAGAGACAAAATCACTGACTCAAATCTCACCATCAGTGAGGACTTTCTACAAATCCATTTTTATGTGTCCTATTATTTAATAGTTAATTTATAGAGACTCCTGTCTGACTATGCATATTAAACTATCATACACCATCATAAAGTGTTTTCTTTTGATAACATCCAAAGTCAGATCTTATGAAGCAGTATACACAACGAGTATTAAATCGAAATAAATACATATAAGTGAATGAATGAATGAATGAACCAACAGAGGACTTACTGTAGCCTACAGGAGGGCTACTTTGCTCTCTGTGTGGACAGATGTGTGAGAAAGCTCAGTGATAAATTGCTGAGTGAAGGGCAGTGAAGGCTTGTAGCTCCTGGTGAGACTCCACTGGCTGAATATTAACACTGCCTAGCTTTATTTTACTGAACATCACCATTCTTCATCACTGATACTGTCCAGCTGCTAATCATTTACACACACCACTGATAGAGCAAAACTCATTACACAATCCCACCGCTCTCTCTCTCTCACACACACACACACACACACACACACACACACACACACACACACAAAGCGAGAGAGAGAGAGAGAGAGAGAGAGAGAAGAGAGAGAAGCAGGCGCAGCAAGGGTGTGTGAGAACTGGAATGTTTAAGTGTTTACAAGTGCACACACTCACACACAAACACACTATTGGTTAATACCTATACAGTGCAAATAATAAGGATGTAAACAAGAAACAAACAAACAATGGATTTTCAGTACATAATTGCAGTTTATGCAATTATGTACTGAAAATCCATTGTTTGTTTCTTGTTTACGTCCTGATTATTTGTATAATGTACTATCAAACCAATGATTTTTGCAACAAACACATAACAAATTAATAAGCAAAGATCATTATCACAGCCCTTGGTGGACTTTCACCACATTACACACACTCCAAAACCACACACACACACACACACACACACACACCCACACACACACACACACACACACACACACCATAGGTTTTAAACCCATTAGTAAGTAATAGTAATTGAGTAAATAAATAAATAAATGTGTATTAAGTTTATTATAACAAACACCACTCATTATTTCATAATAAAACACTCTAATTGCCCATGCGCGCACACGCACACACACACACACACACACAGACACACACATACACACCCACCCACCCACACACACACACTGTGCTCAGTCTAATGATGCATTTATATAATAAATATTTGACGTTATTACATCATTATAATTACATAATTTTATTACAATATTATTACAGCCGTTATTGTGTGTGTGTGTGTGTGTGTGTGTGTGTGTGTGTGTGTGTGTGTGTGTGTGTGTGTGTGTGTTTTGTAGCTGCTTTTTTTATTGAACATAAAAACTCCACCAGTAAACTGAACCATTCAGCAACACTGCCATCAGATCGGTGTGATCTGATCTGATCTGATCTGATCTGATCTGATCTGATCTGATCTGTGCAGGATGCTCCGCAGCTGCAGATGAAGCTCAGTCTTCAGACAGAGACACCAACGCAGGTTCTACCCCGAGCGAAACGAAGAACCAAACTTCTCCTATGCTCCAACAAAATACACCTCCAAGCTTTGAAATGGAAATAAAACAATATCAAATAATAAATGAGTCAGAAACAGCCTGGAGCTGAATAAAAAGGGAAATCTGAATAATCAATATTTCAGAGCGGATCAATAAACCCCGCAGCTCCTGCTTTGAGGATTTACTCTCCCAACAAAACACACTCGTTATTAATCACACATTCAAATAACACTTTATTTAGAAGAGAATTTTATATGTATATATATAGTTTTCTGTATCAGCAAGAACAATAATATTTGCGTTATTACTCTAATTAGACAGACATCTATACACATATGAGCATGTATTACTATTATTATTATTATTATTATTATTATTATTATTATTATTATTATTATTATATACACTGTAATATTAATATTCAATGTACTGTTATAAAACTTTAAACATCTAATCAGTTGAACGAATAGAACAGGACTAAAGTAATAATTGTACACACTATTCTGATTTACTATGCATTATAATTATCAATAAATATTAGGTTGATAAACCATTATGATTGATGAATATTAATTACGACATAGTTAGAACGAAAAAGGCAAGAACGAAAAGTGTTTTAAAACATTTCAAATATGTATAAGAAGGGAAAAATCTGAAATGATAAATTAATAATAATATATAATAAAAAAAATAATTTATATAGTTATAATAAAGCACACAGTGCATTTCATCACATTATTGCAGCCACACACACACACACACACACACACACACACACACACACACACACACACACTTAAGTTACTGTTCAAATACACATTAATTCTAAGGTGTGGGACTATTGTTAGTCATTGTTTTAATTGCCATCCTTGTGATTATTAATATAATATAAAGATACTCTCGTTCATTGCATGTTAATTCATTTTACTGATTGTGCCCATTTGCTGTGCTGTGTTTGCCACGTCTCTCGCAAATGGACTCCTGATTAATTAGTGAATTAAAGATCAGTCTGAGGTTCTGAACATCTGAACCAAAACAATTAAACACCCAAAACACAGACGGAAAGCACAAAAGCCACCCAGCTGCAGCACACACACACACACACACACACACACACACACACACACACACACACACACACACACACACACACCGCTTGCGCTGAGTCTCCCCTATATAACCACTGATTCTGTGCAAAACCACATTCAACTGCATTTCAAAGGGAAATGACCAAATACACCGAATTTGATTAGGACTTATGAACACTTTTACAACAGAACTGAAAAAGGATGATCTGATTCATAACTATAACCTTTCATGGTGCTATACTCAGCCAAGCATTTGTAAAGAACCTTCAACAGATGCTTCTGCAGCAAAATGACTTAACCTGTCAAGGAACCAGTGAAGCACTCAAATGGCCCTTTGAGTGTGTGATAATGGTCACTGTCATGGAAAATGTGACTATCCCTGGATGTAAAACAATATATATTTACTGTGAATCAACTTGCTTTTGGTCCAACTCATACAACTGAGGTCTTCATGTGTTGCACGGGTACTTGAAAACCAGCAATAGCAACACTTGAACTCCAAGATCAAGAGCACAATAAGCATAAAAGCCAAACAATATTTCGGTATTGCTCCAGCTGTGAACACATGACCATTGGCATAGCACAGTGCAGCACACAGAGCACAAATAGGGCTGATGGCAACAAAGCCTGGGGCTCAATACACCAATACAGCCCATCCAGGACAAAGAGGAGACCCTCAGCTGAGGAAACACTCACAAAGCATTCACTCTCACAACTTATTAATCAGGGGAACTGGTAGAAAGCCTGAGATACTGGGCCTTTTTCTTTTCTAAGAGGTCGTCAAATCTTAAGGGAAGTGATGAGGCCATTTGATGAAGAGATGGATGGATGGATGTTTTGATAAACTGATTGATGGATGGGATGCAGAGAAAGAGAAAAATCAGGGATCCATTACCTATTGCTGGCTCACCTGCGAGGCGCAACGCAGACATCCTCTGGAACTCAGGCTCCTGGAGCCACTTCCACATTCTGCGGAAGGTCTCTCGGCCTGACTTGAGCTTGCTCCAGGGTTTGGGATTGCGGAGCAGGTCGGAAAGGGTCCCCTGGGATCGGCACAGCACTCGCTGAGCAAAGATGGCCTGTGGGATGCTGTAGCGCTTCAGCTCTGTGGTGATCCTCTGCGCCACTTCTTTGGTGTTCACCTCCTCCACTGGTCCAGGTGTGCCAGGAGCTCCAACAGAGCCCACCTGTGCCCCAACAAGAGGCTCCCGGGTGGACCCGAGGGCAGAGGAGTGTCCTGGTGTGCCCAGGTGGGCATGAGGGTGGTGAGGGTGATGGTGGGGGTGGTGGTGGTGGTGGAGGCCGTTGAGCTGGACCATGCCAGCTGCTGCCACAGCTGCTGATGGGCTTACGTGTTGGTCCCCATGCCTGGCCAGTACAGCAGGGTGGTGTGCTGCCTCAAAGCCGTTGGGTGCAAGCATCTTGTCAGCACTCGGGTGGGCATATGGTGGTGGAGGAAGGCCCTGCTGGGCACTGTGAAGGCTGCCCAGCCCGGACCCAGCCAGAGGGGACAAGCTCTGGCCCATGGCACCAACATCCTTGTGGTATGGCGCATAGAGGTTGTTCATGGAGGCCAAAGCTCTGTCATCTCGCATCAAGGTGAAGCTTCCACTGACATTGCCCGGGATCCTTTGGTGTGGGTGAGGGGGAGGTGGCGGAGGAGGGTGGTGGTGGTGGTGATGGTGATGGTGGTGATGGTGGTGGGGGAACTTGTCCGAGACAGTGGATATAGGGGGTAGAGGCTGCAGGGGAGTGAGGGTGGTATAGGTGCTGCTCATGCTCATCCCAGGAGGAGCCTCGCAAGCCATGGTCATGGCAGCGTGAAGGTGGCTGGCCAGCCCTTGCTGCTGCTGAGCCTGGGGTTGCTGGCTGTGGTGTTGGTGTTGATGGTGTTGGTGGTGGAGGAAGTCGCCGCCCTCCATGACCACGGGGCGCCCCCCCCCGCGGTGGGTCCGCTCGCCCGGCAGCAGGTCCGGATCATGGCTCAGGTCGCCCATGTTCTCCATCGACAGCTGAGCGTTCATGGCGCGCTGGAGCTTGCGGGCAAAACATCTATCTCAATGGAGAGGAGCAAAAAACAAAACAAAACAAAAAAACCAAACAAAACAAAAAAACAAACAGACAAACAAAAGTTAAAGGAAAAAAAAAGAAAGAGGTAAAAGGAGGGGGGCGTCCAAAGCAGGAGGAGATAATGATGCAGGAGATGAATATGAAGATAAGTCCTCACATGCGTTGCAAGTTCTGTGCGCTCTTGGTTCTTGGTTGCTGTTTTTTATATGTACATAGGTGTGTATTTTTGAGTTCCCTTTATGGAGTCGCCTTCATAAAAATGTTCTTTCAGTGTATGGAGGTATAAAAAGGCTTGATGTCGTTTTTTTCCCACGGTATCCTCCGCTTTGCCAGTAAAAAAAGGGGAAAAAAGCATTGAAATAAATAGAAATAAAACAATTTAAGGCCCCCGTCCGTTCAGCAGCGCGTGATCGGCCGTGCTGTCCGTCCCTGTCCACTCCTCTCCGTCTTTAGCCATGGCTGCTGCTGCTCTCTCCGTTTCTTCTGCCCAACTGCCCCACCGCTGCGGCTCTCCCACACCGCGCGTGCGCACTTCAGACCAACCCCCACCACCACCACCTCCCCCCACCCCATCAACTACTCCACCTCCAGCCTCTGACGTCATGTGTTAAGGAAGATACCCCAATCACTATAAAGCAAAGGATCAACCCCAATTACTGCATGTGTCCAGTCTTAATGACCAGTCGTGTTTAATGGGGCAGCAGCAGCATTTGAACCCTGGAGGAGCTGGACGTGGTTTTGCTGAATACTGTCCATGCAGACTACACCGGTCAGCTTTGCAGGGCTGACCATTTGAGCAAAGCACATGCAAATAGTGGCTTTTTCCAGAGCCTCCTTAATAGAGAGTAGGCGTACATCCGGGTTCAGTCGGAGGTCTTTGTAAACATTAATAAGCACGTGGGGAGCTTCTGACGGTGTTTACATGTCTGAGAGCACGTCATATGCTGGATATGGGGCTGTGTGTAATTAAGCTAAAGGGTGCTCTGACCTTTCCAGGTGCTGTAAAACCATACCTAGGCTCATTTTAGTTTTCAAATGGTTCTATATTCCAAATCCCCTGAAGAACCATATAAGGAACCTATGTTTAAGGGGGTACTGGAAGATCACACCAAACCTTAACGACCCTGCCGTCAAAGTGCATGTAGAATTTATGATTGTTATTTACATGCTTGCCCTGAAAATATGATTAATATAGAGAGAAATATGTACTTAAAGGTGTTTAAAGTGCCCATATATTTTCCTCCTATTTGGGGAAGCACTAACAGTTTGTAAGTGGATTTATTTGTAAGCAGTTGTAATGACCATTTTCCAGTCAGCTTACAGAGCCTGTATGACTGATTTATGTAAATGAGCTCTGTTCTGATTGGCTGCTCCTTATAGGTTTAGAAAGGAAAACCAAGATTAAGTTGCTGTATAAATAGGCGTGTAGTGTGTTATGTAAACACACTATTAAATGTTTTGGTGAAGTTATTAAAAAGAGCTTGTGTTTGAGTATCAGTACAAACATGTCTAAATAACTATGAAGTCCTTTGACTCCGCCCCCTCACACTGATGTTACAAGGAGTGTTTCACTTAACACAATAAAGGCCAGGAACTAGATTGTTATATATATTGTTATATATATATATATATATTGTTCACATTTGTGTGTGTGTGTGTGTGTGTGTGTAGAAAAAAATGATGATGCTAATAATA
The DNA here is from genome assembly GCA_034509495.1 of Acestrorhynchus altus. NCBI lineage: Eukaryota > Metazoa > Chordata > Actinopteri > Characiformes > Acestrorhynchidae > Acestrorhynchus > Acestrorhynchus altus. The sequence continues at coordinate 7,447,546 of CM067508.1, forward strand.
ATAATAATAATAATAATATGCCCCTTTCATATGAGTGAATGGGTTAATAGTAATGTTTACATGTTTTCGTCCAAACAAGTGGCAACAACTTAATTACTGTAATTAACATCAGGTGTTTTACATTTAACAGAATTTTTTTCATGAAGTCTAACAATTAACCCCCCCCCTCCTGTCCAAACGTGTGCTTTTTAACATACAGCCTAACAGCAGCCCTCTCACACAAAAGACAGTATTTCCTCCGTTTCTTCTCTCAAACATTCACATGTGGTGGGTAAATGAGATATGGATTAATGGAGGGTCGTTTGAGGCCCGGCCTGAAGCTCGAGGCTGCGGGGGCAGATCGTTTTCGCGCGCGGGTAAGTGGGGCAGATGTGTCCATTGTTGGGTTATTAGCTAAGAGTAACGAACCAAGCTTTGCCGGGGAAACCCCGCCCTCATACCCCCACCAACACCACCACCACCACCACCTCCTCCTCCTCCTCCTCCCATCAGCACATTAAAGCTGCTCGAGTGAACTTCATTCAGCACTCACTCATGAATGAACAGAGGAGGACACGCTTCATGAAAAACGCCCGTTTATCAGCATCAAAGAATCATCCTCCTCTGAAAATGTGCATCATAGAGGATCAGCAGTTCTGCTTAATTGTGTGATTAGAGAGAAAGGTGTGACACGAAAGGGTTTTCTTAGAGATGGAGGCTTGTGTACAGTAGATAGATAGAAATTGATATGCACATCTATTAAACACACAAAAAGGGTTCCTTAAATTGTCTAATTTCATTCAAATGTTAACACTAGTGCAATTTATTTGGAATTGGATCAATCAATCATAAGAAAACATACAGTAAAATATATGTTAGATGGACAGACACAGGTACAGATAGAGCAATCAATTAAAAAGCTGAGTGGGAAAAAGACACACTATAGGATTAACACGTGACTGAACAATAGCTACATGTTCACTGGCTGCTGATTAGTGGTAATTAGCGAACTTATTAGACGGTTAGCGCATGCGTATTGGCCAGCTGGGTGACAGCTTGGCACAGTGAGTATTGGGGCCTCCATTACTTGAACCCCCCCAACACCAACACCAACACCCCTCACTGGTCCGGGACCCCCAACTCTGCCACATGTCAAAGGTGAAGCTTCAAGACTCGTGAAGCCAACAGCTGCTCGCGGGATGGGGGGGCAGATTAACTTTTGGAGAGTTTTTTTTTTTGTGTGTGGTTTGTTAGGGACCTGCTCACATCTGTTAGGGTCAGCAACAATGGCCGTGGCTTTTCCCGAGTTAAATAAAGTTAAACTGTCACTAATTATAAGTCAATGCGACGTTATTTGATTGGTAAAGACTGGCATTGTTAAGGAATTGATTAAAAAGGCGCAGTGGTGCGAATCCAGAAGGATGGGATTCGATCCAACATGCACATAAATACTCGACTGTGGAAGAAGCAGACAGAACAGCAGTGGAGATACAGTGGATTCAGCTTTATTGAAAACATGCTTGCATTCATTTCCAGTCCCACAGCAAGGCGTTGCAGGTTGTGCGTAATGATGGTCGAGGCCCCCCGGTGTGGTGGACGGTGTGATTGGGTTGGGATGAGTGTGAGGTAAATGTGATATTCAGGCAGGAAATTTCAGCGAGCATTCGCATCTGCGCGCATTCTCATACTGGTCGATATTTCTCATTCACACTCCAGCCTCCATGACGGAAAGGATGTGTGTTGGGGGAGAGTGGTCCTGAAACGGGAAGCCTCTTCATCAAGGTGCTTCATACTGCAGGCCTGAAAGGTAAAGGCTGGGATCTGTTATTCATGGGCGACAGCATAGGAAACACAGCCCCTACTCACCACATCTTCAACTTAGTTTAAAGGCCTTGAAAAGTGATCGGTGCAACTCAACTTTATGAAATTCCCAAAGCTCGGAATTCTTGAAACTTGTTCTTTTTTAACAGGTCTTTTTTTGTTTTAAAAGGCCTTGAAAAGTGATGTATAACATTACATATTCGCAGTCAAAAAAACCCCGAAGCTTCTTTTTCTTAACGATTCTAAAGTTATTTCGATTTCTAGGCTTAAATTATTGTTTCTTGGCAGGTATAGAACTACACACACACACACACATACACACACACACACACACACACACACACACACACGCACGCACACGTTTCTTCACCTTTCCAACCAAACGTGGTTCTTTTGTAGCGTTCATTGATCTTCATTTCAAGGAGCTTTTATAATATTCATTCCAGTGCTATGTACAGTTGTATCTTATTATCTCCGTTTGTCTGCATGCACTGTGTATGTCTCAGCGCACTAACCCCCCCCGCAGTTCTCCACATTGTCTCAGGTCACCACAGCCCTGACCTGTGTTGGAGTTTAACTCCAGGTTTAAATCAAATTATTGATTTTTTTTTAAATCCAAAAGTACAAAAAGTTTCCTCCAATCAATTGTATGTAACCCAAACGACAGCATCTTCAGGAAGGCAGAAAGGTGTCCTTCCCAGTGTAACATTTCATAATAAACAGCACACCTGCAATATTCAGTTATTTAAAAACCACCCACCGTTTTACAACAATCAGCTGAAGAGTTTAAGAAATGCGGAAAAGGCGAGAGCTGCAGTGCTCTGCTTTATTATTCAGACACCAGCAGAACCAGTGCGATCAATAAAATGGTCACATATTAAACCATTAAACCCAGACACACAGCTCCGCTCTGAATACCTGCGTTTGTCTCACACTGGAGCACAAAAAGCGAGCAGTTTCTAATTCACACGAAAAGCCTTGACTGTGTGTTTTTTTTTTTGTGAAAAATAAAGTTCCGAAAAAACAAGAAAACGAACTTTAAAAAACGACGTTATTTAATGCTTTTTTTGCGTTTTATATCAAAATGCATTTGTATGATTTATCTTCGTATAATTAAAACGAAAGTAATGTCAAATGTACTGAAGTGTATCTGTGTTTACATAAATACATATAATACCTTTTGTACATAAATATGTGTTGATTTGGAGAAATTCAAAGGAAGAAAATCGGGTTGAAGTTACTTTTATTTCTCATCGAAAACATTTTTATTTCTTCTAGGAATGTTTTATCGGCTATCATCGCTTTTGTCCTTCTCAGGACGAGCGTAATAATAATAATAATAATAATAATAATAATAATAATAATAATACAATAATAATAATAATAATAATGTCTTTCTTATTCGGTTATTAAACATGTATTCACCTATATATTATTTATATATAAATTATACAAGCAGATAATAATTACTTCCTAGCTATACACCTTTCCTTTGGGGACACCTGCTGTAATTAATTTCTTAAAAATAGCACATTTGCTTTCAGAACAGGCTCCAAAAAATAGAAACGAAATTAAATTTTAAAATTAAGTAGGCGTTTGTGTTGGTGTGTGTGTGCGTGTGGGTTGTTGGGGTGTTGAGAGAGGATATGCGCTAATCGATTGTAATTACATTATCCTGATCAATAAGTTTAAGCCGAAAGGAGAGTTTAAAGACGATAATTCTAAGCCCACTTCAGACTGGCTGAGCAGGCTAACTACTTAATAGATCCATTGATTGCTAATTGATGGTTTCTGGAAATTTGATTGGAGTTTCTTCAAACCCAGCAACGACCCAAAGAGCAGCCACACACACACACACACACACACACACACACACACACACACACACACACACACACACACACACACACTACAAATAAATCAACATTTTTTTTTATATTCATATAGCACACATTTAATTTTAGTAAGATAAACATACACGAAAGAAAATAATAAATTCACAAATTCATAAATCTATATACCAAAGGAAATCATAACGTATAGTATGTCTAAATATTTTAAAAACTATATACTTTTAGTTTTAATAGAGCATAGTTTTAAAAACAGTGCTGTTTTTATGCTTTATTTGTTTTGACAGTTTTCATATCTGTATATGTATATGTATATATATATATATATATATATATATATATATATATATATATATATATATATATATATATATATATATATATATATATAAACACACATATATATATGATGCTGTTTATGTCAAAAGCATAAAACAGCACTGCTTGCTTTTGGTCAGCTTTTACCTTGGTCAGTGTAAATACAAACAGACTTGCAAACAAGCCTAGGTCTCTGAGCTTAGCAATTTTGTGTTAAAAGAGGGCAGAATCATACAGGGCAGCAGAAAGCATTGTGGCTTGACACTTGCTAAACATGACACATCATACTAAAAAAGACATACTAAATTGCCAACATTCCAAATATCTCTCTATGCCGAACAGACCTGTTTTGGGAAATAATAAAGAAAAGAAAATGTAGAAATTATACGGTGATACATTACTAAAAGAATACGTAGGTGGGATAATCATGTGAAATTGAATTGTCTTTACTTGGACATGAAAAAGAAAGTAGTAACAACATAATGTGGCCTTTTGTCATAATTCAGTCAAAGAGGTAAGCTTTTAACCACAGGTTGTAGCTTCACAGTAAGAGAACATGCAATCTGCTAACATTTGTTCTTTGTTCCAGGTTGGACCAAAGTGAACCAAAACTTCTAACAGAACAAGACAATTAGGACTTTAAGAGCTCAACACATAATACCAGTGAATATTGTTGGGTACAGTTCAGATGAACCTCAGGTCACACTCTTCTGTCAGCAGTAATGAGCTCTGGTTATGCTATGAAGCCCAAAAAACCTGATGCACGGATTAACAACAGAGGTGCATTAATCAAGTATTAATGTGAACAATAACAGTGTTTCAGTCAATCTGAACCCAACAATTCATTCAGTCAACCCAGTTACAGTAAATCTAACACCATTAAAGTTAAAGACACTGGTTCTCAGTGATTTCCAAACCAAATAACATCAAAGTGGATGAAGATTAGCTGGACATGAAAACATTCAAAGTGGAGCATTATCACTGATGTTGCTGTGTAACTATCTGCCTACTGCTAGCCTCTTAACACATGTAATTTAAGAGCATCAGGGGAAAACATACATTACATACATAATATTACATGTTCGGCGTCACATCTGGCCTGTGCTGATGGTTGCGGTTAGGTGATCAAACATTATCAGAAAAAATAATGACCCTTCCAATGAAATATACCACCATAATGTTTTACCCAGAAAACATGACAACACATCCAACACTCACTACTAGAGCAGCATTAGTGAAAAAGATATACACCAATATATGCCAATATATATATATATATATATATATATATATATATATATATATATATATATATATATATATATATATATATATATATATATATATATATACAGTGAAAATGGCATAATACAGTGAATAAATAAAGTATATTCTGAAATAGTTATATATTACAATAATACTACAACATAGAAAGTATATGAATATGTGTAAAGTGTATGAATAAGGGATGTAAGTTTTATAATGATATAACAAGAGTGATATGGTAACAAAGCATTTCAGATAGTATATAAACAAAGTCCATATTGATCTAGAAAGATAATACAACAAAATGTATGTAGTGGCATAAACTAAAATACAATATAGTAATAATATAATAATGTAATATAAACTGCTGGTAATATAATGTTTTAATTAAATATGCAGTGATGTAAAACACACAGTGATAATAGTATAGATCATTTGTAGAGAGAGGTTCAAATATATCATATGGAGTAGAGAATAGAGGTTTGTGCTCTTGTATAACATGCAGCATATTAATAAGCATATAGTGATAATATATAGTGTAAAGATTAAATGAGTATATAAACATAGACTTTTGAATATTTTGAATTATGAATATTAATAAAGACGTATAGCATAAAGTAAGTTCTCAGAGAGCTCTCAGGGATTTTGCAGCTTCCCCCACCTCTCTCTCTCTCTCTCTCTCTCTCTCTCTCTCTCTCTCTCTCTCTCACACACACACACACACACACACACACACACACACACACCCCTCCCTCGGATTTTAAACCTGTCTGCACGTCTCCAGGTCTCTGCAGGGCGCCACATGTCACCGCATCCGTCCAGTAAAAGTGCAGCTCACCCCAGGTCTCTGTCAGCTCCGCGCGCACCAAGCTCATCCACATAATCATCTTCATCACCACCACCATCGCGCAAAGCAGCACAAAGCACAGCCCTGCTCTGCAGACACCGCCTGTCCTAACAAAGCCGTCGGATTCCGTCGTTCCGGCCTCCCGTGCTCCGTCCTTTGCTGTCCCCTCTCCTCCCGCTTCTCGCGAGCCTCCTCTCCATCCTCGCGCTGCTCCTGAAGCTTCCCTCGCGCCGTGTGCCGGCCGTGTGCGCTCGGCAGCCCTCCGCGCGCTGGAGTGGATCAGCATGCAAATTTGGCTCCACTTTCAATCGAAACCTTCGATCCGCGCGAGCTGCGGGCTGAGCGCAGAGCTCTGCAGGACAGCGGGGGAAAACACACACACACACACACACACACACACACACACACACACATACACACGCACGCACGCATGCATGCATTTAAATCACAGCATTAAACACATGCAATTGAAGAAGGAAACAGCACAATGCACGACTTCAAACATCCAGTACTTTTTCGCGAGCCTGAGATGAGCACGCGGGAAAAGGATGTTCAGGGTTTTTAATGAATTATTTGTTTGTTTGTTTGTTTGTTAGTTTGTTTCTCCAAGCTGCGAAAAATAGTTCGAGAGGTGAGCAGTGCAACTCATAAGAACAACAACAACAACATCATCATAATCAACAACAACAACAACAACAACAACAACAACAACAACAACAACAACAACAGCAATAATAATAATAATAATAATAATAATAATAATAATAATAATAATAGTCGTCAGTGTCTTTACTGGACCTCCCTGTGACCATTCGCAAAATTCTAAATGGCATAATTTGATATAGAATAATATGTCATTCGGACAATAAGAAGAAAATACAGTGGATGACATGTAAAATAATAATAAAAATTAATATGTAAATAATTCGTTCAATGAAAGCATTGTCGGATGAAATTTAAGTTACACTTTTTGGGGGGATTTTATTTGTTTTGTCTGTGAATGTTGTTTTGCTGTTTTATTGTTTTGAGTCTAAACACATTGCTATTAAAACTTATTACTTTAAAGGTCTAATAATTTGTACATTTCTGGAGGTATATTTGTAGGTGGACATTTATATTTTGAAGCCAATATAATTTACAAAAATTCAGTCCATTTTAGGGACGTTTTCTTTCCTCTCACTGTCCAGATATCCAACTCTTTCGTCCAGGTTTATTTTTCCCCATATTCATTCTACACCTTTTATTCAGTATGAAATCAATATGGAGCTGCGTTTACTGGTTTATGAGAGTGAGAAGTGGGAGTGAGGAGTTTAATGGGTTAAATTGGATTTGGCAAGAAGGGAACGGCTTGTGAAAATCATCTCTGTCCACCAAATCGTGACCAAATATTTTATTGATTTTTTTTGTGCAGGAAAGGTGTTAAAATTCAAAGAGAGAAAGAGAGAAAGAGGGAGAGAGAAAATGATGAAGGGGGTGGCTTCAGTTTTAGAATGACCTCATATCAGCACTAAGCACATAAATATATAAGCAAACACTAAATAATCCACCGTGACTAAAGATGCTTCTGCAGGAGTGAAAGCAGCAGAGTTGTGAAATGGAGACGGAGTCCAGCAGCGTTTCCTGTCCTGAAACCCTGTTTCTGGTTTGGAAACCGCAGAACATGGAGGACATGGAGGCCTGATGGAGTTTTACAGGCTGATGGTTCAGCATGAATAATGAATGAGAAGGGTGTGTGTATCAACAGCACTGAACAACCAGGCTAAAGAGGCTCATCAGTGGCCTGATGGTAAAGATAGAGCACAACTGAACCTTTCACATCAGTGGTGCTTCCTGAGGATGGGAATGTGGGGGAATCTTGTTCTGTTTTCCTTCTTTTATAGGTTCATCAGTCAGTTCATCAGGTGCAGCAAATAGGTCTTTGAGCAATGCCATAGAAAATTCACTTTGCAAGAAAGAACCATGTCTAGAAAGATGTATGATCTTGTGTGAGCATGAAGAAGGAGATCTCAGTAGAATCGTGCCACCTTAAAGAACCATCTGGATGTTTAAATGGTTCTTTGCATGGCTGGTTGGCTCTGATCTTTGATAACCAGGAAAGGTTCTATATAACATCAAAGAGCTTCCACATTCGTCCATGAGTCAGTGAATGGTCTGTGTGCCCTTCTCTCTGCCAGGAGTCCTAGAGAACATTATCCATTTGGATGGGCAGTTTGGACCTCTTTCTCTGGCATCACTGTGTTTCAAAAAAGGAGTGATGCTACAGAAGGACCATTTTTGCAATTAAGACATATGTGTGTGAAGAACCATTAAACCTTTAAATTGGCTGATTAATTAACAATTATTTTGATTTTCAGTTGTTTTGCCATTTTGACATGAGCTGACATGGGCATGGGACATGGGATTTCGATGATTTTATAATAAATTGCCGAGCCCTTGGCATTTCTCAAAGAACTGCTCCTTTTTAAAGCTGTAGCTGATGTCACATAATTAGATGTTAGTGTTCTCCTCCAAGAGTGCTGAACTCACATGTTGAATGACGTTCTGTTAACAGCCATTTGAAAAGATGCAGTTGGTTCCCTTTGTGTGACTTGGAGGTAGAACATGCTAGTCTTCACCCTGGTAGCATCAAATGGAAAAGGGAGCTTACTGGGTGGAAATTTGAAAATAGCTTGAATTGATCAAAAGAAATGCAATTATATAAAATGGTTTAAAATCAGTGTTTAATTACATTTTCTCAGATCTTCCCGTTCCCGTACCTCAAGTGTAACTGATCCATAAAGGCGTACTCTGGTTTTTCACTGGAGCAGCAAGCACAGCCAACCACTAAGCAGAGCACCATTAGCACTAATGACTGTAATGCTATGTGCACACCAATCCCACTGGCCTCTAACTACATTGATTGGATTAAACATATAACTCTTTCCTAAAATAGCAGGAATAAGTCTGTTTTAAAAATAAATCTACATGAAAACAAATGATTCTAATGTTGTGGTTGTCATGTAGGTTTGATCATTTGTATATAAAACTGTGTCATGCATATCTTTGTTGGTCCCTACTACCCAGTGAAGGGCTTCTATTAGATTTGGGAGCATTGTGAGGATCTGACCGAAGTTCATATGTGTGATAGTGAGATCTGGATTTTAGATGATTTACATGATTGCCATCCCAGCTCAAGGTAGAGATTTTATACCCCTCTAGTGTATGCCTGGCATTAAGTGTGATGCCAATAGATTTATGTTTCTTTAAAAGAATCCTTTTCTATTGGCAGTACTTCTGTCCAGGGATGAGACAACATCGCCAGCAATGGGTGCAATGTAAAGTAGAGTAAATGTAAAGCAATGTCTACAAATATTTGGACATATAGTGTAAATGAAGTAATCAGATGTTTGAAGATGTCAAATTTGGCATCATGGACAATGTGTGTGTGTGTGTGTGTGTGTGTGTGTGTGTGTGTGTGTGTGTGTGTGTGTGTGTGTGTGTGTGCGTGTGTGTGTGCTTTAACAGCTAATACTGCCTATCAGAAGAGCCATTGTGTTGTACTGTTGACCAAGCCTTGTTGCTGGTTGAACCATTAGCACGGTCCCTGAGTGCCATGTAAACAGTACTGCACTGTTCACCAAGTAAAAGTTTCCTCAGATCACTGATGAAGAATCCCACCGTTCTGGATACTATGGGCCAAAGCACATTATTAATGTTATTTCTAGTACAAAATGACAGCATCATTTTTGAAATAAACAGTACTGTTCCACAGATATGCACCAGTCTGTCATAACATTACCACCACTGACAGGCTAAGTGAAAAACACTGATGATTGAACAGTTGGTTTGAAGGTGATGTTAAAATAGAAACAACGGGAAAGTGTAAGAATCTAAGCCACCTTGAAAAGTGCCAAACTGTGATGGCTAGAGAACTGGGACAGAGCATTTCCTAAGTATCTGGCAGATCTTGTGGGATGTTCCCAGTGTGCAGTGTCAAGAAATGGTGAACTAGTAACTAGAGTCCTAGAGACCTGAGGTCCTTTGATGCGATCCATGGAGGCCACACTTCACAACTTATGGGACTTACAGACTCTGCAGTTAACATCTTGGTAACAGATACCACAGGACTGCTTCAGAGTTATTGTGGAGTCAACGTCTCAATTGGGTCATAAATATTATGGTGGCATAAAAGGGGCCTACACAATATTAGTCAGGTGGTGTTAATATTATTAAAACAAAACAAAACTGCTGTCATCAATTTAAAATCACTCCCTATTACAGAAATAATGTACTTTATAGTGTTGCACAAAATCTTAATGGCAAATTTCACTCCTGAGTTCCCTACCCCTGATATTGTAGGGATAAATGGTGCTGTTTTCTTATGAGTGATTACCAGCTTTCATATATTATTTATTCTCGGAGCATTTTAATGAAACAGTGGTTGTGAACATTTTGTCTTTTGTTCTTTGCTCAATCTATACTCTTGAAAATAATGGTGTTTCAAATGCTTCTTGGAGCAATGTGGTGGAATAACTACTCATGATTATGAAAAGAACCGTGTATATAACAGATCAGTCATTCAAGTGAAGGTTCTTTATACCAAAGAACAATTTGAAGCACTTTTTTTTAAAGAGTGCATTGCTTGTTCCCTAGTCAGATCACAATATAGCATAAATTATATAGTGAATGGTTAATGTGTTAATAAGACATCCTCAACGTAATTAAAGCAACTTATTTTATTTATGTTTTTGTACATTATTGGAACACAGTAGCTGTTTGTCTGAACGTTTAAAGAAGAATGAAGCAATAGATATGCTCCAGAATCAAATGTTGTAACATTAACTAGAGGTCAACAATGTCTTTTTCTTGCCCTTTACATTAGACTATTTGGAGATACATGCGTTTATGCCACACATTTCTGTCCAAACAAATGAGCATAGTCAGAAAACACACCACATGATTCTCATAAACAAAGCTATTTGTTTAATATCAACATTTTTTAAACCTCAAACATTCATTCACTGGTTTACTGTGATGCACTAGTTTAGTGCTGAACTTAAAAATGCAGCAGGACGTCTGTGTAAAAGCAGAAAGCAGCAGCTCATTCAGATACACGCTGAGTGTGTGTGCCTTTCTGTCTTTGTGCTCACACCAAGGGGGTATTTTCTTCTGCAGGAGTCGCAACGCTAATCAATAACCTAGTGCAGCGTTGCAGCCATGCAGAAGCTCTGTGTGCTTCAGGGAGCTTGCTGTATTATGAGGGACCATGGTAACAAAATCTGAAAAAAATGAGGACCATGAAATTTTTAAGAATTGCTTCAGTAGAGCTTTCTCCCCAAACCAAGTATATCTGATTGAGAATCAATTAAGGCTAATCCCATAACACAGAATCTCAAATAATCTGGATTCACTCAACTCATCTAAAATTCTGAGAGAAAATGTCTTCTATCCTGGGCTGGAAAAGTCAGTAACCAACCGGCCCTGTACTTGACATGTGAACACTCTTGGGTTAAATATTGTAATTCTTGTCCCCATGGCCAGGCTTTTGTTTGCCATCATATTTTATTTTTATTTAATGTCTGAAAATTATATATGCCTTTCAGAGGCCATGTTCTTCATTTGTCTCTTATTTTATTGAACGCATAAGGTCCACTTATGACATTCCTTTTATGTACCAAAAATAGTCCAATCCTCTCCCATCCTTCTTAATCCCTTAGAATGAAACAGATTGCTTTGTTACTGTGCCTTTAAATGTCATATAGAGTGATGAGTAATATTTTGTGGTGGCTGCCTTGTATTGTTCCAAAAGCAGTCAGGGCTGAAACATTTCTTATGACCAGGTGTGTCGCCTGGCCTGGGCTTCTGCCATTATAGTCCCAAACACCAGAATGAAACCGAATGCCAGGGACTCCCCCCACCCTGCCGAAAGAATTCCCCTGTGGGCTGAGCCCCAGGACTCTGTATAATCCGATGACAACCCTGCTTATGACCTCAGTGTGAATGTGGGGTGCAAAATTGATGGTTGAGTAGGCTGAATTATGTAAATTAATAAACAACACTTACATACTTTCATCTTCTGACCCTCTTTGTCCTGGCCAGGGTGGTGGTGGGTCTGGAGCCTACTGTGAATTAGTGAGGGCAAAGCAGGAATACCCCCTGGACAGTCCATTGCAGGGTACCAAATACATCCAGTCACAAATACACACATCTAGGGGTATTTCTGGGGGTGAGAGGACACTGGAGTACCCAGATACAATCGACACTTACAAGGAGAGAACACATCAAACTCCTCATAGACACTGACCAGAGCAGGTTGAGCCATCAACCACAGGCCCCTGGAACTGTATGATTAACCCACTACATGTTGATCCATCGTGCTGCCAGAACACATTCAAAACAGGCCATTTTTTCACTTGTGCTTTAATTTAACAAATTAAAATGCTGCAGGCATTTTGTCCATGATTCTTGAGAGACATGTTCCCCACATGTGGGTCTGGCAACCACTGTAATAAGCAATTATTTGAGTCAATGAACTACAAAATATATCCACCTTCAAGACTGCCAACTCTTTTCAGTGACCCAATCAAATTGAATACATTTCTGAAAACTGCTAGCCTATATCTCAGGAATCCAATCAGTGGTTTTAAATCTGAAGGCTACTTTGTGAAACTGAACACCTTCGCTGATTTATACTCAATAATAAATACGAATATTGATATGTATGCAACTTTCATACTTTTTTTAATCACATTCTCTAAAACATACAATTACACAAATGGAACGAAGCAGTACCACTGGAATTTATGGGTACGGTGTAGTGCAAAGTCAAAGTCTAAAACAATCTCCGCCATATGGACACAAGAAAATCTTATGGCAACTTTTGACTAAGTACAGGGGGCTTCCTGCAGACTTTCAAGTCAGCTCATATACATCCCACCTGATCAGAACTAATTACTGCTTTCAGATTATCTTAATTGACTGAATGGGGTGTGTTAGATTTGAGTTTGAGTTGAAACCAATTGGAAGATAGCTCTCCAGGAGCAGGGTTGGTGACCCCTGCTCTATTGGATGTATTGCTTAACATCCATGCTAAGGTAAAGGATGCATAGAAATATATAAGTAGTGATGTATATATCATACGTCATATGTTCTTAAATGGAGCATAAATTAGCATTAAGAGGGAATCTGTAGAATTCATGCACATTTGAGCGTCTGGTGTTGGATGGACAGAAAGCTGACATTACGTCTGCTCTGTGTTGTTGGATCTATAGCTTCTACATTGGCGAGCAAGCTACTGATCTAGGCCAGTGCCACGCATCACAGTACAGGCTTGGTTTGTTTATTGTTGTGCATTTTAATGAAGGTAATCTTATTTTATTTTTCAACACATCACATTCAGCAAATGAAAAACACACACCACCTTCTGGAAGCATACAAACCCTCCCCGACCTCCATTCAACAAATCACTGCTCTATCCTCCTGTCCACCTTTTAGCAGAAATTGGGAGCAGCCCACCATCAAGGACTGGTCAGACAGCACTAGTGCAGTGCCATCAGCTGAGCTAAACTCCTTCTCATTTTGAAGCAAGAGAGCCTCCTCCACAACTGACTCCACCCTCTGTCGCCATTGCTGATGTGCACAGATCCTTAAAGCACATCAATACCCACAAAGAAACTGGCCCAGATGACATTCCCAGATGAGTGCTTAAAGCATGCGCAGATCAGTTAGCAGGCGTCATCACAGACATCTTCAACGCGTCTCCCTCCTTCTGAGTCACACCAGCATATTTTAAACTGGCCACCATCATCCCTGTTCCAAAACCAGACAGCATTACTTGCATAAATGACTTGTGCCCAGTTGCTTTAATTTAAGAGGCTGGTTAGAGACTTTATTTGCTTCTCAATGCCTGCCACCCTAGACCCAGTACAATTTACATACAGAAGGAACAGATCCACAGATGATGAATTTGCCATCACTCTGCCCTCTCCAACCTGGACATGAACACATATGTGAGAATGTTGTTTGTGGTCTACAGTTCAGCATTCAACACCATCCTTCCCCTGAGGCTTAAAATTAAGCTCTGGGATCTGGGTCTGAACTGCTCTCTCTGTGCAGCTGGATCCTAAGCTTCCTGATGGGCCGTTGGCTGGTGGAAAGGATGGGCAGTGCCTTGTCCACCTCACTGAACCTCACCGAACCGCTCTAGTTTGTGTGTTCAGCCCACTCCTGTAGTCCCTGTACACCTATGGCTACACAGCCTGACACAGCTCCAGTGTCATCATTAAATTTGCTGATGATTCAACAATCATAGGCCTGATATATAACAATGACGAGGCTTCTGCCTTCTGACACACTGTTGCCAGGAAAACAACCTTTCTCTAAATGTCAGCAAGACCAAGGAACTGATAGTGGACTTCAGTTAAGATCATCTTAAATGGTAGACAGATTGTTCAGTATGATGCATGCACAACCCTTTAAGAATCATTTTGTGCCAGATTGCTTTTGGAGTACCCAGCTTTCTGCATCTTGGGTGCATTTCTACCTGCATTTTCGTGTGGATAAGTAAAATCCGATCGTGATACTTAAAATACATAAACAAACTAGATGTTAATCGGCTAAAAGTGCCTTGGAGGGTTTTGATCTAAATAAGGATTTGAAAGTTTTATTCTCTGAGCTATTGTTGAAAGCACAGACTGAAAACCTTTTGGCTCAAAGATGGTTTGAATATCTGAATGGTTTGAGTGCTGATGCACTCTGACATCCTAAATGCAGCCTTTGGCTTTATTCCCATATTAGAAAACCATAAAAGAGAACATGTATTATATGTAGACGTTCCTGACTTGCTCTAAATAATCGAGTCAATAACAAGACAAATATACTGATGGTAAAACCTCAGATTACAGATAATGTAGCTTGATGCATGGAAAAAATAAGCTAAATAAAATGGAGATATCTGTGAGAGCTCTACAGGACACTGGAAGATGTAATCACAAATATCCAGTAAAGAGTAGGTGGCCTTCTGAAGTGACCCTCTATCCAGACATGCTATTACGCACAGCAGGTCTGTCAAGCACCATCTATTAAATCTGAAGCACTGTTACTTAAACAAATCATGATAGGGGTACATATACTTTTCACTGGCTGGTCAGCCCAGCTGTGTAAGTACAGTGCCTAAAAAGTCCCAATTCTTATGGTGGTGTATCCATAGCTTGTTTATCCTACACAACTGTGAACAGATAAACATCACACACCAAAAACACACACATAGCTGATTTTCCATCATCATAATACAGCCAGTAAAAGGCTAAGCACACTGGCTGGTGAAAGACTGAAGAAAGTGGAACATCCATTTCCCGCCCCAGGGGGCAGAGGCGACCTTCCCAGTGGTGCTTTGTCTTTCTGCCTATGTTTCCTCCTCTTCACACACTCTGCTAACCAACCCAGGACAGCAAGGCTGAGTTCAAATTCTGGAACCAAAATTGATTCTTGTATTAATGCCCTAAAGTTCCAGTTGTTGTTCTTGTTCTTGGCTTCCAGTGCTGTGGTTCCCAGTCCGACAATCTTAAAACAGATAGTATTGTCACTGGTGAGAATTGACATTGAAAGATCCATTAAAAAACAAATTTTAAAGAATAAATTTTAAAGAACTTTATTTTTTAGGGTCGTTATTCTGCTTCATGAAAAAAATCCTTTCTAGAAACTACACTGATAAACATTGGCACCACCTGCCTATTTTTGAGTCCCCATTGTGTTGTCACAATAGGTCCTATTTGAGGTGTCCTGTAGTATCTGGCACCAGGTGGGGCCTCCATGAGTATCAATGAGTCTCAGATGCCCCTGACCCTGTCACCAGTTCACTGGTTGTCCTTTATTGGACTACAGTTGAAAGATACTGACCACTGCATTCCAGAAAAAAGATCAGCCTGATGTTTTTTTCATGTGTTATGACCTAGTAATGTAGCTATCACAGTATGGCTCTTGTCAAAGTGTCTCTGATTCTCTAATGTTTTCACTTCACCCTTTTAAGGGGTGCCAATGTTATGGCTTCTTTTTATTATTATTATTATTATGAGTATGATTATGATTATGATTATTATGATTATGATTATCATGATTATGATTATGATTATGATTATGATTATGATTATGATTATGATTATTATTATTGTTATTATTATTATTATTATTATTATTATTATGATGATTATTATTATTATTATGATTATTTTAAGAATGTAATGATGAATAGTGATGTTACTGTAGAGTTTTCCACTGAGCCCAACATGTTAGTCACAATACAACAGTACAATATGATACATGCTGACACAATTCATGATATATTATATGTATTGTTGCGTCTGATTATA
This sequence comes from Acestrorhynchus altus, assembly GCA_034509495.1. Lineage (NCBI taxonomy): Eukaryota > Metazoa > Chordata > Actinopteri > Characiformes > Acestrorhynchidae > Acestrorhynchus > Acestrorhynchus altus. Next base: position 7,463,973 of record CM067508.1, read on the forward strand.
TGGTTCATGTTCAGCGTTCCTGAATGTGGCCCCTGGTCCTGATGTTCTGCTGCCCTCTTTGTGATGGTACCTTGAGGTAAGCAGTAGGAGTTTTAGAGATTTTTTTTTAGATGTATTTAACCCCTGAAGCTGACCTTAACCTCAGTTAACCCTTCATAGCAACCTGCCCTTAATCACAGCCTTCAAACCTACAGCCACCAACATTGCAGACTTCAAGACAAATGTATTCTTTACTGTATCAAACAAATACTGAACCAATTAGTTTATATTCTGCCTGGAATGAAGACTGTTTAGACACACATTTTTAAATACACCACGGCACTACACCTATTTCATTTATTTGGTAAAACATAATTCACTTCTGAATGGACCTACAAACCAGAGCATCAACACCACCCAATCACTCTCTCTCTGAGTGATAAGTGCTTATCACTGATGTATAGCCATGTGACCTTATAGTGCCTTGAAATTAGATGCAATTATAAAATCACTATTAAATACACATATACAACAGTCACAGATATGGCCAATCACAAGGGAAACTCGCCATAACACTTTACCACCCCCCCCCCCCCCAAAAAAAAAAACAAAAAACAAAAAAACAAACAAACAAAAAAACAAAAAAAAACCCAACAACAACAAAAAAAAACATTGGATTTCATGTGTCAGACAAAGGATTGATTCCCTGGCTGGATAGGTTCTAAACACTACACCAATAAGAGGGCAGGACTCTACTAACGCTATGTTTTCCTACCTGTGTAATATGATTCAGATGTAAGTTGCACTGGATGTAATAAAACGATTCTCGAAACTGCTATAATATTTATTCAATATGCAAAACTACAGACAGATTTTGGTGAAAATTTGATAATGATATTGTATTAACAATTATTAACAATTATCCATTTTATAAGGTTATTAACAAATATTGTATCCTATCTCTACTGTCCATTTTATAAACTATAAAATGGATGTTTGCATTCTATTTACATGTGCACTGGGTATAAAATTCAGTGTAGCTGTAGTGTGAGAATGTAACTGGGAGAAGTTGAGTATGTAACTGATTTGCCCCTAAAACCAGTAACAGTCTTCAGAGTTTCAGTGTTTTTTTTCATATTCACTGCTGGTCAAAAATGCTTCTAAGCTATCCATCCAGAATTACCACCAACTTTTATGTTCACAAACATCATTTGTTGTACAGTTCTACATCATTTGTTCTTGTATGAGTAAAAGGAGACAAACACCCTCAGAATAAAAGAAAAGTGGGAGAGATGTTGGGTAAGACAGGGTTAATGATGATGATGATGTACTTGAACAGAGAACAGGGTGGTCTTCACTGCATAATATGGAAGGATGGAGTCTGCATGAAGTCTCAGTCAGAGAGTGCAAGTGCAGTCATAAAGCTGCCTGGGCCGCTTACTCTAGCCCTTCTCTGCCCGCTGGATGTGATCAGAGATGATTAGCTGGAATAGATGAAGCCAGCGGCTCTGGGTTCATACGCAGAGACGAGGAGAGTCCTTCTGCTGATTTAGAAATGCTGCGAGAGAACTGCTCAGCAAATGACTCCTCATTACACCATAACAGCTCATATCTACCATCCACACAAATAAACACACACTCAATTCAGTCACACACAGACAACAGAGCTGCTGCAGATGAGATTCTGGGGGCTTTGCTCTCAAACGCATATAAACAGCTTTTTACAGAGGTAGAAAAGAAAGTGCAAAAGAGATGGAAAAGGGGAAAAGGGGAATATAAGAGAAAATGAGACAAAAACATGTAAGGGGAAGAAAAAGAAATAGAAGGAAAGAAAGAAATAGAAAGAAAGAAAGAAAGAAGAGGGGAAGAGATGAAAAGGGAACGAGAGTGAATAAAGCAAGAGAGAGAAAGAAAGAAAGAGGGGATGAGGAAATAATGAGAGAGAGAGCTACAATGGGAAAGGAGAGAGAAAGAAAAGAGAAAGAAAGACAGAAAAGTCAGAGAGCACGAGAGCGAGTGAGAGAAAGTGAAAACCCTTTAAATAATTAAATAAAGGCATAATAAGGTAGAATGAAGTATTTGCATGTGGCAGATAAGAAAGAGAACAGAGAGTGAAAGAAAGAAAAGCACAGGTTTGCTTAATTCAAACGGATTTTCACTTGAATAGATTGAAGATGGTTATTATGAACTGAAGGACAGTAGCCGTGTTGCATTAATATGAAGGTGGAAATGAACCCAGAACTGCTCTGCTTTCAGAAAGTCTGCAAAAACACAGGCCATAAAAAGAGGGATAGAGGCAGGAGGGGAGGGGGAGGGCTGAAAAGCATCTTCAAAATGGAAATGGACAGCTGGTCATCCTGCTGCCTGATGACCTTTAAGGTCAATGTCATTGACCGGAGCAAGGATATGCACACACACTACTGACCAATGCCACACTGACCATATGACCAGATGCAGGGTCAAGCTCACATCCCACCATCCCTTGTTAGCAGAAACTGAGAAAAGGATGAAAGAGAGTATATATCCCTGGAGCAGATAAACAATAACCTATTTGCATCATGTCTAATGCTATAGGGGTCTAAAGCCCCACAAAATTCAGCTGTGGAGCAGTGAATCTGTGTTTTATGGAATGATGGTGCTCCATCCAGACTTTTTGGGGAGTTGATGGTGAGGTGGAATCTTCACTGCAGTGTTTCCTTCACAGTAAACTATTTTTAATACTCTTAATTTCAGAAAAAATCTAATCAGCATAAGCTAAATTGAATGATAAAGGTTCTGGGCTGTAGAGCCTTTAAATACAACAGCACCTGCTGAACTCACACACACACACACACACACACACACACACACACACACACACACACACACGCAGACACACACACACACACACACACTTTGCATTTTGTACATATATACACCTGCAGTGCTGTACAGTGATTATTTAACACTGCTGGACAGCATAATCCTCAATGTCTTTTTAACTAACCTGAGTGATCGCTGTGGTGATGGGCCACTGATTGATTAATTAACTAATCTGGAAATAGTGCCATCCATGCTGACGATCAATACGATTCTTCTCTGTGCTAAACAACAAGAATCAATTAAGGTGGCCAGTGGATTGTGGGATATGTGGGGTCTAACAAGAGGACCTGAAAAGGTGATGGTGTAGGACAAACCAGAACGAAAGTGACACACTGCTGTATGAAACAGAGAGGAACAGAGGAACTAGCAAAAAAGGAAATGCAGAGAAGGTGCGGTGGACTCTTTTGTGGTGGACACCGAACTGCCCAATCTTGATCTTTTCGAACCAATTCAGCTCAGTGTAATTAAGGACTCAAGCTAAACTCAGTTCAGTATAGACCGTCAGTGCTCCCCTTATTTACATGATGAAAAAGAACCGAATTCTCACACCGAATGTAGAAGCAAACCCTTATGTGAAACCAGCAGTTGGTGAGAAGTCATGATGGACCGGAAAAGGTCCTAGAACAACAAAGAGTAAAATGGTGCCTTCAAGAACATGTCAAAGAACCATGTGAAAATCCCTAAAAGCATCAAGCAAAACCACTTTTCTAAGAGTCAAATGAAGAAACATTATGGTAGATTAGGACATCTCGCAGAAGGTAGAACCACTGAGAGGAACCAGGAGGAACCCATCCCAACTCTTTAGAGGTCTGTAGAGAACCAATGAGTTTTGATTTAAATGGTAATGACAACCCAGGGACAGACTGAGATCTAAACTCTACTCTGAAGGAGCTTGTTTGCTCACCTGAGGAAAAACACAGTGCATCCAACATTCCTATCTTTAACACGGGAATATGTACAGTGTAGCTCATAGAAAGCATGGACTCTTAATGCTGATCTGCAGTACGTATTGAATTTGGTGTAAACACACATGCATCATAACTCCCTGGACCTGCTTGAGGTGTAACATTTAAGGTCCATTTTTAAGAAGAAAAAAACAGTTGAATTAAAGAATGAATTAGCGTTGCATTCGTTTGTTCAAAACTGAGCTTCTGCACTGGACTCTTCTCATGGCATGGTCAGTGCGTGGATGCAATAAATCAAAAACATGGACAGAAATGTGAACAAAGGAAAAGAAAATGGAGCTCTGCACGTCTGTGACAGTGTGTGCATGTGTGTGTGTGTGTGTGTGTGTGTGTGTGTGTGTCGCACAGAGACCTTAGAAATTATTGCTATTGATTTCCTTCCTTCAAGCCGTGGAAACCTTACCAGATGGGGCATTTGGCTGGATGAGGATGAGAAGCGTATGAGCCTGTTCTTTCTTTCTTTTCTGTTGGGTTAAAGGAAGACAAGAAACTGACCACTCACACTCGTAATCCTTTACTTCATTTACAGATTAGCATTGGAACAATCAGCATTGTTTACTGATGAATCGGAACATCTCTGAACATCTTGCTCATGATTTGTCCTCACCCCAGCTTGTACACCAAATGTAGTCAATTAAATGTAGTCAAGTTTGGTGTCTGAAGGTTGCTCGTTTAGTGAGAGCAGTATTACTAGTATTATTTAGTCTACCAAGGTCTTCTGAGGTGTGTGTGTGTGTGTGTGTGTGTGTGTGTGTGTGTGTGTGTTTGAATTCACCTAAGATTGCAGTTTAGCACCAACTTTGTGTACATTTCATTTTCGGCTACTGCTTAATTAATGAACTAATTAACATATTGGATCTCCATTATTGATGTAAATCATGCAGGGCACCCTCACTGCCAGAACTGCAGCATCTCCTCCTCCCTCAAAAACAGCCCGAATCAAAACAAAACCATTTCTGCTGCTAAATCTTTGATTGGCAGTTCAGCTGCCCTTTATTGCTGGGCCAAGATCCCCCCAACCCACTTGCTCAGAGTATTCAAATTACAACAACAATTCAATAAAAATTAGCTCGGCATATTGCCCAGGATATGAATTACACGGGGGCGCAATCTGGCAACCCGGAGTGCCTTTAGGCCGAAAGTGACCTGATCGATTTTGATACCAACATGATTTAAATATTGATAAGAGGACGTTATACTCAATTGGATTCAGAGCAGAAAGCTGCCAGAGCTCAGAAGGGGATTTTACAAGCTAAGCATTTTCATCCCAGCAAATGAAATCAGATTCACAATATACTGAAATAATCCTGAACATACTGATCCAAATAAACCTGAACATACTGAACAAAATAAACCTGAACCATATGCTGTGTATAAAAGAATAAATGATAAACCACAATACCAGCAACATCAACACTATGACAACAATAACAGCATTAAAAATGACAAAAGTAATAAGAATAATATTTAGTATCATCAAAATAACATATACAATAATATCTACCATTATTATTTACCTTTCAATGATAAATGATGAATTATCGATAATAATTTTGTGCTTTAATGTGTTAATTAATGTTATTATAATACAGTAACGTGCAAAAGATTAAGGCACATAATCACATTATTTAAATTCTTGACTCTGATCAATAAGAGGGAGTTTATTATAGAAACTCCAGACCCCATTAGAACAGATGCGGGTAAAGATAAATACAGAAAAGAGGAAGAAGAATGTCTGATTCTGAAGAAAGTAGGTGAGATCTTGTGAGCTAGTTTGAAGATCAAAGCTTGGTTCCTTATTTCTTCTGGACACCCCAAGTGTGTTCAAGTGTTGAATTCCATCACAACACCTGATTTAACATCACTAAGCACTTTTGGATGAGAACTATATAAACAATACTTGACTCCCATGAAGAGATGTTTAATAATGAAAACCACAAATATCTGTAGGAAAGTTATTTGTATTTATTTTTTATTCTTGTGTTTATTAAAGATTGTACGTTACCTCAGTGATTTGCTGAGGTAATAAACACTCACTGCCCAGAAAATGAGACTTTCATTCTCATGTGATGCCTAAAACCTTTGCACATTAGTGTACATTACTTTGTAACATTAATGCCACATGCAGTTCCCAGGTTCTGTGTGCACTGGTACACACGGAACTGCTCTTCTGTTTTAAATGCTGGAGGAGCGGCATTCATCTCCCATCTAAGAGGTCAGGAAAATCAACAAAACCTCCCAGACACCAGCCCACCATGACCGGCGTTGTAGTCAAACAATCCTCACTACTTCTCTGTTAATGTGATTTGATACATCTGGAGAGCAGCACGTGTACGTACATGCATACATTAACATCATGAAAATGCAAGAAAACAAACAAAACACATCACATGAACTCGGTCCTATCTATTGATTGGGTTCTCCTGATGATTTAGGTGTGAATTTTTCTCCTTCGTTCTGTACAAAACAAAATGCCTCGGGGGTTTAATCAGCAGATAAAGAGGCCAAACACACACACACACACACACACACACACATAAGAGAAAAAAAGAGAAAGAAAGAAAGAAAGAAAGAAAGAAAGAAAGAAAGAAAGAAAGAAAGAAAGAAAGAAAGAAAGAAAGATTGTCATAGCATTGATTCAGTAAACAGTGTAATGTGGCTAAATGTGGCTCCTCACAAGGAGATTGTGAGGAGCTTTTGCTCTTGTTGGGAATGAAAAAGAGAAGAAGAGAGATGTGAATGAGAGTTGAGAAGTGAAGAACAGAAGAAGCAAAGAAAAGAGAAGAGACAAGAACGCGAGAGAAGCTGGATGGGAGAGAATATAACAGAGAGGAGAAGAAAAACAGAAGAGCAGAGAAGAAAAAGAGAATAGGAAAGGAGAGGAGAACATAAGGGAGAAAAGAAAAGAGATAAGAAGAAAAGAGGATGAGAGGTGAGAACAGAAAATGAGAGGAAGAAAGAAAGAAAGAAAGGCAAGTGGAAGAAAAGCATGAAGTGGAGAGCAGAGGAGCAGAGGAGTGGAGAGTGTTGTATGTTGTGTATCTAGTAGTGAAGAGAGGTTCCTTCTTCCTGTGTTATCAGAAGCTCAGGGCTGAAGGGACCAGTTTCTCACCATCCAAAAACAGGCAGTTCAAACACACAGCGCTGGGGGTGGGTTGCAGTCCATGTTGTGTGTGTGTTAGAGAGTGTGTGTTTTGTGGGGGGGTTTGACCTCCAGGCCAGTTGAACCATCGTTTTCCAGGCCAGGGCATTTCCCGTGAGGCCTTGCCGGACAGCTCATCCAATCAGGCCCAATCAGTGGGAGATAGAGCTGTCCAGCTGCTTGCCGTTCTTTTGAGTGTGTGTGTGTGTGTGTGTGTGTGTGTGTGTGTGTGTGTGTGTGTGTGTGTGTGTGTGTGTGTGTTTTAAATGACCACAAGGTGCAAATATTCCAGAGGGCAGGAATTTAAGTGATGTTTGGATGCCTGACTGATGAGAAAACATCACCTCTGGATATAAATTTGTCCTTCAGTGATTGGTTACTCTATATCACATCAAGTCACCTTCCCTACATGGTGACTGGTTACGTATTGCATAACACACAGGGTGGGAACTGAGTAAGGCAAACAAAGAATAGTTGAACAAGACTGCGAAGAAAGACTTATGCAAACATTTGGAAACCCAACCCAAAGCCAGGTAATGCGATTTTCAGAACATTATAAATAATCCAGGACCCAACAAACCATGTCTCAGCAATGAGCAGGCAACTCTAGTCATCTGCAGAAGAATCCAAAAGTAAGTATAACTGATGCCTACAAAGCAGGACAGGTTGAGTATTTTGAAGTTTCCTCAGTTTGTAATGTAATTGGCAGTTGGTTGTTAATTGCATTTTATGGCCATTTCCTTATTTACTGCACCCACACTCACCTAGAAAAGCCTGGGTCCCTGCATACATAAATCTCTTCCGATGCCTCTGCCTCCACATTATTTGTAGAACCTAACATCCAAGCCAAGAACCATGATAGATAAATTTATTTCTGTGGAACTTTTAAAACAAAGCATATCAGTATTGGCTCAGGATTTGGTGCAGAAAGGATAAAGGCATGATTTTTATTCAGTTAAAAATGACAAATAGGACAAATTCCCCTTTGTGCAAGCACAGTGGATCTATGTGCACCAACAGCAGAACATTGTTACCCATAAAAATGGTTCAGTTACTACAACTCTTTTTCGGATGGTGCTGAATATGAGTTAAATGATGCCAATTCCAATCATTTGTGCTGTGTTGGTAGCAACCTACCATTATTGTTGTCATGCAGAATAAGGTGAATATAGGCCTTAGTGTACCAGTGTTGAACCCTGCCACACATCAGGCCAAATCTCTACCACTGCAAAGCATAATGTTATAAATAAAGTTCTGTGTATTTAACAGCATAACCGCGAAAGCTAGTTCCTGCCACAGTGGTACTCTAGGATTGTACTTTACCTCATTTTGTGAATGCTTAAGAAAAGCATATTTACCAGATGAATGAATATAAATGTAAAGACAGAATTCACACAAATGTGTGTTTACCTGGTCCTACAACAATACACAAAACACACTCTTCCACTCGTCTCTCAGTCCTCAGTGCTGCCTCAGAACACGATCGGTAAATTCTTTCAAAGAGCCGCTAATGATAAGACCAAACTGGGCTTTAAAGCCGAGAAGAGGGCACTTGTGAGGCGCTGTCCTCGTCACAGCAGTCTAAGGGCCATTAGCTCTCTCAGTATCTCTCCCTCCTCTCTCTCCAGGGCTGCTTTTCAACTTTCTCAGCCTCTCAGCGCGCTCCTTCCCCTCTCATCATCCCTTGATCTGTTTCTTTATGCTCTTCTGACACTCTGTCTGCTCCTTAAAAAAAATGCTCCTTCCCTTCCCTTCTCTCTCTCTCTCTCTTACTCTCCAACACTCTTTCAACACTCTCCCTCGCTTTCTTTTTCTCTCTCCAAATGCTTCTTTGGGCTTTTAAGCTCCCGCGTCTTCAGCTTTCTCTGAGGTACTCGGGAGTCAATGCCCTGAAAGTGGAAGAAAAGACGAGCGTCTGAGATTCCATTCATCCACAACCCCATTTAGCTGTAGCGTACCAGCGTCTAAAGAGCTCTCCAGCCCAAGACGTGGGCTTCGACACAAGGCTCCGGCCTTAAGACTCTCTCTGTCTCTGTCTGTTATTAAAGGAGGAAGACTTGGATGGAGAGATGAGAGGGAAATGCACTTTTATGTGTCCAGGCAGCTCTTTTGTTCCTGATGAGAAAGTTGCGGCACTAATGGCTAAAGGCTTTTTAAAGACGATGTGGGTAAATAAGGTGGATCGAGGGCTCTTGAGAGTTCTGTGTTGGATACACAGGGGATCGGGAGAAAGTTACACATGTCTGGAACCCATGTGTGATGAAAGTAATAGTTTATCTGGTTGACATACTTCCAGTTCAGTGAGTCATATAGTCTCACAAATCACACAAGCAAGTGTATTATCTCCACATTGCTGATGTCCAATGTACAGTATGTGCTACAGTGCCCTAGGTCTTTATCAGTGGTCCGTTTCTGACCACAGATCTGGCCATAACTGCATATTTTTGGGTGGTGGACCCATTCTAAACCTAGCAGTGACATTGATGTACATGATACACTTGTATATATGTGTGTATGTCCCACACATATATATATTTACATTTGTGGGCACCCACTAATTAATACATTTAGCACATAAGTTGCATCCATTGCTGAAAGTTCAAATGCACAGACACAGCTTGTCTAGCCCACACATAACTTGTCTGGAGTAGAGAAACATGAACTTGTTGGCACCTTGTTTAATGCCAGGCATGGGCTAAAGGGCTATAAAGCCCCCCAGCATTGAGTTATGGAGCAGGGGACCTGCGTTCTCTGGATTGATGGTGCGTCTTTAAATAAATGGACAAAAGTGTTGGAGTTTATCCTGCTTTTGTTGGATTGAAAATGTTTTCAACTAGATCTTGGAACATTGCTGCTAGGATTTGATTGCATTCAGCAACAAGTGCAGACAGGATTGATGTCAGGATGGATGATCACCACTCCACCTCACCCCAAACTCCCCAACCTATTCCACAAATATTGGTTGGAGCACCATCATTCTAGAGAACACAGTTCCACTGCTCCACAGCTCAATGCTGGGGAGCCTTATATCCTTCTAGCTCATGAGTGGCTTTAGTTATCATGAGTCCTATTATGGATACCACCATTGTGGATACACCATGCTATCCATTGTGGGTGCTATTGCCTTCTGTGGCATAATGCCACTACACGGATGACTGTGAATAAAGAAATGTTAAATGCTTGCACAACTTGCACTCTCATGCTTTGCTCAAATTCCGATAATTCCCATCACCTTGCCATGAAGGGGCTGGCCAATGTTCAGCCTCATTCACAAGATAACTCTTATACAGATGTGTGTGTTCCCAAGCTGTTTCCCAAGGGAATGCCACTTCATAACCAAATTACACACTGCTATCCCATGACTGTTTGTATGGCAGTGCAAGTGGCCAGTGAGGTGGAAATACAAAGCAGGTGTTTCTAATAAAGTGGCCAGTAATGTATGTACAAGTAAAGTGTTTCCAATAAAGGGGCCAGTGAGTAGAAGTAGAAGGGAGAAGGGAGATGTTTCTAATAAACTGGCAACTGTGTGGAAGCCTGAGGTAGGAGTGTCTAGTAAAGTGTCCACTGGGTGGGTGTACAGGGTAGGTGAGGAGTATGAATATGGATAGAAATAAGCAGTGTCAGACTGACGTTATCCATCAAAGCCTTGTGTCTAATTCAATATTCAGTTTATTCTGAGAATCAAACAGAAGAGATGGTTAAAAGAGGGGCTAAAGGTTCAAGAAAGTAATTTAAGACCCTTCTGACTCCTTCAAAGGTCTACCACAGTCTAATCCCATGGGAACATTCTGCAGCAGTATGATCAAGTTGGAAGAACAGTTATTTTTAATATCTTCTGCTCACTTTGAGGTTTAAAATACTTTGAAGTACTGAGTTCTTTAAATATTCAATAAAATATTGAATATAGTGCTAAATAACCCCCCAATAATGTTAAAAACAATAAATTGAATGTAGAGCATGAATAAGCATGGATATTACACTCATCATAAAAAGTTGCTAGAATAGTTGCACCCAGAAGGAAGAGTTTGATTGCAATGTTATTCAGAAGTAACTATAAATGATTAAAAAATGTTAGGCTGATATGGGCAACATTTTTGAGCTACACATACATGGCATAGTTTTGGTGTCTTCAATGTGAGACAGGAGAAGGATGCTAGAACAGCACAGAGAGTGTGTGTTCACTAAAGATAGGAGCCCTGGTTGCAGGACCTCATTAACGTAACGTTGGGAGGTCAAACTGCCAGCAATGAAGACCAAAGGTACAATATTGCACCCCACACCATGACATCAGGACTTCTGGATGTGCAAGACAGCTTACCAGCTTACAATTCATTCACATACAGTATATTAATAAGTGTAACAGCCTGTTTAATTCTAAAGATGGGAAAGTAGTTGTATAAAATTAAATATGACTCATAAAGACAGACAAATAGCACAGCAAAATAGCACCTTTGCAAAAATGTAATGTAAGAATTAATATGGGCTTAAATTACTGTAAATTACTGTTCAGTAACAGAAGCAACTAAAAGACAATAAAAAAGAGAAGTAACTGGGTAATAAGTGTGGAGGCGAGTTTAGGCATTATAAAAACACACAGTCTACATAAAAAGGCTTTTAAACTGAGTAAAAAACATCATTCTGAAGACTGATCTATTTGGATGATGCCCCCGCTCTCATTCTATCTCTCTCCCTCGCTCTTATTGCATCAGAGATATATATTGGGGCTTTGCTTATTGATCAGAAATGGCCTCAGCAAATAAAATTTCAAACTTAAAAGCTTAAGTTGTGCTAATGCACAAAAAGCTTAAAAATCAATTTTTATCCCACTAAAACCATCCCATATTGCACGAAAAACAGACAAAATCAAAGGTAATATATACATTTTCCTGCAGAATCTTTACTTTTCCCTTCCCTGTAACCGAGTTCAGAAGAACATCAAACATGCACTTTTTGGCAGTGGCACAATCAGCCTTAGTTTGAAGTTTTAGGAAGATTAGATTTATTCTGATGGAGCCATTAGGTGGAGGCCTAGAGGGGGATGCGGCACGTCATATCCAAAAGCAATTAGAGTCGGATGAACACATCGCTGGGTGATGTCATCCGGAAAATAAAGAAAGTCTGACGGAAGTATTTTTCAGACACCAGGACGACAAAAAAAAAAGAATAGAGAAGTTTAGTGTAGAGAGTGCTTCACACCTACAGGAGGAGGTGAAAATCCCCAACGACCCTCCCCAACACAACCCTTTCTACATATACACATTACTGAGGGAATCTTAAGGGGCTTCTGGCCACAGATCTGGTGCCCACGCCCGGGTAAGCAGGACATATGAAATAAGAGCGAGAGAAAGGTGTTTCTTCCCCAATGGATGCTGGGGCTGACACAAAATACCCACAATGCCCCACTAGGGGTACTCTTTAAAACGTGGTGTTAAAAATTCTTTCATATCATATACTTTTCTTGCATTTTATTGTGAAAACCTGAGGTTTTTTTAACACATTTACATGAGTTTATGTAGAATATTTAACTTATGAGCAATTATTTTTTACCCATAAACTCGTATTATAAGTATTGATGTAGAGAAGTATTGCTAATAGAATAGGACTCTCTGGGGGATCGGGTAAAGGGGTATAAAACCCTCCAGCATTGAGCTGTGGAGCAGTGGAATTCTCTGGAATGATGGAGTGCCGTCCAGTATTTTTGGAATGAGTTGTGCATGAGGTATGGTATTGATCATTCAACACCCTGACCTCACTAACACTCTTGTCACTGAATGCAATCAAATCCTCACACCAGAGGTCCAAAATTTGGTAGAATGCCTTCCCTGGACAGTTACTCCAACAAATGCAAGATAAACTCTTTTTTAAAAAGCCCTTGATTTCAGATGAAATTGGAGGCAGGTGAATGAGCAGGTGTCCCAATACTTGTAGGATGTTACCCAGAAGCACTCTCTGAATCACAGTTATTGTCCACAACCAGTTCTGCAACCTTGACTCTTCTTAAGTCAGACCTGGCACACAGTGGACATGCTATTCATCAGCTAAATGTCTGTCATATAACCCAGCTGATGACAAAAATGTAGTAGTTTAAACTTTTGCACTTACATGGGAAAAAAAAAAAAAAGATTTAAAATGTATTCTATAAATAAAAATTGTTTACCTCCATAGGGGGATTTGACTGTGCCTGAGGTGTGTGTATTCAGTGTGGGAAAAGGTGGTCCAGAGGAAGTGCATGTGTTCTTCTGAAGGGGTTTGTATCCACACCCCCTGTTTGTGTGTGTGACGGAGTGTATTGATGGATTGGTCTTGCCGTCAGCGAGGCCACAGATCCGTTCCTTCTGATCCAATTTACTGAACCTGCTGACACCTTTCTACACACACACACACACACACACACACACACACACACACACACACACACACACACACACACACTCCCACAGTATTTCAGAGAGTGCGTTTATATATGTGTAAATGTGCATATGTTGACTGAAGATGTCTGTCTAATTATATGCCTGTCTCTTCCTCTGTCCTACTAACTAAAAATAAGCAGACGTTCATTTGAGTTCGAAGCATTTTGAAATATATGATATGTGACCCCAAATGTTTGAGCGACTGCATATTTGTTTCCTAGACCACCAAATCTGAGGCTGGTGGTCAGATACTTTTTGATCCGTGTCTGGTGAGGCAGCAATTGCTGAGACAAAACCAAACATTTTAAAAACTAAAGGTCAAATCCAAGTTTTATTATTGCTGGATTCAATCTGCAGGTCAATGAGGTCACATGCTGACTAATCAACTTTTACACCGTGAAATCAGATTTACAGTAACAACCGTATTTTATAGTTTTTCCTCAAATCTGAAATGAGATTGTTTACTTAAACAATGTGTAAAAACTCATCGTCTCAGAGCTCTGTATTTTTGAACTCTAAGTACAAGCACAGTTGGCTCCAGTTGGCCCAGAGATGCAGTTGGGAACACCTTCAGATCAGAGCATTCAGATCAATCAAAGAATTCATTGAACAAATGAATATGAGAAACAAATCTGATTTTGCAGTAATGTCAAACAAAAAATGACATTTATTTTAGGCCAATCAATTACAATGAGAAACTTTCACTACAGTACAGTTTCTGCTCTTTTAATTGAGTTAGACTGTGATTCAATAGTCTTTAAAATGTATTACTCTTGCAATTTCGCCATGTTTAATTTTCAGATTTGAACATTAATAGGCTTATTACATTTTTATGGACTCTAAAATCTTCATGGTCTTATATTTTGCAACCCAGGACAGATGTACAATTGAACGTTATGCCAATAAAGCACTGTGAACTTAACTAAGAGAGAGAGAGAGTGAGAGAGAGAGAGAGAGAGAGAGAGAGAGAGAGAGGGTGTGAATGAGAAGTAAAGTTGATCTGTGGAGGTAAATTGGGCTCCCTGAGCTTTAACACAGACTCCGGCCCACTCGTTTAGACCAGCTGGGGTTGAAGAAGAAGAGAGTGGGAGAAAGGAGGAGAGGAAAGGAAGCAGGGAATGGAAGAGAGGGGGAAGAGTGGGAGGAGAGGGAAGAGGAGAGGAGAAAAATCTATGCAGCGAGGGAGGCAGGCCGAGTGCGGAGTCTGCACAGGCAGACAGCAATCAATAAATCAATAGGAAACGCTGGTTGGATGCAGAATGAAGAGGAGGAGGCAGAGGGAGCCATCTGAAGATAGATGGACAGAGAGACGGCCGAGAGAGCAAGGGCCAGAGGTGAGCCTCACCTTCAGAGAGAGAGAGAAAGAGGGGGCAGAGAGGGCAGTGGGAGCAGAGATATATTCATTGCAATTATATTCATTATGTTAAAGATAATAAAAGCTATGGAAATTATGTAAACTTGAAAGAGGGAGAGGGAGAGGGAGAGAGAGAGAGAGCGAGACAGAGAGAGAGAGAGAGAGAGAGAGAGAGAGAGAGAGAGAGAGAGAGAGAGAGACAAATGAGAGAGTTGTCCATTGAGTCCAGGTTTGTTATAAGGTGATAAGGTGAACAGGGTGGCCTGAGTGAAGAGTGACTGATCAAATTTATATATTTCTCTCATCCTTTCATTTAATTTCTATCTTCTCCTCCCTATTTCTCTATCACTCCTCCAGTACTTCCAATCGTGAAATGTGTCTTTTTTTCTACTGTGTTTCATGTGTGTCCAATAAACTGGACAGTTCAGTTTAACCACTAATTTTATTAGATTAAGAGTGGCTGTCTTTCATTTTTGCCTTCTTCTTTCTTTCCTTATTCTTTTTTTTTTCTTCTGTTATTCTTCTTTTCTCACTTATATATTTCCTGTTTCTCTCTCATTTTCCCCTCTTTTTTTTACTTTCCCCAACATTTACTCTATTCTCTTGTGATCTCACAGTTAAACCCCACCCATTTAGCCAACAGCTGTTAGGACCCACCCATTCAGCCTACCACAGATTAGACCTATGTATTCAGCCTAAGGCTGTTTTGGCCCACCTATATTTCATACAGCAGTTTAGCCCCACCCCTTTAGCACAGGTTAACTCGTGCAGCCTCCAACTTTATAGTGCTACTCTTTACCCCTGTTACCCCTGCCTCTTCAGGCTTCAGCTCTTTACTGCCAATCATTCAGCTGACCACCAGTTTATCTCTACTCACTGATTCTACAATTTGTTAGCAGGAACTGTTCAGTCTACAAACTTTTGGTGTCATCTTCAGTTTATCAGAGTTTAGCCCCACCTATTAAGATGACCAGAGTTTAGCCCCACCTATTAAATTATCAGAGGTTGCCCCCACCTTCTCAGTCTACAGCAGTTTAGTGTGACCCATTTATCTCTCCAGAGTTTAGCCCCACCCATTCTGCCTGCAGATGTTTACCACCTGTTCATCACATTTTAGCCCCACCTATTCTGTTGCAGCAATGTGGATTGTTGTTATGGGAGGAGAAGATGCTGGAAAAGTGATTAAATGTTGTTTTGTTCCTGACTGTCTGGAAACAGCTTCCATGCGATCCACACATCTGAAAAGACTTGGGATGGGGGACACAACAGCACCAACCAGAGCAAATTTCATTAACAAATTAAAAGTACAGTAGCAAAAACCTGCTGTTTAACTGTAGATGATAAAGAGTGGGTAGAAAATAATCATGTAAATATGAATAATTTACTTATAATTTTTACTTATTTGATACATTTATTTATGATTGATAAAGTATGAGATTCTCAGAAACACTCAAAAGGTTTACTTGAGTTTAAATTTGAATAGAAATGAATTCAAATGTAAATTTAGGACATAATCAGCATCTACAGTGATCCAAAAAATGTATTTCAAAAATGTATTTTCTCATCTCGGTTGCACTAAAACACATTATTGCCCATCTTTGTGTGGAGAAAAGCAATGCACCTGCTGTTCTGGTGTTTAAAAGCAGGGGAATGTGTGTTGTGGAATTTGATTATTGCTTATTTCATTTCTGGACAAATTAATGCAAATCCTCGCAGTAAAAGCAGCGGAAACCTGAAACTGGAGATTTTGAGTGGTGTGGTCGGCAGGGATGGTGGTGGGAGGGGGGGGATGAGGGGTGTTCCGATGCTTATCTGCAGGCACGGAGGCGAAAGAGACCCGAGAGTGTGTTGATTAGATGAGGCTGAGCAGGATAGCGTGGCTTCGAGGCCGCAGGGCCGACCCCAGATTCACCATAATTAAGATGCATGACATCAGCACAGCTGCGGAGATGTGCTCGTGCTTTTTTCCTGGACAATTTTAAGTACTCATTCACTTTCTGCAGCGTTTATGCTCGCAGGAGAGAGCTTTCAGACAGAAGAGCCTGCAGGCTGGTCTCTCTAACCTCTAGAACCTCAGTCTCTCTAAGGATAAAAAAAAGCATTGGACTGAAAGATGTAAAGAAAAATCAGTAATGCTTTATCTGAAGGTTACCGACACTGAGACTTCAGAACACACATCTATAAGCATTGAATAGGATATATAGCACTCCAGCTGTACATGCTCAGGTTTTATGACGTGAATGACACTGCCGATACAAGAGATCTTTGGAGAGACGTGTCCCACTTGCAACACTGTTATGAAGCATCATTACCAAAGAATATAACTAAATGTTTGCCAGACGTCTAGTTGAGAACACAAAAAATGATCTTATTTGGGCTGCTGCCTATAAAGGTCCAATACTTGGAACTTTTCCGAAGAAATGTCTTGAATAATTGGAGACGTCCTTAACTGTGCATTTGGTTGTAATAATATACTGTATTATTGATTATTTATTTCCGTTATATATTCAAATACTTGTGAACACTCATTCTAATGTAGACATTTATCTGTTTGAGTTGCACCCATTGCTGACACAGATGTGCAAATGCACACATACAGCTTGTCCAGTCCCTGTAGAGAAGTCAATAGAAGAGGACTCTCTGGAGCAATTAAACATGAACCTGCTGGCCCAATGTTAGGCATTGGTTGGAGGGGTATAAAGGCCCCAACAATGAGTTGTGGAGTACTGGAACTGTGCTCCCTGGAAAGTTGGGGTGAGGTGGGGTGATGCTCACCCACCATTGTGACCTCACTAAGACCCTTGTTCCTGAATGCAATCAAATCCTCATAGAAATGGCCCAAATCTTGTAGAGAGCCTTGTCTGAAGTTTAGAAACTGTAACTCCAACAGAAGCAGGGTGAACTCTTTTTAGAAGAAAGACAATTAAGAGATAATACAAGAGAAATAAGAGATTAATACATAGAAGCAACAATCTGTGAATCTCAAAGCATTGAGAGAAAAAAAAAAATCCAAATCTCAACAGCTATAAAACAGATGTTTTAAATGGTGCAACAGAAAAATGTCAGCAAGAACTGACTACAATTACATGTTCACAACACACAGCTTTCATTTGTACTGTATTCTTACTACCGTTTAATGTTTATGCAATTACATTTTACATATTTAATATTCATTAAGGCACGTTATTCTGTAGCTCAGTCGTTTCAGTTTTTAGTTTATTGTATTTTATTATATCTCTTATTCATTATGTTTCGATGTAACGATGTGCGAACACTGAACAGACAAAGATGAAGACAAGGTAGGCGGACGTACTTGTAGGGGTTTAGGTTTTAATAACAAAGAAACAAACAAACAAACTGTGGATACAAAAACAAATAGAAAGACAAGTAATTTTATAAAACATACAGACTAACAGACCGGAACTATTGGGAAAACCTACAAGCAAACAAACAGTCCAAAATGGTTTCTAGGAAATAGAATAATGAACAAATTGCACGGGAAAACATACAAACAAACAAAAGGACTGGCAAAGACAGACTGATATACAAGGACAACATTACACACACCTGGAACTGATATGGAATGGGCAGGGTTATAAATGAGACACAGATGGGAATGGGCGGAGCCTAGGTGGAGACAGGACCAAAAGAGAAGCACATGGGGGAAAGACAACAATACAAGGATGAGATGGGAAGAAGGAGGAGTTAAACAGGAGCAATACATGACAGTTGTTCATTGTGCTGCTGTAAAATATGAATTTCAGTCTGGAATCTGGAATCTATCTATTACGTTTCATTGTGTCGCAGCTTTAACCAAGACTATGAGGTAAAATTTGGGGGTGTGTAATGATTCTAGACTCTTGGGGGTTAGGATTTGGGCTGTTTAACAGCTCTGTTTTGTGGAATCTGCTTTAAAACCAGGAGACAATAGTGTTTGACCACAGAGGTACATTTGTCACTTTCCTGGACTGAAACCCTTTTATTCAAATATGCCAAAATGAAAACAGATTTCCATTCTAAGGAATTGTTCTAAGACTTGGTCTGGAATTGAGAAATAAAAACCCCACCTAAAATATAACGTTATTAAACAAACTTCAAAATGTAAAACTGAAGTACTTCAGTGGGCCGACACACGTTTCTAAATGTGTGGTAACTGTGCCGCATATCAATAAATAGAAATCTCATCTTTCCTTACTTCTCAGTTTTCAAACCGATGCTAATTTTGGCCTAACCCAGTAAGCTGGAGTGACAATGTGAGGGTGAAAATGTGCACTTTTCTTCCTTCATTTCCTTCCCTCGGTGCTACTGCACACCACAGCCCCAAATCTCTTCCCACATGAGCCATTCCTGCTGAGGTTGGGCTCCATTTTGCTCTATCGCTGCTCGAAAACCTCAACAAAATGGCTCCCCCGAAGCGGAGAGCTCTCCTTCATTCTGAAATCAGCGAAAGTTATTGATGATTAACATTTGGTGCGGAAAGAGCCACAAAAACCAAACTCAATTTTCTGCTCAGCCTTAATAAATATTTTCTCCGCCTCCTCTTTTTACGCTGAGGGATGCGCTGGTCAGCTCAGAAAGCGATTTAGCCCAGTTAGTGACTACATTTTTTCCCCTCTCTCTTCCCTATCGATTGAACAGATTGATTTTTTCGCAATCTGCACATCGGTCCAGCCGGCACATGAGGGGAGAAAAGGTGAAGGGTGAAAGGTCATTTGCTCGGCCTGTGATTTTTTTTCTCCCTAGTGCTTGGACTTCCTGGACCTCATGTAGATGTCTTCTCACCAAACCTACACATACCACTGTTATATAGATTGTACAGTACAATTGCAATGCACTTTATAATCTATGAGAGCTGTATATTTCAGCGTACTGTATTTTCTATAGGCCTTTCGACTCTGTCACCGCAGAATTTACTGTCGTCTTGTATATCGCGTCCCCCCTTCCATCTCCACTCTCCTCTCCTTTTTGCACCGGAGTCTTTGTGGCTTTGACCCAAGCCTGGCAGACGTTCATCATTCGTGATAAAGCGATAAACATGCCTCCCTCGCAGCCAATATCACTCAATCCACTCATCCATCAGAGCCTGATATGGAGATCAATACCTGATTACTGCATTAATAATCCATTTGATGAAGTTATCGAAAGAACTCCTGTGTTGTGTTACAGAGGAAACAGTGGTAGTGTCGGCAGGAACGTTTTTTTCCGATGGTAATACAATTAAGTCGCTACGCGCCAAGGTCTCTGAGTGACCTTATGTGGCTAATTTGTGATCTGCGTCACTCAGAGGCAATCAGATCATGTCGGGACCTTCTCCAGTACAGTACAGTACCAGCCAAGGGGAGAAATAAAGGAGTTCTGTAGTAACACCTTACAATACTATGAAAAGACCATGAAAGACTTTTGATATTTTCTCAGTCCACAATGTATGCAGTCTTACACTATTTGTAAATAATACTCTATACTAATATTATCTATGCCCTATTATGATCCACAGCAGCACTGTATTTAGCCTAGAAATGTAGACCATTTTTAAGGGTGTCAACATGACTACTGCATCTACACCCATATGAATATGCTGTGTCTGCTCTAATATTGAACTTGAATTATGTTTACACTATTACTGCATCTACATTCACCCTGTAGCTACACTGTCTTTGGTATGACTGTATTTCGAATGTTTCGAATTGTATTTGCATCATTATTAAGTCACTACACAGCTTCCACAATAATGTGTCTGCACTAATGTTGTTTCAACAGCAGGAGTCGGGACTGAAGTCCAGCAGAGTTTGATATTTTCTCTCACACATCAACAAACACATGAACTAATGTGTCATTAATGGGTGAGTTGAATCTGGTGTGCTTGCAAAAAAGCAAAAAAACTGTTCCCCAATTCTGGCCTGCAATAATACATTTTGATTTGTATTTTGGTTTCTGAACAACAGCCAGACACAGCACAACCCAGTCAGAACAGAGCTCATTTACATATATAATATTTTAAAGGTACAGTAAGAAAAACAGCTTTTTGGTTCGTAAACCCACACAGACGTTATAAGTTGTATTTTATTTGTAAAAGTTGTAAAAGGCATTTAAAATGTAGGACATAGGCCCTTTAATATCACAGGCTCTTATCTGAGCATAGACTGACCGGAGGCTCTGGAGACAGTGTGAATGAGCTTCGGGTTGGATCCTGGCTGTGAGAGGACACACAGAAGGGTTTTATTGAACGGGACAGGGACTGAAGACCCCCATGTGTAGCAACACGAACCCCCTCACAGACGGACCTGACTCAGGCAAACGGGGTAATGGCGACATGAGCAGGGAGACAGAGCAACCACACACACACACACACGCACACACACACACACGCACACACACACACACACACACACACACACACACACACACACACACACACACACACACACACACACACACACACACACACACAGAGTGTCTCTCAGACTGTGAAAATTGTGAAACTGTGTGGAAAGACGATGGTTTTAGGTCTTGGGCAGAGGTGGCTGCCCAATACTGCCCACTGTCAATCAAAACTCATCAGCTAATGATGAATCAAGGTCAGTGTACAGAAAGATTTTTACTACAAGATTGGACCGAAACTATGTAGTTATATTTGGTTTATAAATGTGGGATTGCAATTTTTGCATTCGAATCAAGCAGCACATTTTGCATTTATCTCAAGCAGCATAAAAACAAGCATTTTTAATTCTTTATTTATATATTTATATATGTTCATGTTCATAATAAATAAATAAATATAAATATAATATAAAGGCCCCCAGCATTGAGACGTGGAGCAGTGGAACTGTGCTCTCTTGAATGAAGGTGCTTCATCCACTACTTTTGGGATGAGTTGGGGATGAGGTGGGGTGGTTATCATGCAACATCCTGACTTCACTAATGCTCTTGTCGCATAATGCAATCAAATGCAAACAGCAATGCTTCTATATGGAGTAGAAGGTTATTCTTGGACAGTTACTCCAACAAAAGGAATATAGTCTTGATTTCAGAAAAAAAAACTATGAATGAGCAGGTTCACTGATATTTTTGTATCTAACCTAAAAATAGCTGCACCCAGATGGAATCCACCGATTGCAATGCATGACTCAAATAGTGTGCCGGACTGTCATGAAGACACGTGTAGAATGGCAGTGGGTCATCCCACTTTTGTCTTGGTAGAGACGACCAACAAATCTGTGTGTGGAGGCACCGTGGTCAGCACCAAGAACAACTGTTTGTTGTCACGCTCCAAATGTTCAGAAGGCATCATGGTGTGGGGTGCATCTTTGTACAATTTCCTATTACCTTCATTACATGTACTTTGACAGCCCAACTTTAAATTAATGAGGTCCTGCAACCAATGGCATTACTTTATCTAAACATACACTCTGGTGTTCCATTCCAACAGTACATTCGTCCACACACTGCTGCTATCTCCCTGCAGGGACTGAGCGAGAATATTCAAGCTGCATGGGATGGATTATTGAAGGAAACCATTAGGAACGTCTACAACTTCATGCCATGATGATTGGTGCCATACTGAGAGACCCTACTTCTGTATGTGTAGCTCAATAAACATTGCCCATATCAGTCTAAATTTTTTATAATTTTTAATTTTAGTTTATGATAAGTATATAACAAATAAAAACAAGAGCAAAGCCATATTCGATTATGTGTTCCAAATCCATTAGAAGTTCAGGCTACCCTTTAAGGGTGTTGGAGGGTTTTATTTTTAACTCAGAATGCAGAGCTCAGCGACGCTCTCGCAGATGCCGATTTGCTGATTTCAGCAATCTGCTCTTCCATTTCAGACGTTAAAAGAGATAAAAGGCCTGATGTGAAGAGAATACTCTGCAGTAATTCGCCATTTGAAGAGAGCTGATATCTGTAGCTAATCACACACTGCTCTGAGATCGACAAACACCACAGGAACGTCACCCAGATAAAGGAATCTGTTCAAACACAGAGTGGATTCTTTCAGCAGGTGTGAAAACAGTGGAGAGTTTACGTAATAACCTTTCTGATTGATCAGCAATTTGCCTCATATGACCTGTACTTTACTTCACTCTACGTTGTGCAGACTGGCTTATTTACTTTGTGTTGAGGAACTCTTGAGTTCTGAGGAGTGAAAGTGCAGAAATCCTTCAGAAGTGTGACTGAGAGCTATTAAAGGGAGTCATGTTCACATCAAGTTATTAAGTGGTCAGTACAGAAGGAGTCAAGTATTTGAGATGGAGAAGCTCTTCCATTTTAAAATATTCAACTGAAAGCAACAGAACCCTCTACAAAATCTAATATGAGATGTTTGAGTGTATAGAGCACCACCCATACCTTCTATTTTTTATTTTTTTGGAGACTTACGCTCAGCTCCAAAGTTCAGTCTTGCAAGTCATAGCATTTTCTGGTTCCCACCATCCAATTCCTCTTAGACACTTTCACTGACGTTGAGGTCTGGAGTCTGTATCAGTCAGTCCATCCTGCTGAGGACAGCAGCAGCCTTTTTGCCCATCTTCTTTAGATGTTTGAAGGAGTTTCTGAAACCAGATTTGGAAACTTGCTGTTTCTTGTTTGTGAAACTTCTTTTTTTTTTTTTTTGCTATCTCCTTTCTTGTGCACATTGTTTATCTTCGTGCTGATCTCAGAAGCATCACCTGAAAAAAGAGAAACCTTATTACATAGTGAATGGTGTCCTCTGACTATTCCACAACACTCTGTAAAGACATGTGACTCTGTGTCTGTGTGCGTGTGTATACTTTCACGCTTGTCTGTCACAGTTCGTGGTGCATGTATAAGCATGTTTGCTTATGTACACGTGTGTGTGTGTGCGTGTGTGTGTGTGTGTGTGTATGTGTGTGTGTATGTGTGTGTGTTTATAAGTGTGTGTGTGTGTGCATATGTGAACAGATGTATGGTTCATATGAGCTGTTTAGTATGTGTGTGTATGTGTGTGATGGCTATAGCTTCTGTTCCTGTGAGCTTTTGCAGCTCAGGTTACAGCAGCATCAGCCCACAAGAGTGTACATGGCTCTATGGGGCCACTGCACCAAACCTTTGGACTGACACACACACACACACACACACACACACACACACACACACACACACACACACACACACACACACTCCCTTACAGACTCAACAATTGACAACAATTAGTTACAGTTACGCAGTAAATTAACAAGGCCTTCCAGTCTTACCTGGGTGAGAAGTTGTTTTTTCTAGACTTTAAAGTGCTAATGTGGTCAAAGTTTGAACACTGCATTTTGAGTGTTGTAGTGAATTTAATGTTGAACTCTTAGGGTAAGGTGAGGTTGTACTATAAGGGTAAATCTGAGGTAAATGTTGCCCTTAAAATAGGTAAAGGGAAACGTTAAATTGAATGTAGGTAAGGTTCTAAACACTGTATGTTAGAACTAACTTTAATGTATTTGCTGAGTCCTACCAAACATAAACAGAAACCCTTAATGATATATATATATATGCTTAAAGCTTTGACATTTTGGATTCATACCATTGTAATAAAGGGAGCATTCAACTAGAAGTATATAGGATATCTGATGGCTTAACATATAAAACATCCAGGTGTGATATCTAACTTTTCCTCACAGGAAAAGTACATTTTTATTAATTCCATTTGCAAACGATTTTAACTTGACATGAAATATACATTTTTTTGGCAGTTGCATGCCATTTTCTAGGTTTGCAAGGATCAGAGTAACCTACAGACATGATTCTCAATCTACCCATGGGGTTTCCATCATTGTGTAATGAATTAACAGTGAGTAAGTGAGCTCAGAATAAAATTCACTTCTTTCTAACTCAATTAAATCTCAATCCCTGTTTAAATGCCAAAGAGCCTTCCAGTGCATGTTCACTGCTCTGTCCACATGTACATACTCATGTACTGCATGCAGACTCCAACTGATCAGCAAGAGGGACAGGGCTGATGATGTCACTGACCCAGATATTGGGTGAAAGAGGAAAATGAGAAGGGAGGGGAAATGTGTACACAGTGTTCAAATTTCAGAATAAAAGTCCTGAGCAGGGAAAATACTGATACATACATTTGTAGTATTAGTATTTTTGAAATATTTTGAAGAATGTATTTTTAATAAATATTCTTGTCAGTCTAAACATTACAAATAACTCATAACTCACAAATTGTATCAATAATGTGAGTAGCCTAAGATCGCTTAAAAATAACATGCATATTAATAAATAGCATTTGTGTCTGTCTATAAACAATTTGTTTTGGCAAATGAAAGAATGTCAAACTATGAAAACATCCTGCAAAATTGCATAGGGTCTAAAGGGTACTGTCAGGAATGGTGAGATTAACAGACTGAACGAAGACAAGGGAGTGGATGTACTCACTGGGGTTGATGGTTTAACAACTAAATGGAATTAAATATAAAACAAAGGGAACATGTTGACAAACCATAACAGAAACAAAGCAGAACATGAAAAAATGGCCAACTTGACAGGTAATACACATTTATAATCACAACAAAGGACTGACCAAGACAGACTGAAACAAAGGGTCTTAAATACCACATGAACCACACCTGGGACATGATAATGATGGGTGGGGTTACAGATCAGACACTGCTGGGAATGGGCAGAGACAAGGCACAATGACTCTACAATAAAATGACTCTACAGACAAATACAAATCTTGAAAACCCCAAACCCTAAGAGGACAGTGAAGGTGTGGGAAGCTCTCATTCAGATTAATTTCAGAAAAAGATATGAGTTATGACTAAGCAATGTGAGGAGGTGATCGGGGCCAGAGGAGGAATTGCACAACCCTGATACACACCCTTAGAGTGTGTTTGTGTTTATGTTTGTGTGTGTGTGTGTGTGTGTGTTTATCAGTCATAAGGTTCCACATTTGAACAACTATATTTGACCTCAGTGTGTGAGCAGTAAACATGTTCGACATCATTATTATTTTCGGAGAAGTTATCGAGTTATTTTTAGCTCCGATAACTGCATGTCACTGCCTTTTCTGGTTGCTGCGGTCACTGTCTTTACCAGTAAATGTGATCAGCCTGAAATATGAGCTGCCTTACATTTGTCCTTTTCTCAGTCTGAAAGGAACCACATGTAATTTGCTGTTTTACAAGAATTGTGGAAAGCATTTGGAAAATCAGGTGCAAACTTGTCGTAGACTCTTCTTTAGTGTTTCTGACACTCGCTACACCAAGTGTATGTTCTACCCAACACTGCATTCTTTTGTCCATGTTTGATAATAGAGAGGCATACCATGTCAGAAATCAAATAAGCAAGTATATTAGAGATTAATGAACAACTCCACATGGTTTGAGGTGAGTGGTGATATTGGGAGTATCCCTACTCTGAGTTTTAAACATGCCATTTAAAATACTGGTAAAATGGTGTAAATTTGATGTCTGGCCAAACTAGCTCTCCCTCCAAAACCACAACAACTTGAAAGGCCTCATAGCGCCCACTGGGCCGATATTTTACCAAAGCCATGTTATATTGAGCCACGGCATCAATACACAGCCTGGTAGGATCCCGCCTGAGACACGGCCTGCGATGTCATCACCCAGCAAACATACACAGAGATCCATACGGCATATGTACGCTCACTTTCCATATATCTGACGGAGCTGGAAGGACACGGTGCGGGATCAATGCTCTATTGACTATTCTCACGTTCTGCCCTTTGTGGTCGGGTGAGATCCATATAACAATTACCACCCTCAAACGCTCTGGCGGATCGTAGGGAGTCAATAAGTGACTATTGTGATTTGGGATGTCAAATCCATTCCAGGTGTTTCAGCCACACTGTCAGTCAAAAGTTTGGGGACACCTCACTTGTGTTGTCAGTCAGTCAGTACATTGTTATGCTATGTTGGGTAGTGAAAAACAGTAGTGAGAGAGTATCCTATAAGCATGTTTATTCGAGGTTACTGAGCAATTCCACATGGTTTGAAGGGAGAGTGCGATGATTCAGGCAGTTAGCACCATATTAATTCATGTTCATTAATTTATATTGCCTGTTAGCTAAATTAGACTTCTGAAATTGTCTCTTTTGGCATACTCCATATGTCACTTGATTCTCAAGGTGTCTGAGGATTGAACTGGCATCATAAGACTAACCTCAAACAAACCTACCAGCTCTGTCCAGCATGGTTGTTAAGAGGCTTAGGCAGTAGCACACATTATCATAGAGGAATGTCGGGATGGCTGGTGCTGTATTAAAATGTAGGAGTGTAGTAAATGTAGCGAATCGTTCATGCTTCATCATTCCAGCATGCCAAATTATTAGCCTGTTTGTAGCATTGATGTAGCTTTATTTAGTGGTAATATGTACATGTATGTTATGGGTGGAGATAAGGACTGGATTTTCTATGGATTGCATTTTGAGTAAAAGTATATTTACCATATATATATATATATATATATATATATATA